>CAVLGL010000137.1:34462282-35039782 GCA_963668995.1 Parnassius mnemosyne | reverse complement strand
AAAAACTTGAAGTTATTAAAAATTACTTAAGTTGTAAAATATTTCCTTAATACATACCCATTGTCCTACTTTAGACGCAGTTAACAATAAACTAAACCAGAACAAAAATCTCACAGTCAGTGCTAATTATACTTCCGTTATAGCACAGTTTCTAAGTGAACTAGTTGCGATTATATACAAGCCAGTTTTAAAACAGATTATTGTAGGTAAAACTCGAACCCCCACTGGTTTGAGCGAAGTATGGTGGCGTAGGCAACTAATCTGGGAAGCTATAACAAGAGATGAATAGACAATTATTACGTTATAGAGCCATGCTGCAGTTATTTTAAAGTTCCAACACGAACAGATCGGAAAGACCGAGGAAGGACCACGTTGTCCCAGAATATTAGCGTGAAATAGTAGCTTAATGCTGGTGTGTGTCACATGGCGAGTGTAGAGAACTGGTAACGATGAATTCCATCTTAGTCCTCAGGGGTAACAACGCATCTGCATTTAGATTCTTAATCGAAGATAGATGTAGATGTCAATGGGCTGAACATAGGCCTTCCCCAAGCAATGCCACAAAGCATGGTTCTGAGCCACCTGCATCTCTTACCAGATACGTCATTTTATCTAGTGGGAGGCCGGCCTTCAATTTGCTTACCTGTACGAAGCTCGAGAACCTTTCCTCCTCATCGATGGTTCGTTCATTGAGCTATATGGCCGGACCATTGCCACTTCAGCATACTGATCTGTAGGACTATGTCGGTTACCCTGGTTCTACTGCAGATATCCTCATTCATAAGTCTATTACGCAGAGAAACTCCGAGCACTTCCCTCTCCATAGCTCGCTGAGCATTGCAATCCATATGTCATTTCTGGCAACATGCACTGATTGTATAATATTGTTTTGAAGTACCTCATGTACACGTGACGAGATTATGTGTCGTAATTAGTGTTGCCCAAAATCGGTCTTGGTCTTGCAGTCTTGGTCTTGTTTTTGCATTTTTGCAAGACCAAGACCAAGAACAAGACCGCCTAATTTTAGCAAGACCAAGACCAAGACTGACCGTGCAAGATTTGAGCAAGAACAGTGGTAGAGCCACGCGGCAGCTTTTGCTGTCGCACGGATGGGCCGGCTCGAACCGGGGTGGTACCACGACCTCACAGAAAACCAGCGTGAAGTAGACTCTTTTGTTTCGCTTGGTGAGTGCAGGTGGCCGGAGGCCCTTTTTACTGCAAATGAGGCATTCCATCTTAGTCCTCACGGGTGACAACGCATCTACATTTTGATTTGTAACAGAGGATAGATGTAGATGTCTATGGGCCGCAGCAACCACTTACCATCAGGTGGACTGTGTGCTCGTTTATCACCCTTATCCTATAAGAAAAAAAAAGAACAAGACTAAGCCTGCGAGACTCTTGCGTCTTGCAGTTAGGAATGAGTGTCGTTTCAGGGAGTATAGGAGTTCGGGTATACGCTTAGGGTGTCTATGAGACGCAAAAAATATATAAAAAAATTTGGAAAATTGGACTTATGCGCATTACGAACAATACCATAAACATACATAGCGGATGAAAATATCCATTAAAAGAAAAAACAGTGCATCCCTAGTTTTAACCATCGGCACTTTGATAGTGCGCGGCGTCTTGTTGTCGGCATCATCAAAGGTCGAATACTGACCTGTCAAAGAAATTTTGCAGCTATTCGGAAGTACAAGGTCAAGATACACGCGCCGGCGGCTTCTATTGATATCGCATTCAATCGTCGCCGCCACGCCGCACGCACTACATTTGACACTGTTTGAATGCCGCCACAGAGTACATGTTCCAAAGAATAAAATAAGTTTCCGGGTGCTCAGAATGGACACGAATACATTATGCTGATCTCGCAAGGAATATTGTAATTAGATAATGGTAAGGATAGGTAGATACCATAATAATTTATTCTAGTAAGTAATTATTACAATATTAACTATATGGGTTTATAATAATTACTTACTATTATTATTATTACATAATAGATAAACATGTTCAATAAGTTCACTGCAAATCTCGATTTTTGTGTGTGTTTTTAAACACAAAGTGTTCGAATATGTGTGACGACCATTTGATAAATATTGTAGACACTTTTAACACACTTGAAACGTGTAAACATTTTGTACAATGATAATCGAATAATATAAAAAGTGTGCATATTAAATAAAAAGCGTAAAATAAGATCTATGTACTTTTTAGGAGCCCGAGTATCTCTTAGAGAACCGTTTAAAGAAATTGATTGCATCGAATTGATGTAAATAATAGTGAATTGCACAATTTTAATAGTATAAATAAAAATAAAATCACAATACCTGCTTTCCGGTTACACAAAGTATATAATGCGTTCTTGGGTAGCGATATACGCTTTTATAATAAGATTCCAAAAGAAATGTTAGATCTTTCACCTTTTCAATTTAAGTCAGACAAAAATGCTTGGAACAGACCTCTCGTACTACACAGGACTAACTAGAAATTTCTAAACCGATTTGGTATCTACATATACATTTGACATTTTATGTTTGACTTATCGCTTTACATAATTATAGTACTATTGTAAAAATATTTTGAAAAGAGCAACTACTGAGTTTCTTACTTTCTTCCATGATTCTTCTCAGTAGAATCAGAACCCCTGGACATGGAAAAGAAATGGGGAAAACAGTTATTATATGACTATTAAAAAGTGTATTTTTAATGCCTACTTGAATAAAACATATTTGAATTTTGAATTTCAAACGAGTGAAGGCAAATTTAATGTAATTAACGTAGATTAATTCAATCACAAGAAGAACATAATATACACAATTTTATTTACATATTTACATTTCATTTTTACGTAGGCACACTATACCTATCTGGCAACGCATCTGCTTTATTAATCTTCTGAAGAATCGTTATTTTTATCAAAGAATGCCGAACTTTCCTTTGTCGGTCTTTCGGCGTGTACTTACAAATAGTAGTATTTATGTCAATTCCAGTCATTCCCAATTGAGCTTTGCTTCGAGTCTAATGTATTAATTGGTTTTACTCTAATCCTTGTTGTTCTCGGAGTGATAAGTTTACAATTTGACATGAGTGACGAAGAGTCGAATAGTTCTAGTCGAAGTAGTGAGAGTTGGAGTTATAGATCTAAAAGACCTAAAAGCAAATTTGATGAGTTTTTCGACATAATTCATGCATCCCAAATTGCTTTGTGTAAATTATGCCAACATAAAAAGGTTGAAATAAAAATGAAAAACAGAAACACTTCAGGCTTAAGGAAGCATCTAATATCTTTCCACAAAAAGGAATCACAAATATTTCTTCCTGAAAAACCAAAATTAAGTGGAGATATAACAAGCTTTTTAATAACCACCGGAAAAAGTGGACAGGTAAGAAAAAATATACTTATCACACAATTACATAACACATATATTATGTAACTAGCGGCCGCCCGCGACTTCGTCCGCGTACAATATCTGACTTCCTATGAGATTTTGAAATTTTCCCGCTGCAAAAGTCTTACCTAAGTATAAAGAGGCTATATAGGTAAAGCTTAACTATGCAAGTATTTATTATTTAAAACTAATAAAGTAAATGTCGATCTTCATATCTATACTTTAAAAATATAGGACTTGCATGTAACCATTTTACCCCAATTTCACCCCCTTAGGGTTAGGATTTCGTAAAACAGCTTATTCAGGATTTTATTATTGAAAACTTAACTTTAATGCCGATTTTCGTGTCACTAACTTCAAAAACGTAGGACTTTCATACAAACTTCCAACTCCCATTTCACTCCTTTAGTTTCCCGTTTCTTAACTGATCTCTATATCCTCTATCTGATATATATATCTCCTATATATATATATATATAGGTATTATAGGTAATTTTTTTATCCAAAAATAATTGAAACTACGTAATTTACAGTCAGACTAAACCTGTACAGTCAATACAAACTGAAATGGACCGTAACTCAAGGCAATAAGACTTTTGAAAGTGCAGTGTTATTTGTATTAATACAAATTCCGTCATTCAATACAAAATAAAGAAAATGGAACCTTATTTCAAGTACGTTAAAGTCTTTACAAATACAAAGTTTGGACTACCTTATAAAGGTCGCGGCGGCCGGGCCATTGACCTCCCAGATCACCTGATTACGCACGTATTAAATATTAATACGTATTAAATCATTAGTTTATTTTAGTGAGACAACAAGTGCCGAGGACCTTAAAATATTAATTCTATGAGTAAACGATTTTAGAATAGTGAAAAATGACACTGAATTGCTTTCTAAATTATTTTCTTTCTTTTCCTTTTTTAAAACGTAACCTCCACAGTAGGATTTTCTCTTGTATTGTGAGGGCAGTGTACATACATAAATTTCACAAGGACAAATATCCAGACCCGGAACAATTATTTGTAGGCCATACAAATATTGTTCCGTGCGGGATTCGAACCCGCGGTCCTTAGCGCTGCAACTCGATTGCTAAGCCACTGCGCCACGTAGCCGTGGTGGACATTTTGAAAATGTATTAAAATACAACGTTGCATGAGAGTTTAGGCTATCAGTAAGTTAAATATTTGATTCTTAAAATTATTGTAATCTTGATTCACATCTTTTAAACACGCCGTCTTTGAATTATGTTTTCGTATTGCCTCTTAGTTTTTGCACTTTATTATTATTTACAATTACAATTCAAATGTTATGCAAATTCATAACATTTTGTAACGAATATTGCCTATTGACATTGTATCATAATCAATAAACAAAATTATTCAGAGTCGAAAGTCCAATGGTTGAAGTGTGGTTGAAAGATGCGATCAAATGTTTACTAGACTTAAATAAACAACTCGATGGTCGGAGTACGAACATCAGTTAGTGATCATAGGTAGGTATTTTTTAACATAAACAATTGTGTATTGTCAGCTTTTTTCGGAACTTATACCTACCTACAGTTGTGTCAAGCGGCGGCGGCGTCTCGAACGCGAGCGAATAGGTACCTATTGTGATAGAAAGACCCTCAAAACCTATACCTACGTGAGCGACTGCGTGCGTTCGTGGATTTATACTGTGACCACAAAATTGTTCCGGAATTAGTATAACTAATTTAATAAATAATCAATGCATAAACATGTTTAATTAAAAAGTCACATATAACATAATATACTTATTAGAGTGTCTGAGGGTGTGCGTTAATTACGTTACATATTGTATATATATATATAAACTAACTTACTATAATATACACATATATATATATATATATATATTATAGTTAGTTAGTTATAATTATAGTGTTAAATATGTATTTATAATTCACTCATATTTTCATTTGTTTTTATAATCGGCGAGACACATGATTTACTGTTTTATTTCAGTCTGAAAATAGCAGTGACAACATCACGACAGCTACAGTTGATTGGATGGTTAAAAAAATATCTTCCCTTCTCATTTTTCGATGACGAAGCTACACAAGTATATTTTCGATCAATTTGCCCAAATATGGTGTTTCCTAAAAGGTCCACACTTAGAAGGAAGGTCAAAGAACGGTTTGAAGAGCTTCAATTGAATCTTAAGAAACGACTACAACAATTTTCATCTAAAATGTCATTTACCATTGATGGATGGACGTCAATTGCTGGTAGGAGTTACTACGGGGTCACTATTCATTATATAGACAACGAATGGAAGTATCGATCTGTAGTCCTTGATTTTATACCATCACGCGGTCGACATACTGGGGAAGATATTGCAACGATTTTTCACGAATGTTTATTGGAATATGACATAATTGATAAAATACAGGGTATCACGGTCGACAACGCAACTGCAAATACCAAATTTGTGCATGAATTGGACAAACAGCTGCCACACTTTGATTCAGACAATCAACATTTCCGGTGCTTTGCTCACATTTTGAACCTTGGTGTACAAGATTTATTAAAGACCTTAGCATTACACAGTGAAACTGACAATAAGGGACAAGAGCAGCATTATGAAGACAATGAAGACGAAACTGAGGAAGATGAAGAATATGCGCCAAATATTGCTGACTCACGTACAGCTATAACAAAATTTCGCAGTATTTCCAGTAAAATAAAAAGAAGTGAGATATTGAAGAGGAAGTTTCAGTCTGCTTGTGAAGCAGCTGGCGTGCCATCAAATCTGAACCCCATACTCGACTGTCCAATGAGATGGAATTCCACACATGATATGATTGGATTTGGTTTAAAAGTGAGAACTGGAATTAATATATTGTGCACTTCTGTCACCGAATTGAATGATTTTCAAATCACAGATAGTGAATGGCAAATACTCGAAAAAATACATAAGTTTCCAATAAACTTTAAACTTCTATCAACGAAACTTGGTGGAGAAAAATATGTTACATTACCGCTAGTCACTGTATCATTCAATCTCTTGCTCGATAAAGTTGAATCCATGGTAAAACAATTAGATGAGAAACCTAATCGATCCGAAGTGGATGAAAGGCTCATTCTGGGTTTTCAAGCAGCTCGAGACAAAATGCTTAAACATTATAAAAAGAGCAACTGGATTTATTGTACCTCTTTAATTTTAGACCCAAGGCATAAAACTCAGACTTTTGACATGACATTATGGGGGAAGCAAATTAAAACAGAAAGCCTGCGCAAATTTACTGAACTTTATAAAGAATATAAAAGTCTACACTCAGTGAATACATCTCTAGAATCACCAAAAAATGAAAAGAAAGTATGTGAATATGATGAAGATGAAGACGTAATAGACTTTGAGAAACTGTATGCATGTCCCTCGACGTCATCTGGATCTGGATCTTTTCATCAAGGCTTAGTTATAGACGAGTTGGAGGAGTACCTAAGTAAACCCAGAGCCGCCAGTTCGGAAGACATTTTAGAGTGGTGGAGGACACATGAGACAGAATATCCGACTTTATCAAAGATGGCCCGTGATTTTCTTTCAATACCTGCAACTTCAGTACCTGCTGAGAGATTATTTTCCAAAGCATCATTAGTAATTAGAAAACATAGAAATAGGTTAAGTGACGAGTCAGCCAGATGGTTACTTTGTATTAATTCTTGGTCAAAAGAATTAATATAAAGTAACAGTAATGTCAAAGCTGTTGTGTACTGTTATGTAATTTAATTTGTATTGTATTTTATTTTTTTATTTAAATAAATGGTAAATTGTATAACTCTTTTATTCCATTTCATATAAGGGTCTATCAATCTCCTTCTAGACAGATAATGTTCTTTATAATACAGTCAAATTAATGTCATTAATTTGTTTTTTATATGTTTTGACTAAGTTTTAGCACAAGTAAGCTTATTAAATGTAAACGTTTATTAAGAAACAGACTAACTCCCGTGGCCGTGAGGCATGGTAGACAGCTCAGTTGGTTAGAGCATCGGCACGGATCGCTTAGGTCGTGGGTTCAAACCCCACCCGATATTAGTTGATTTTTCGAATTTCTCATTAAATGTTTAGACTTTTATTAATTTGGTTGGTCTTTCTATGGCTATGTTAATTCAAGCTCAAAATGTGCCTACTGTGTTAAGTTGTTCTAAGATCTAAAGTAACGTTTAATAAATAGCAATAGGCTTGCGAGACTTGCGAGACTCTTGCTGCAAGACCAAGACCAATAACAAGACTGAGAGCGCAATACCAAGACCAAGAACAAGGCCAGGTGTATTGGCGCAAGACCAAGACCAAGACTGGCTAAGTCTCGTCTTGTTCTTGCATTTGGGCAACACTAGTCGTAATCTCCCGAACATTGCCCAGCCGAGTTGAAACCGTCGATTGACCACTCTTAGTCAAAGGTGGATCTACGGACATTTGAGCGTCTTGCTCGCAGCAACTACCAGCAAGTATTATATTTAATACTAGCTTTTCACCCCACGGTGTGACCCGCGTCGAAGTAATTACCTTCAGACAGTTTAGACCCATGGTTATTAGAGGTTAATCTAACGAATAGAATTTTCAAAAGTCCTCTTTTAGTAGGCGCCTACGTCATAAAAGGCATTTACTGTTAAAATTGCAGATTTCTAAGTCAAGTGGTTTGGGCTTTGCGTTGATGGATGAGTCAGCCACTTACACGTTCCTCTTTTATACATATTGATAGATAAGTCGTTATCATTACCGTTACAGCCTATTAAAGTTTACTGCTGAACATAAGTCTCATCCATAGATTGCCTTATAAGGAAGATAATTGCCATAATAGCCACGCTTGGCAACCGGGTTGGCAACCTCTGTTACTTCTAACGACACTCATAGGATGATATGGGGTAATGTACATATATTCTTACACCTCCACTACACGATAAGCCGCGGTTGCCTATAATTGGGAAGATACTTAAATAGTACCCCAATTATTTTTATACTATATTATATATTATTTAAATACATGATGTACTTTCTTATAATAAGCCTTAAAATATATAAATAAATAAATATAAGACACTGTCATACTTCATGAAATGGTTGCGTTTTATGCAATGTTCGGTACGCTTCATGATGTGTCACGACATTACATGTATGAAAAATAAAACGGATCTTCATTATGATTAACGAAACTCATTTTAAGTGATATTTGTTTGACTGGTACTATTCCTGGTGGACTACTCGCTTGCTCGCCATTTAATGTTATCTAGCCTGTTGTTAGAAGTTAACCTCTCATAACTCGATTGATTTGTAGACATTTTATACGTTAGACTCTGGCACCATAACTTTAGAACACATGTGTATGTAGGGGTATCCCTTAGTCGAATTTTACGACATCCATTGAATTTTTTAATAAGGTTCACACTTACATCGCCTATATATAAAAATGAAAGTTAATAAAAATAAGTAGTACACTAATTTTGTGTCATATGTTTATTTCCGTGTAACAAATTTAGTTAATTACTTGTTTTTTCATAACCTACTTAACTAGTGTAGCAGTACCATTGAATGTTCCTAATTTTAGATATTTACACCTACAGGTTTTAAGAACATTTTTCTAAGGGTTGATCATATATCTTAACATATTCAAATTAAGAAAAAAAACTTGTACAGCGTAATAAAATACCAAAAGTAAAATGATGAGTGTAAACTGGCAATAAATTTCAGAAAGGCGTCAAAATAGTTTTAAAATAACTATCGTTAAATTAACATTAACCACATTTACATTCGCCTATAACAGATTTTATTTATAGAACTAAGTGATTCCTAAATTTTAAATTATTATTTACACAAGTAATACAACATTTATGTAGTATACAGTGACATTAATTGACAAACCTTCATTATTCAATTTTCGTAAAAGTGAAAAAGAGCGACACAATATGTAACTCGTGTTGTTACAAAAATTGTTCTAATTTGGATATTACAATATGATCTATGTATATATATTTTCTATTTAAAGCTCTAAGTATTTCATTAAATACAAATACATTTTACTGATTATTTCTCGATGTAATATGAATGAATCAGTTCATATTTTAGCCAAGTATAAAAAATAAAATAAACACATGTAGTGAACAAGTTGTAATTTTATAATAAACCTGTTTAAGCATTTAGTCAACTATTACATTTATTCGTACTAACAATTGTATTACGAAAACCGACAGGCAAATTTCAGAAGATAAGTTTTCCAGTTGAGAGGCGGTGGCGGCGGCCGCTGGCGCCGGGGTCGGCGGGCCGAGGCGGGTGTTGGCACGCACCACTTGTGACCTCCACCGAATCATGTACAAAGGTTGCTGCCTTGACAGCGCGACTAACCTAATTCAGTGAAAACAAAAGAATTTGAGGCTGTGATTAATAGTTTAGAAAGGCGTAAACAGAAATGTAGCTACAATGATGGCAATATTTACGAGAAATATTAAGTGATGCATTTTGATAATACACCCATTCTTATAAAGGCAAATGTTAACCGTGGAGTGGCGGTGTAAGAATATCCACTACCACATATCGTCTCTGAACTCATCGAAACTGAAACAGGCGACTGGCAGCAGCATCTGTCTGATAACATCTCAAAATTATGAAAACGCGGTTGCCAACAAGCCTGCCAAGCGTGGCAACTATGGAAAAATCTCTCTTAAAGGCAATCTATGGGAGAGGTCTATGTTCAACAGTAGAGTTTTATAGGCTATAATGGATGGATGGATGGATGGAAAAGGCAAATTGACGAAAATGCCAAAAGCGACAAAAGAATTACCTACGCAAAATTGATCTAGTAAATTTCGCGTTCCATTTGTTATATAATTTTAGTGAACTGTACAGGATATAATATGATGTTGGGATCTTTTACCAATATCTGGGCGCTAGTATTATAGAGTCTTGAATTTCAAAGTCAGTTGAAACAAGTATAATTGTAAAACACCAAAAACGATACTGTATTAGTATACAATAATATATGCATGACACAAACTTATACCGGTAATTTTTAACGGGTTGCATGTTTGACCATAATTATAGCGCTACACTCATATTTAATCACATAAACATAAGATCGAGTACAAATCTATGGTCCATTAAAAATGATCACAGGTATTGTAACAGAATCTAGTATTTAAATACAAGAAAATTTAAAAATAACTTGAATTTCAAGATTATAACTTATATACTTTCTATTGTTAACTGAAACTTGTAATTCAACTAGTTCCTTTTTCACAGACTTTTTCTAAAAGCTGTTATGTATTAAACACTCGTTCTTAAAGTGTACTTTTAACAAAATAATACATATTATTAAAACTTTTTATATTTATATAATTAATTAAGAAATTTTGCACATAATAATTCAGGATTTTCTACTCGGTGTGGTATAAAGTCAAATTTACCCCTTATCTACGCACGACCTTAATATAATATGCAGAAAGAAAAAACATTTTCCAACCGAGAAAATACTCAGCGGTGTAAAAGCATGCGCATTAGAGATGTTTTAAAGCTAAAGCCATTCATAAATAGTTTACGAAACGGGCACTCTAAATAACGTTTTTACCGTAGAGAAGAGTTAGAGAGAATGATTGCCATACTTGTATTATGAGGCTGTGTCATTCACAATTACAAATAATATTATTAACATTGGTATTTTACTTTTTTACTTTATTTATGTCGATATGTACCCAGCATGCATTTTTTTTGTCAGAAACGTTCGTGGGCGCACTTCCATTAACTCACCAAAGTTTCATAGTAATCTGATAATATGTATAGGAACGCATAGAAGACGAAGAAAGAAACAATTATTCATTTTTATTTATTACATTTCATCATTAATTATAAAAGGACGGTGGTTACTTTTTAGCAGCCAGTGTTTATAGTTCATTTTTGAAAATTGTCTTGAGCAAATTTGTTGAACAATGAGCAATATTTTTGTTCTGCTTAATTTATTTCAATATAATACATAATTATATCAACAGAAAAAGTACTCGCATAAATGCCATCTCACTTACATATTTTTGTTAATTAAAAGAATTTTTGTCTAAGATGGCAAAAGACCCTCCACCGCAGATTCTTAGCACCCCCTGCCCCGCCGTTACCATGGTCGCCACCGTAGCTATGATGAATAGCGGGGTCATCGAGAACTGGAGGCCATTTCTTTGTGTCGTTGCTATTGGGGGATGTTTGGCATAGTTGCTATGCTTGGCTAGCGGGATAGAAAGCGCAGTTTTTTGCAGTTTTGCTGTTATCATAAAGATGCTGCTGCCCATCTTCTGTCTCATTTTCCTTCTGTGACCTCTTGCGATGGTATGGGGTGATGTATGGAAGATATGGGGTAGTGGATATTCTTACACCTCCAATATATAGTGTACCTTAAAACTTGAAAAGAAAAAGATTGTACAACCAGTGCGTGTTGACGATCTGAGACATGGTCCTTCGCTACTGGCCGTATAAGGAACGTCGCTTAGCTAGCTATGGAGTGCTATGATCGGAGTTCTCTACGTGATAGACTTCATAATGAGGATATCCGCAGTAGAACCAGAGTAACCGAAATATCCCAGCAGATAAGTAAGTTGAAGTAGCAATTTGCCGACTATATAGCTCGAAGAAGACAATCGATGGGGAAAAAAGGTTCTCGAGTGGTAGCCTCGTACCGGTAAGCAAAGTATAGGGCTGCCCGCCACTAGTTGGAGTGACAATCTGGTAAGAGTTGCAGAAAGTCGATGTTTACAGGTGGCTCAGGACCGTGCTTTATGGCATTCCTTGGGGGAGGCCTATGTTCAGCAGAGAACTTGCGAAAGGTGTAATGATGATGATGAAGAGGATATCTGGCGTTCTTCCTCTGCTTTCTGTCTAGTAAATGACATTTCTACAAATATTTTATTATTTTAAAAGCTAAATTTTTATTTTAAAAATTAATACTTATTACCAATTACCACCAATTACCAATTACCGCCAATATTAGTACTTCAAGAAGCAAATTAAAGTAAAAAAAAAATTAATAAAAGAAAAACATACAGACATAGCCATAATCCTTCTTATATTGTTCTTGAAAAAAATTTAATGGATTGGAGAAGGCAACAAGGGTATACAAAATGATGATTTTGTCAACTTTTTATAGTGTACCTAGTGAATAGTACTATAGTGAATAGTAATGATAGGCCGGGGGAAAAGTGTCTTCGTATTTTGTTTGTATAAAGTTGAAGAAAAATCTCTTTGGTGGTACTATTTGTATCTGGCTGGTTTTAATATCAATACATACTAGTATCCGATAATATAAAAAAAGAATAAAAAGTAAAAATACTTTCCCGCCATTTTCAATTTTTTTTCTGTCCGCCAAAATGAGTGAATGTAACGAAGAAATTCGATACATTTTGAAGTTGTATTACAAAAAAAGAAAAATGCGACTCAAGCTGCAAAAAAGATTTGTGACATTTATGGACCTAATGCAGTGTCAGTAATAATAAGTAGCACAAAGTTGGTTCAAGCGTTTACATTCCGGGAATTTTGATGTCAAAAATGCAGCTCGCTCAGGTAGCCCTCATACGGATAAAGTCGAATGCCATTTTTGAAAAAATGGGGAGTAAGATCGAAATATTAGTAGTTACGATATAGCCGAGGAATTGAGGATTGACCGCAATACTTTTATGACCCATTTAAAAAAGAGTGTCTGTATAAAAAAGCTCGGTATTTGGGTACCACACAAACTCACTGAAACATAATGAATCGTATACTCATTCACGATTCTCTATTGAAACGTAATGTAACCGAACCATTTCGAAAAGATTGATCATTGTTGATGAAAAGTGGATCAGTTTTAACAAGAAGGTGCGAAAAAGATCATAGTCAAAGTGTAGTCAAGCTCCACAGACTGTAGCGAAACCCGGATTAACACGCTATACTCGTAAGGTGGTGATATGTGGGTGGGGTTGGAAGGACATCGTTAATTATGATCTCTTACTGCCGGTCAAAACCAACGACTCGGATGTTTACTACCAACAACTAATAAGACTCAAGCAGGAAATTGAGAAAAAATGGCTGAAATTGATCAACAGAAAAGGAGTGGTATTTCATCATAATAACCCCAGACCACACACACCTTTGGCCATTTAGCAATATTGAGGGAGCTTGGTTGGAAAGTGTTAATGCATCTACCATATAGTCCTGGTCTTGTACTACCACGTAAAATGTATATCAAATGTATAATTGTTATATTATCTGCATAATGTTATGTAATATGTATATGTGTATTGTATTTTAATGGCAAAGCCGTAAAGCAATGGCAAAACGTGATAGGGCTTTTGTAAGATTTGAAAACAATAGCTGTGATGGCAAGAATATACAGGGTTATTTTGCAATAACTGGCCAAATTTGCAGAGAAGGTTCAGAATAAGTAATATAGGCAAATGGTGAAGAAAAATTAATTTTAAAAAAACATATCAAACAATCTGTCGTTTTAATCTTTTGAATTCAAAATACGTCGTAATGCATTATGTTAACTGATTGTCATTCATAAAACGCTAACGCCTACTATCTTACTACGCACGCACACCTTCGTAAGGGTCGGTCGGTTGGCAAAAACTTTGTGAATTAAATTGCACATAGAGGAGCGCGCGTACGTGTAGCTGTTGCCCATAAAACGCATTCAATTTGGGATCATTTCAAATAAAATTAGATCCGTTATTTATTTGTATATTCAAAAACTGCAATAACTGTTTATCATTATTTATATATTTGAACTTAAGTTTAAAATTTGGCTACTCTTTGAAAAACAATCATGTATTGTATATAAAGCTCCCAGAAATAGATGCAATCGGAGTGCGAGCAGCTAAGCCCCGACATATCCATAAGAAAATTTTAAGCTCTTCGCCAGCCGGCACTTGGAAGTTTCTCAATTCCCTTGGGTTACGTAAACAAAAGAATTGCCCTGATATGGGGTCAATATCTCTCAACGATCTTAATAAGCACTTCTCCTCGGCACGTTTATTCGGCAACTACACTTAACATAGAACTATTTCACTTATCTCATCACGTCCCAAAATCAATGCTTACTTCTTTGATTCTTACCCAATAACTGATGAAGATTTTCGTAAAATTATTTTCTCCATTAAATCTAAAGCAGCTGGTTATAATTATGTGAGTAGAAATATTATTATTCCCATACTTGATAACATTTTCCCAATCATTACCCACATCATCAACTTTTCTTTTTCTACTGGGGTTTTTCCATCTTTTTGGCGTAAAGCATTTGTCCTTTCTCTTCCCAAGTTAAATAACCCTAGTTCTGTTAATCATTGTTAATTTCTATAGTTCCCATTTTTTAAAGATTTTAGAATCAGCTGCACACAAATAGTTATCCAGCTATATAACCACTTACATCAGGTAGGATCGTCGATAAGCGCTGGCTTAGTAGAATATTATATATATATTGCTCAATCCCTTACAATCCGGTTTTCGTCCTGGACATAGTACAACCACAGTTCTCTTTCAAGTTCTCAATGACAAACGAGAGGGTATGGAGGAGTCAAAATTAGCTACTAATTGACTTCTTTAATGCTTTCTGTACAGTTGATCATAACATTCTTCTTGCTATCTGTAATTATATGGGTTTCTCGTCGTCAGTTTAGGATTGGTTGTTAACTTATCTACGTGGTTGCTAGCAAAGAGTTAATAAGTCAATCAACAGTCCTTCTCTATTTGGTCTAATCTGACTACTGGCTTTCCACAAGGTAGAATTCTTTCTCTTTTATTATTTTATATTTTTATAAATCTTATAACTCTAAATGTTTAATGCTCCTACCTACCTTTATACCTACCTATTATTTACAGCTGTACGCTCGAATCGATCCAGCAGAGATTAACACAGCGATCGACATTTTAAATCTAGATCTTCAGTGCATCTGTCACTGGTGCAGAAGTTATGGAATTGCTGTTAATACTGCTAAATATCAAGCTATAATTCTTGGTTGCCCTCTTTGTCTAGCTGAATCATATTTTAATTCACTGGCGCCTATTGTTTACAATAGCACTAATATTCCTATTAGACATGTAGTTAAAGAACTTGGGTTAATGATCGATGCTAATTTAAGTTGGCAATCTCTGGTAGCTGAAATAAGCCGGAGAGTGACAATAACCCTGCGTGAACTTAATTGTTTCAAGAATTTCCTTCCAATGGAGACCAAGGCTATGTTGGTGAAAAGACTTATTTTACCAGTCATTGATTATGCTGATATGTTATCCTAATGTTTTTCTGTGCAAATTGAATTGTTTGCTCAATAATTGCATCCGTTTTATTTTTGGTCTTCGTAAATACGATCATATATCCTTATGTCGTACTAAGATTAAATTGCTCCCAAAACGTTGATGCATCAGAATTCTTCGCACACTATTTTCAATTCTTTATGATCCATGCACTCCCCAATACCAGAAATGCAAATTTCTGTTTTTGGGTTCTTCTCAACGTACGTAACCTGCGATCCTCCGAGGAACTACCTTATGTGTTTTTCCTCGCCGTACCAAATGTATCTCTTAATCCTTCACCGCTGAGGCCATAAGGCTTTGTAATAAATTACCTCCACGTATTAGAAAAACAACTTCTATTAGTGCCTTTAAGAGAATGGTGTTTGATAACTATATTGGTTCTTCCAGCAACTTTCTTATTTAAATGCTTCTGCATGACTCGATATTATAAATTCTTTAAGTTGATTTTGTATAATATGTTCGTTGTATGTATGCTAAAAATATATGTATTACGATTATGTATTATTTGAAAATTGCGTAGGATATGTATCAGGTAAAGAGTATATTATTTATAGTGGTATTTACACGTATGGTATGTATAATTTCGTATTTTCATTCATGTATAGATATTGTCATATTTTTATGGCACCTGCTTAAGTTTATCTGCTTAGCTCGTGGTTGACTGGTAGCGAATGCCTAAGACATTAAGTCTGCCAATTGTACACTTTAAGTGCAATAAAGGTTTTTAAATAAAATAAAACATTTTATCTCCTTTATCTTTATCAACTTCTTTTTACATCTTCTTCTTTTTACCTCTCTGCTTGACCGGTAAAGGCTGCCTCACGCTTTATGTCCTTAATATATCCAAGAATTAAATTCCCGAACTACAAAAGCTACTATAGGGATATTATATTATTATTTTTTAATTTTTCATCCGGTTTTTATTCCATATAAAAAGTAAAAATTTGTGACACTTGAGTGGGGAATGTCGTCTAAATAATACGGCTAAAAACTTATGCCCCAGTTTTGCACTGTTAGCCACTTTTAACCCTCGAGTTCATAATGATGAGAATTAAAAATAACAAGGTTTCATTAAAATTGATTTGCAATTGGCAAAGATATCGCGTATTATAATACAAAAAAACATACAGTATAATTGCATCTTTTGAATTTGGCTAAAAGAAAGTGGAAGTGAAGTTAAATGCAGTGCCAAAATACAAAAACTGTCGCCGTGTGACATCTCGTCTTAACAATTTTAATTTATAATTTTCAATCACCGTTTGAGATTTGAATCAATAATCTACAATCACAAGCGGTAGTAATAAATTCCAATAGAATGTTTAAGCGATGGAATCAGATGAGCATGGATGTAACACGAGATATTTTGGAACAGTTATACTATAGCTTGCAAAGAGAAATTTATTCTTTCCAAATCACTAACAATGTACTTATTACTTACCTAATAACCACAGTATTCAATCGCCACGGCAGTGTATAAGTATGATTTTTATGGCGAGCACAGAAGGTATAAAGTAGCTCGCCAGCCGCCGCTGCGAGTCCTGTGTTGTGGGCAGCAATTCCAGACCACTCGTGGAGGGTAATATTCCAAGACCCGCAGGATTTATCCTTATATACAAATAACAGTCAAACATTACGTACCGTACTATTATAAATAGAAAAGTATAGCATGCTTTAATTACGAAGTCCTAAGTAATGTCAAATGGAACGAAGCAGATGTTTGAACTCGCACGAATGTGAAAGTAGAATTGGAAAATTGGACAATATAGAATAAATTACAAGCTTACAACCTATAATTAGTTATGTATTAGTAAGATAATAACACACGTCTAAATACATATTTAACGATTGAGACCAATCCTAGGAACAATAACATAACAGTATCGGAAATTTATTTATTACAAGGCCAATTATATACATAGTAGCTAAGTGTAATAACGAACTATAATTTAGACATGTCCTACTCAAATTAAATTACCAACAAAATAAGTAACTGCAGATTAACTACGTGTCTGGAATAATTTTGTAACGAAAACACTTGCCCAAGGGTGATTCAAGATATTTTATTCCGCTCTAATACTGACCTGTTCCGAAGTAATGTCGATAAAGAGCTGTCTTTCAACATTTGAGTCTAGTACCCAAGTACATTGCTGATAAAAGAACTCATTTAATGTTCCTGTTACAGACACATTTCTTGATGATATTTCACCTGTAAAACAACGGAAATCAATTTTCTTAATGTTTAGGGAAAGATCGTTACTGTGAAAGCAAATCGTTCAAGAACCTATTAGATTTAATAAAATGGAAAAGTGGACACGAATTGCCACAATAGCAACGCTGTAATTGGAACTTTACGAACTTGTTCGAGGCTTTTTTTAATTCAGTGCTACCTCAGGCGGAGTGAAACTGGGTCGTAGCATGTAATTTTCTCGGACACGACTTTCGCTACTTTGAAAAATAACCAACTTTTCATACACGTGTAAACGGTTGAATTAAACTGTTCCCTTCGTTTCCAATCATATATAAATAATTTGAAAATAAAATTCGATCTATAACGAAAAACTTCAATTGTATCAACTTTAGTAATATTGTATATAAGATATATGTCATAGATTAAAAGTAATTTTACGGATTTTATCGTGATCGATTTTAAGTTTTTAGTAATGCTTTTTTTATAATGATAATAATATACCTCAGACCAAATTCCGGTCACGGCGGCCAGACTTAACGTAGACTAGCCTACGCAACACCAACACAGGTACACTTCTATTCCCTGACTCTCATTATTCCAATAATTAATCCTCACATATTCCAATGGGACGGTAATCAGTCACGTCAAGAACAGAACCAACGGCTTTACGTGTTTTCCGCGAGGTGAAACATTGAGAATTTCTTTGGAGAAAAAACCAGTTACTGATTTTGGCCCAACCAGGGATTCGAATGGAACTCATGATCAGCAAACGCGGTTACGACCACAAGACCAACGAAGCTGTCAGGTTTTTTTTTATAAACTTTCGATTAGAATTCATATTTTTTATAAAAACGTGTGGGGCTTACCGAAACATCGGGACCGGTTGTAATAAGATGAAATAAGTAGTAAATAAGTAGCGAAAAAATCGGTATCATTGGTTTTATTCAATGTGTAGTATTCGAGTAATAATAAGAAATCGTTTCCTGTGGTACATAGTAAAGTAAGAAGTTACCAGAGTGAGTTGTGTACGTGCGTTGTCCACACAATGCATCATCATTGAAACTATATGCTGCTGCGTAATCAAATCCCCGACTGGCGTACGTGTAGTGCGCTACTGAGTACTCCAATCTGACGCTAGTCCAACTGCGGACTACAACTGGTAGCCAGGCTGCCTATGGAAAATTTGAAATATTTTCAGGTTGAAATAAATTTATATGTGAAAAAATAATATTACAAAATTTATTCGCATTTTTTTAAATTATTTAAGTAGCACATATGCAGTGTTGTTTAAAAAAACGATCTTTCTTTGATGTTTATAAAATAAAATCGTAATTAGAAAACGGAAAATATATTTTACTCTATTATTTTCTCCTAATATTGTAAAAGTTAAACCCCTGACCGTTTAGTCTACCATTGCATAGTGGACAAATAAAATTTGTTTGCGACGCTTTACGCATAACGCACACGGTGGATTACTCTCAAGTAATTGAATTTTCACGGGCGTAACTCGCTGTATCGTCCGATCACGAATAACTGAAGCGGACGTATGTTGTAGTAGCTTGCAGTAATGTTTCATGACTGGCGATTGAATCAATATTATAATACATAAATTTAACTACAACAAACTGCATATTATACATCTTCAGTCACCATCCCACAAGCAGTCCACTGCTGGGTATAGATCTCTTGTATAGTGGAAAGGATTTCTGGTAATCACTAGACTTATTAGTCGAATTTGTTATTACTTAATAATTATTATGAGTTTTATATATTATTTTATAAAAAGTAAGTACCTAACTACAGGTGTTCATAACATAAATTTTACGAGTTATTGCTCTAATGTATGAGTTATATTATTATTAATAACATACAACAAAAAATAAATAAGGTATATATAATGATCTGGGGGCACGTCAAGCCGAGCAATAAAGCGGCACGGCCGTACCATCCATTTCTCGAAGCAGTTCAGACCATTTACGAAACGCGATAACTTCGTTGTGTATAAAACTAGAAGCCTGAATTTTCAGTAACCAAGTAGGCATTGTATAAACTAGGTATATTTCGAATTTCATTAATATTGAACCAGCAGTTTAACAATTATAACTAGTCAAAGTTTCTTAATTTTGTCACTCACTCACTGACCGATCATCCAAACTCTAAGGCACTTCTAGCAGACATAGAAGCTTCAAATTTGGAATACAATTATTTTTTAGTATATAAATTTAAAAAAAAACTAAAATATTTTGCAATTTCGGTCCAGTTTTCGAGATACACTAACTGCATAAATAACTTTGTAATCCCATATAAATATATAGGATTACAAAGGTACATTTGCAGTGAATGAATCAGTGTCACCTATATATTATGTATAATATAATGGAATAATAGGTGTAGATATGTACCTAGATATAACTATCTACAAAAAGAAATGAGATGCCATGAAAAACATAACTTGTAAAAAAACCAACACAACTTTTACGGTAGAAGAACTGAGTTACGAGACTCGGTTTTTTTACAAGTTATGTTTTTCATGGCATTTCTTATATATACGTGAAGACTACACATTAAATGAAACTAATTTTTATGCGTTGAATTAAACTTTTTAACTCCCGACGTTTTACCTTCCGTCAAGTGTCATATCCATCTATAAAATGCAGGAGTGTACAAGCTGGATTGTGAATGTGGTCTCTCTTACATAGGACAAACAAAAAGACCTATTAAATCCGGCGTGAAAGAACATATAGCTGACTTGAAGCACCGGCGTTCCGGGAAGTCTGCAGTGTGTGAACATGTTATAGATCGTCCCAGCCATTACATTACATTTGATAGACCACAAATCTTAACAAAAGAACACCGATTCCTACCAAGAATGATTCGCGAAGCTCTTGAAATTAAGAAACATCCTAATTTCAATAGAGAAGTTGGATGGGTGCTGCCATCTGCTTAGGATCCTAGGTGACCATGGGTGCTGTAAAGCACCCGAAACGTCGGGAATTAAAGAAATAAATTAAACGCGAAAAAATCCGTTATAGTTATAGTTATTATAAAACCTAATACAACTTACGTATCTAGATCAATTACATTACTTGAATAGACTTTGTTTTTATTAAATTAAATATTTTATTTTACATGCCAAAAGTTAAAAATAATTTTGATTTTTTTATCATTTTATGTCAGGAGTTGAATAATAAGTAAATAATTAAAAATATGTTTAACTAAATAAGTCAATTTTCATTTTATAAAATCGAAAGCATATTTTACACCGACTGCTTTTATTCGCAACTTATTAAAAAAAAGTAACCTGAAAATCTCCACAAAGACACGATAAGTGCGTTCCATCACTAGCAACTAATGCTATATGGTCATGGTAGTGTAAAGGAGTGGCAGCCCGACATTCACAACCAGCATCACCACAAGCTGTTCTACAGCCCATCGAACCTACAGGCGCTGTACCGGGTGGCTCGGCACTCCACATTCGGTCGAGGCGCTGGATCTGTGAATGTTATTTGTTCTTTACTTTGTACATTTTTAATAGAAAAATAAATCTCAGGTGTTAGTTATGATTAAAAGGGCATATATTTATGTATAGGTATATAAATGTTTAATTTAATTTTTTTAAAGATCATAAGTTGTTTACACCTGCCTCAATAGCTCACCACGCCTACGGGTTGACTGGCAAAGAATGCCGACAGGCATTAAGTCCGCACCTTGTTACCTTAGTTGTAAGGAAGGTGTTACAATAAAAAATAAATAAATAAATAAAATAAATATAGCACAACAATTTTTTTATTAGACTGTAACAGTCGCTGATAGGTTTTTATCTTATCATCAGGTGTGCACAGTATGCTAATTTGTCGCTCTTATTCCAATATATAAATCATAATGAAAATTTACAGCTAAAATTCGATAAGTTTAATAAGAATAAGTAATACTTTTTAATTGATGGTAAAAGTATCTATAAAATTTGTAACGGTAATTTTTCAAAATAACATTAAAGGGTCACTAAATATATATATATCTTTATATATAAAAATTACGTGACACATTGTTTGTCCGCGATGATCTCCTAAACTACTAAACTGATTGCAATGAAATTTTGCACACTGTGTGCAGTTTGGTCCATCTTGAGAGATAGGATAGTTTTTCTCCCTATAAGTGACCCTCAATATTTTTTATTACGAATTTAAGAATTTTTATAGGACACAGGGTTGTCGGAGAGGGCAGAACAACGTCTGCCTGGCCAGCTAGTATATATATATATATATAACAATCTAGCTATGCATATTAACTTTACTTTTAAAGAAAATGAATGCATAATAACAAAAATATCTAAAACCTTACAAATTTTAAATCATACTCGTACCTCGTTATAGTTTTGTTAGTTCTGGTATATAAGTGAAAAAGAGAAGTAAATATTTTTAATTAATAAAAAGTAGTCAGGTTATGACATTAGGCATCAAAAAAATTAAGCAGTGTCTCTGGTAATTCTGTACGTACCTCAATGGTTACACTTTGGTTTATTGCTGGCATGAAAAGATGCGTACATAATAATCTTTCTTCAATATTCCAAAATATGTGATGGTGTGATGGTGCAGAAACACCTCCATGTCGAAGCGCTGCGAGTCCGTAGTGTGTTGTGGCACACGTGGCATCAGGCGATACCGTGCCATCGTGTTGCTCTTAAAATTATATTGACGTATTCAAAACAATGCAACTTTACTAAATTAAATTATTATTTTGTAATTTTTATTCGTAAGACATTAAAAAATAAAAAGTCATTACCATCATTACAAAGGACAATATAAAATTATTCGCGGTTTTGTTACCCGTGTATGTGCGGTGCATAATCATTTCAAAGAATTTGGAAAAATATCCTATATTCAATTATCCCCCTTATAATGTGATCTATGGATGAGGCCAATGTTCAGCCTCAGCCAGCCCAGCTTTAAGAGGCTGTAACATATATTAAACTCATCTTTTACTCCAAGAAAAAAATCTTGCATTTAGTATATTGTTTTGAACATAAGAAAACCAGGTTATAGTGTAACAAAAAAGTCAAACGAATAAAATTGTATAGACAATGGTCCCTTACTATACACGACAAATCATTGGTAGGTCTAATGATGAACTGACACGGTGTTAGGACTCCTCTTCTACCTAGGACTTTTCTGGGTAGGCTGTGTTCCGGTCTGAAGAGTATAGAGAGTATAGAGAGAGAGAGAGAGTGAGAGAGAGAGAGAGTATAGAGAGAGAGAGAGAGTATAGAGAGAGAGAGAGAGAGAGAGAGTATATAGCCAGTATAATCACAGTCTGTAAGGTATTCTATCTAAGTCCTCCGAGGTGACAACGCTTCTGCATTTTACCACGATGGACACTTACACTTACACATCATGGAAATGTAGACTGTTGTCACTTCAGTTTTTTTTTTTTTAAATATAAAGATGGACAATTGACCAGTATAGTGTATCGATTATCTTATCAATACATTGATACATTAAATCAAATAGACATATTGTCGCATAAAGACCCCCCAGACATTTAAAGCATTTACCGCCATTCCGAGTACGTGATTCAGTATTTGCTCTACCAAGACCCCGCGGCTTCTCGTTACTATACAGGATATTTATTCTGCCAAATATTGGATACTACAAGATTCAATAAAAGATAATTTAAGATAAATCTCACGATATCCAAAGTAGTAGGTGGAGTAGTTGAATCAAAATCGGGTTACGATAGATGCCACTAGTAGGCTTCCTCCATAGATTGATTCATAGGGAGAATTTATAATTTACATATGTTTTTAACTATTTTTACTTGAAACTTCGTCCTTAGCTAACGCTTGTATAAGATAAATAATCATTGCCTATAGAACATATTTTGTACAAAAAATGGTATGTATGTAAACTTACCATCATGAAATGCAAACGCGCCATCGACGAATTCTTCTTCATCTATACTTTGACTTGTTGCACGTCGCACTAAAATGGTTAAGTTAGCACCCTTAGAGGTAACAGCTTGACGAATAAGGAATCTTCCAGATGGATCTCTGGCTTCTCTGACCGAAGGACCGCATACTCTTAATAGTGCTCGATCACCCCTCTCTGACCTGTTCCCCTTTTCTCCCCTCCCAATAAATTCATGAAATCCCTCTAGAATCTCAATGTGAGATCTACAACTTTGTAACCTAAAATATATATTATTTTGATTAAATATATTTATAAATATTCGATAAACAGGCGTTATCAAAGATAAACCAGCAAGCGAAAATTACTTGGAAAAACAGCCCGTACTCTCTACTCAAGGTAGGCGGGATTGTGAACAAAATTAATATAATAAATCATACATTATAAATCCAATATAAAATAAAATATAGAATCCCACTCTAGCTTGCTCTGGGTAAACTATAAATATAAAACCAAAACGAAAGAATGATTACTCGTAAAAAGTAGCTTCACTGTTAAAATAAGAGCTACATACAACGAATTTTTTTTTAAAAATAATTTTAATTTCACCAATTGCTTGCAGTGTGAAATTTCGACCTTTTAACAGATAAATTCGCAAGCGACGGCTGTAATAACCGTGCTCGTTCTGGGTTGTTTCAAAAGCAACGTAGTATTTTATTTTATGATATTGCAAAGATATTTCTCAACCTCATTATTGTTTTTCCACTTCTTTTCCAAAATGAATATGCAATGCGTGCCTCACGCTAGTGCAAAGTGGTGGATATTGTTTTCCATTGTAAATATTTATTTTAAACAAAACATGCATCATCAGAATTAAAGCTACGAGGCGAGTAAGTGCGGTTGGTTTCGTTTATTTTATGTAACCTCGAATTTATACTTTCAGTTAATAGTAATGAATGAGAAAACAAATGCCTTGGTTAATTTACATAGAATATGGATAGTGTATAACACTTTTACCTCAGTTTAGGAGGTATTTTTGTTTTGTTTTTCTGCCTAAGCGACTTTCTGGGTAGGTACCACCATATCATACAAATATTATAATAAGATAATAATTCCAAAGCCATAAAAACAAAAGGAAACATAAAATTTCTCTTATAATATTTATTTATTTACCAATATTATATCCATAGCTTTATACGTAAAAATAATTTGTGAATATTAGAGAATATTGTGAAAATGAATGCAATTATATCTGCGTCTCACATACGTAGCTATTTCAGTAAGGGTGCGCAAATTTATAGTGATTTATAGGTAAATAAACTATGTACATACTTTATGTTAAGGTATGATATATATATATAGATTACGAACGTGTTACTGTTTTCTAATGTTTATGTTAAGGTATAATATATATATATATATATATATATATATATATATATATATATATATATATATATATATATATATATATATATATAGATTACGAACGTGTTACTGTTTTTTAATGTTTTTTAACCAAAATTCAACCCACCTTAAGTTATAATTAAAAAGGGACACTTGAACTACATCTGTCGGAGCGCCAAGCAAATGTATTGTACATTGAGAGCGCCAGGGCGTAGAGCGGGTATCGAAGTGCCCGGAACGCACTCCACCTGCTCCGTAGCTGCGTACGCTTGCGCCGCACCCGATACGACCATTGACCTTGTTATGCGATATTTCATTTGTTACTACTGTATTGTCCATTCCTGCTGTCCTGTCAGCTTGTTGGAGATATGAAAGGAATTTAATGTACCAATAACATAAATCAAAACAAAAATATGTAAAAATATTTGTTTCGTACGACATTTATTATTATACTAGTTACTTTTATCACTCATAAATTAAATGACATTGAGAATTGCAGTTGTATATTTAAAAAAATACGGTAAGAATTCGCATACATCGCCAAGTAGGTAGTATATCATTAATACCAACGGTGATTGAACTCGGTTTTCTAGCATACTGTTAACCTCTCGGCAGCCTCTGAGCCACCACGACTGACAATATTTTAATACTTTTTTGTTTAATATATTTATAACATTGCAGTGATTAATTGTTAATCAACACAACAAATATTGATTACAATTTAGAAATTGTCAATACCTTTAAGTAAAGTAACCTAAGCTTAATTTAGATTCGCAGAAAATTGGTTCGGGACAGATTTTATACTTTTCTCTATAACTAAATTTGGATACTTACCATGACGAGTAAGGTGTGTTAGTGCTGCAAGAGGTGGTGACGCCGCTACTATAGTGGGAGGCGGTACACTACTTTCTAATCTTTCTAAGAACTCCAGTTTCGCAATAAACCCGTTGTAATTATAAGGTGGAACCAATGGGCCAGAGCTAAATTAACAAAAGAAAATTGAAAATATTACTGTTATGAAATCATTTAAACAACATCTAATTCAAAATGGTAATTTGTGTGTTTATTATATTGTTAGAAAAATGAAATAATTACTTGAATTCCAGTAGTAAGTTAGGTCCAGGATACTCTAAAGTAGCACTCTTTTCCGAGCAAATTGTAGCAAGCAAAGGTGCAGATGGCGAGCTTCCAGCCCGAAGCGTTAAGTAATCCGATGTGCAATGGCTGTGATATATATAATTATTATTAATAATAAAAAGAAAAACTAATTGAATTATTTCTTATTACTAGATTTAGGAAACCTTTAGTTCTCAGCTACGAACCATTTTATAAAGTAATTATTTACGACGACTTAAAATAGAAAAACCTTAAGCAGCCACAAGTTTTGACCCCATTTTGTTTTTGTTATTTTAGGAGGAGTTTTCATATATTTTCAGCACTGTAGAACGGATCACAAAAAACGTTTTGAAATAAAAAATAACAGGCAGTAGTCTATATATATTTTTTTAGTAACAGCACAAATTTGATCTCTTCATTGCTAGCTTTACTGAAATGTATATATCGCCCATGATATGAATAATTATAAGGCAACGACCCATATTTGCCGTGATTGGCAGGTAGTCTACTTATTATTGATTATTACATATTCGGTAACGGTATTATAAAATACTGTTACATAATGAGGCACTAAATAGAATGCTGGAAACTAAATTAAAACAGTATGTTTTTTTATACTAATCCAACTCAAACGACTTTGCGATAAGAGCACACATACAACGTACACCAGGATATTTCCTGAATAAAATAAAAAAAAAATTGCTGTATGCCTTGTTTTAAAAACAATATGACAAGCAGTTACACTTTTAGATAACGATAGACATGACATATTGATTTCAATGTCATAATGTAATGATTTCCCCTTCTATTCTGCCGTCTACTGCTGATGTAATAAAACATTCAATGAATTTTATAGGTGCGTGATTAGGATACAATGATCAGAAAAGAATGAACTTTAATGTAGGATCTTTCCAAAGATAAGTAGGTCGTTTGCAATTGATTTTTTTAAAACATGATCGTCTTAGGTCCTTTATTACGTTGTATTTGTTTAAAATCCAGGTTCTTTTTGGGAGATTCCTCGGGAGAAGGAATATTCACCGGAACAATCGGAAGCTGTTGGTATTAAATAATATACCACCAAAACATTATTGTCAAAAAGTGATCAAGTTTGGTACAAACAACTTTGGGGGTTGTCGGTTTCGCCATTAAAAAGGTTGAGACCTGAATGGGCGCCAGCTTTTTTTTTATAGGTTAAGGGTGACAAACGAGCACACAGTCAACCTGATGGTAAGTGATTGCTGCGGCCCATAGACATCTACATCTATCCTCTATTACAAATCAAAATGTAGATAGTAGTAGTAGACCAGTAAAAAGGGCCTCCGGCTACCTACACTCACCAAGCGAAACGCAGAGGTAAACCTTTACTTCACGCTGGTTTTCTGTGAGGTCTTGGTACCACCCCGGTTCGAGCCGGCCCATCCGTGCGACAGCAAAAGCTGCCACGTGGCTCTACCACTGTTAAAACCAGCTTCTTAGTAGTTCCCTTAAATCATACGTTCTATAGAAATGATCAACGTTCTTGAAACAGTTGCAGTTAGTTTCAAGTACGTTATTTGCAACTAAACACCGAATATCGACAATTTCTATTCTTTATATTTTCTACCGACTTCAAAAAGGTGGAGCTACTCAATTCAACTGTATGTTCTTTTTTTATGTGTTACTTCATAACTTTTTTGTAGATGAACCGATTTCAATGATTCTTTTTTATTTGAAAGCTGATACTTTTCATGGGGACCAATCGTTTTTAGTTATTCTAAATAACTTACAATGAAGTCGGTTGTATATATTTTTAATCATTTTCTTTGTAAACGCCTAATGAACTACTCGTATCTTGACACCAAAATGTCAATCAGACCTTTATAACTCAATAACTATTTATTAATGAAATTTGAAATTCTAGAAAATCACAGGGTGCTTATTAGCTATACAATGCAATTACAAGTTAATTGGTATAATCGTTTTTGTGTTATAAGTAGTTCAATAGTGTCTCAAAACGGTTTGTGTAAATATATACACACTGCCTTTGCGTCGCCTTTTTTTTTCGGAACTAAGCTACCACTTTGCCGTGTATATAGATCTTAACTATTCTATTAAAAAACTCCATACCTCTTGGAAAGGACCAAAACAGGTAAAGATATGTAGTTGTTAGGTATCAGTCAATTTTTTTGGATTGGAAAGGGTTCATAATGTTTATATCAAAATACTTGATACAAGGGCTTCACACTTTCACATTTTGAATATTGTAGGCGAGGCACATGCACCAACGCCGTTTGCAGCGAGCAATAACCTGAACAACGTGTTTCCACAAAAAGAGACGAGAAGTTAAGGAATGAGTTGTAGTCCACGACAAAATAATAATTTACGACCAGTAACAAGCTTAATGGTATCAAAAGTAATTAAAATACCCGAATGCGTTAAAAAAATTAATGATAAATTTGCAGATGCAATGTATAAATATTATATAGCCTATATCAGTCCCACAGTTAAGATATATCTAACGACACCTCATATATTAAAATCCATTAAGCCGTTCAGGCTACAGAGCGTGACAAAGATATTTACATACATAGGTATATACATGCTCTCGAAAAATATTACCCACCTTCCAGGGTAGTCGGGTAAAATATCAATGCATGTTAACTTTGTACCAGAAGACTGTGGTTCTTTATGTTAAATTATTACATGGAATATAATTTTTAAAAAGCAATAAATTTGGAAATATTAACAAAATAAAATTCACGCAATATATGAACATCCTTCAAAAAATATTTTGACGGCGTACAACATTTCTATTATTATGTAAAAGGACATTGCTCTGCTCCCATACATTGTTCGCCCTGGAACCAAGAGCATCGGAAAATTGTGTGTTTTATTGTCGATCATTAGTAAATTCCTATATGACTTTATTTTTATAGCGGACTAGCTGCATAAAAGATATATTTCAAAAAAAGTATCAGATTTTGAGGTTATAATTGAACCACGAATATTACGGTTTTTCATAGCTCCGAGTGATTTTTTACAAACTGAAAAATGATTTCCTAAAACATTTAGCTATTTTTAGTACCTATCTAGACAATTAGGTATGCTATTTTTGTTCTAAAGCCTAAGTGTATGTAAGTACAACGTATAAATGCATAGAATCTAGTTAATAAACCTGCTTTCTTAGCATTGGTTTCGAAATGAGAGATAATGTTTGTGTATTCATGTAAAAATAAAAATGTATGTATATAATGGCTGTTAGCATTTAGATGTTGTCATTAGCATATACGGAACGGTGAGATACCTAGTACCTAAATGTAGAGGATTTAGGATGGTTCAGTCACACCGCTAGACATGCCGTCGAACAGCGAGCATATCAACCACGTTTTTAACGAATTTTCAACAGGGCGTGCTTGAACAGCGTGAATATTATCGACTACTATCTAGTGCATTTGCAAGCGTGTGCGTCTGGACGGCGCTGTTCAAACGCGTGACTATGAAACCAGCCTTACCGACTTAGCACCTAATTGGGAGTATAAGTTGTTTAAACTACATTAATTTATTATGTTTGAATTAGAAATAAAACACAGATTAATTTCATGTATATTGTTCATCTTCTAAATGATGATGGTCATAACATGGGCGCAGCAACCGATGGTTCTGCGTACAACGATGCAATTACAGCAATATTGCACGATTGCTTCTCTGTTCATCTTTCAACAACATTGAGCCACCAGCAGAGCCGCAATTTACACAAAATACACTTTCCATTGCGTATGCGTATAACCGTTTATGAATGCTAGTTTATCGTATGAGGCGGTACACTGTTCCGAAAATCACAGGAAGGTAAGTCGTTCTTGAAAGCAATCAGAGTCCGTTAAAATAGTCAAGTCGTAATGTTCAATATATTATATAATATATAATTTATAGTCCCAAAAGTCACCAAAACACCGATACAATTACAAAAAGCAAACGACACCAACCAATGTAATTTTGACAGAGTGAAAGATGATAGTATAAAGTAGGCATGTCGATTTGAAATCGTTTAATCGATTTTTTATAATAAAATAATAGATTTTCCAGATCGATATAGATCTGAAGAATCCTTATCCGATGTCCTGATATCGACTTAGAACACTCCATCGATTCAATGAATCGATCCAAAAACCTCTCAAGTTGGACTTATTCAAGAATATTTCAAACGATTCAAGAAATACTTTTGCATAGGTGGAACATCTGTTCCTTGTGACAGACAGAAAAACTGTTCTGTTCTGGTTTCAATTCCAGGGTATGACAATTTTTTTTTATAACTTGAAGTTCCCAGTAATAGCACGGAGTCTGGATTTGTGTCCGGTGTTTGGCTTGTTTCTCTATTACATGGGACGTATAACTTAGTACTACACACCTCTACCAACTCCTTCTGAGAAATACATGCGTGATGTTATGTTTATTTATTTAATGATGTTTCTATACAATTATTTGTATTTACGGTAAATTATCGTCAATAATTATGTTCTCTGTCCATATTAGTCATGTTTGAAAATGTCGCGATTGATCAAAAATAGATCTGTTAATGCTTGATTTCATCGAGATTCGATTCTAGTATGTTCGATTTGAATTGATTTGGAGATCGTATTTTTTTCATGAGATACTGGACTGACAAGTGACAAGTGACAATTTAGTGACATCAAAAATAGGAACGCCAAATACGATACGATTTATGAATATTTCATAATATTTATTTATAGCCATACGTTACAAACAAACATCACATCACAAATCATCTTTTGTCATACGATAATATTAATACCATAACAAGTATGACAATATCCTACTTTACTTATAATAACACGTACGTCTCTACTTCTTCCATACTTGTAACAATATTAATAATAACGTCTGTATCTAGTCTACAATATTGCTCTTTTTAAAGAACACATTTATAAATAATGCAGTAACGAAAAGTGTTTTTTTAATATTAATTGTTGAAAAACACGTAAGTTATCGTTTAGTAAGACGTAAAATACAATCCTCTCTAAACGATCGTTAGAAAATACTGAATAATTATCTTTACTAATATTTTTCTTCAGCATTATTCTAACTACCTATACAAAATCGAGTATGACCTCGTTCATTAGGTATAGTAGGTTTTTTAAATTATACTTTTAGTGAATAATATAAAAGAATATAAAAAAATGGTAATTTTATATTTTTATTGTAGCTTCTTTTTGAAACTTTATTCGAAATAAATTCAAAATGTATTTCATTAAATTCAAAAATCGATTATAATCGATTGGGCATACCTAATCATTTTTCAACACCATATGATGTTTGGCGAAGATGGCGGCGATTAATGTTATTAGTCGAGTAAAATACTTATTAATGTTTATTTTTGCATGCAGCTAGTCCGTGTTATAAAAGTATTTGCAACTAACATAATAAAATAGAAAATTAATTATAGTGTATGTCCGATGCATTTATTACACAGGGCGATTTTGGACATTGTCCTTTATAACTGTTGTTTTTCTTTTATAATTGTTAAATAACTGCCTATTATCTATTTTATTTAATTAAAGGTAAACTTTTTAATATTTTAAACATACGTAAGTTTATAGAATTATTAATGCTAATTTTAGCCATTTGCTGTAGTATTCATTATTAACAATGCGATTAAATAGTTTAAAATATTATTATTGGATATTTTAAGACGAATTGGTATAAAATTTAATTATATTTATTTTATACAATAATATGTTGTCATAATCTCTCTACTAACAAGTCTACAGTAAATAATACAATTGTATTTTATTGGTCATTTTGTTAGCTAAAATATAAATTAAAAAATATAAAGTGGACGATTGTAGAACAGTTGTAAAATGTAAGTTTTACAAATATTGAGAAAGAATGACTGCACAGTAAATTTTCAATAACTTGCGATGGAACGAATCCACAAGGGTGGAAACTAGATAGAGAGGTTCTTTTATTTACTAAAGCAATTGTTCTGCGTCCAAAACGGTTAAATATCAAACTCTCTTTCATGAAATAGTGCTCAAAATAGTTTTGTTCCAATAACAAATACTGTATAACGAAATTCAAAGTAAACTCAATTTAGGGTTTTGTTATGAAAACAAAATGAATTTTCACCCTTTTTTGATATTTACGATTATTTGTACCATTTATTTTTATAGATAAATTATGTATAATTCTTGCTTATATAGGTTCTTGCGCATCTTTTAATATTTAATTATATTTTTGTTTTTAACTTGCTATTAATTGCACATTACTTCACGGATGACAAAAAATAGGTATATAAATCATCGACTTAAAATAACAAATATATTTAGATAGTAACACTGCTACAATTGAAGAAATAGATAACTACAAATTTCATATAGGGTAAATACATAATACTAAATTAGTACTTCCCTTTTATTTGTTTAAAAATACCAGGTGTACATTAAAAATAAAGTAATATTTCATCTTATGTACGGTCAATTGCTGGGAAGACGCCCCTTCTCATTTCGTGCGTATTTTTAGGATTTCAGATGTCCTCGAATTATTTTAGCATTGGCAGGTTTCCTCACGGTGTTATTTTTCACCACCATGTGGTAAATGATCATAGTTTTTAATAAAATTATTCTTAATGTTCCATTTTTATAATCTTAAACTTTTGTTGGAAATAAATATATTGTACTTACTCTTCAGGTAGCAATACAGATGTGAAAATGATCTTGACCCGCGTGTGTACAGAATTTGTGGCAAATAGGTACCGACAACGACGATGCGGTGGATAAAGACCAGGATAACCAGGACTAGCCAGCACACATGAACCCGATCCACGACATGATACATCTTGGTACAGCCAGTCGCAATCTGGGTAAAACATTATTTGTTGTGATGAAACTTAAACTTAAACATTTTAATGAAGAAAAGTATGTACATTGAAATATTATAATCACAGCATTGTAACTGTGTATGTATCTATTAATATGTAAAAAATAAAAGAAAAAAGGCGATATCTTACGTAATTATTGTTAAAAATTAGTAAATATTACGATATTACAACTACATTTTACTTCTTCTACTTAAAGGACAAAAATAATACGGAAATTGTAGTACAAGTAAATTTTACCAGTATGAGGTATTCTGGAGCCCCCACGGGGATGAAACCCCATACCTTGCGTGTTACTTAAAGAAGTGAAGCTGAAGAAGGCCAAAAATTGTGATCTTACTGTTTTTTCTGTTATCCTGCCAAAACATGTAATGAGGTTAATATAATATTTTTAATAAAACCACATATTTGATGAAAAAATGAAGAGTGAATATGACAAGACTTTTATTTAGTTTGTTATACTATAAATAAATTAAATTAAAGCAGTTTTTAGTTATGCATAAATTGACACAAAATATTAAACATTTGAAAGGATAATTTTTTTTTCTAGGTACTTTTAACTTTCAAGGATTTTATGTTATAAATAAAAGTGCACGCGCCTCCTCTCATTTATAGAGTTTTATGGAAGAGGAATACGACCATCACGCTTTCCAATATAGCACTTAATATTGCTTTTAATAGTTTTAGTGTGTATCGGATCGAACTCGTTGCTCCCGTACTATGAATTTTAAGCACACTTCACACCACATAATAAACACGATACATACCGAGTAAAGAAAAATTTTAAAATATTTACGAACCTAAAATCAAGCGTTGAAGCACCATGGTCTGCAAATAGCACTACCGGTGGAGTGTAGCGCTCGTTTTCACCACAAAGGCGTGTTTCAGCTACTCCATCTACATTTCGCACGGCGCTCGCTCCACTTAGTTGTAACCAGCCACCAACACAACTACGGTGGTATAAAATCTAATTAGAATAATGATCAAACTAACCTTGTGAGGAATGAATAAATAACTATATTATCTATATTATATTCTTTGCTTGCTACTGTGAGTTTAGTGACAGCCAAAAATTGAAATGGTTTCTTTTTTAATAATGGATTGGATTGGACTTAAGGAGATGGAACGTATTGTAAAAGATGAACAGAACTTATTACGCACGAATAATTTGGGACTCCACGAAAAATAATTTTTTGAGCTAAAATGTTTATCATCTAGATAAAACCTGTAGCTTCGCATTGGGTTTTGCACACCAGCCCTATTCCGCTATCAATCGGATACCGATAAATTTATAGAGGAGTTTCTTTAACTTTCTATTGAGAAATCACATAGAAGTAAAAATGTGTTTATGGATTTTCTAACTATATTCCCCAAAGTTTTTACTTTAAGCTACTTTTGGCTTAAACAGCTAAAATTAATCAATCGAAAAGTATATTTACCTTGATCCGTTAAACCGACCGGCAGAAACCAGCCTATAGAGTTGTATTTCGACTCGTTGTCCCGCGTCTGGTTGCAAGAAGTATGAACAAGCGCCTGGTCCTTCGATCGATGGCGATTTAATCTGTCCAAATGTCTTCCCCGACTTGTTTTTGAGAATGCGTGAATCGATAGTAATGTTGCACACTAAGCACCGAACAAAACACAAAACATTTAATTTAATTTTCATTAAGAAGTAAACTATTATAATAAGGTAGCTGACTCGACAGTCATAGTTCTATCCTTTACGATAGTTGGTGCAATGAGTTTGATTGGTGTAGTCGTTGTGTTGATAGTGCCACCTACTGAATCCCAGCACAGCTATGAACTATCGTCTCGATAAATAATTTTGTGAATATCACTTCAAGTGTCTTTACGTGGTATAGTCATGCTGCAGCTATATTAGTAGTGTCGTAGCACAAATAGGTCGGCTAGACCGGGGAAGAACCACGCTCTCACAGGGCACCGGCGTAAAATAGAAGCCTAACGCTACTGTGTTTCGTACGGTGAGTGTAGAGAACCAGAGACGTTTTTCACTGGAAACGAGGCATTTCATGACAGTCCTTACGGATGACAGCGCATCTAAATTTTGATTCTTAATCGAGGATAGATGTAAATGTTTATGGGTCACAGCACCCACTTACCATTACGTGGATTGTGTGCTCGTTAGTCACCTTTATTCTATAAAAAATATTTTATATATTTTATATAGCATATACCATCCATATTAATGCGTAATTATGTTTGTGGCGTGTTGCAATAAATATTTCTTTCTTTCTTTCTATCATACCATCTATCACCGCTTACCATCAGGTGAGATTTTAGTCGAGCACTGCCTTAATATAAGAAAAAAATGTACTGACGTTCACCATCGAGTACACATTTGTACTGTTTGTTGTACTGAAAATGATATTACCTCGGCTTTAATTTCCAAATATTTATGAATCTTGCAAATAACAGTAAAGTGGCAGTCACTCACTTTAACCTAACTAACCTAAATAACCATTACGCGATATGAGAGGAGGTCGTTTGGGATGAAGTATGAGAGACGCAGTTTTAATTAGCTTATTAAAAATGTATTCTCATTAAAAAACTTTTGCAACATTTGTTTAATAATATATCCTACACTTGATGTATATACTCGTATTTGCGCGTAGTGGCGTGTTGCGCTCTTGAACTGTTTATCTATGGTAGTGCTCATTTGCAACACTAAACCAGTTGCACCTACCCCTTACATCTGTGTAAATAAACCTTTCTTTAAATATATCAGCAGAAGTAGTTAAGTAAAGGTGCTGTATTATTTTATGAAAAGAGAAAAAAGAGATCATAACCGAAAACCTAATAATAAGTTACAACATTAAATCTCATAGAGGTAACAACAAATTTACGTATATCTTGATGTACCATGGAGAATAAGTGAAAGTGGACATAAACCACAGCTGTATACCAGGCTTTCCTAAATAAATGGCAGTAATTTATTTATAAAAGGAAATTTTAACCGTGTAGTGCCTATGCATAAATATCCATAATATCATCCAGAGAGAGAAACAAATCACGAGATGGGCAGCAGCGTCTTCCTAATAACGATTAAAAATTTAAAAATTAACTGCGGTTGCCAACCCACTTACCAAGCATCGCAAATATAGCAAATATCTAGGAAACCAGAGCTTAAGTAATATAGGGGCTGCAGTCACCTAAGTCACATTTATAGACAGTAATTAATTTATCATATTTAAACTTACAAGTGACATCGACAGCAATAGGCTCACTGTAAGCAGAACCCTCGTTATTAGTCGCTGCACATACATATTCTCCCGCATCAGCTTCACTTATTTCCTTTAACTCTAATGTCCCTATGAGGCAATCTATGTGGGAGGCCTATGTTCAGCAGTGAACTTTAATAGGCTGTAACGGTAACGGTATTTTGAAATAAATAAATGGAAAAAACTAACTGCTGGAGCAGTACTGTTCGAGTCCGCACTGCGCGCACCGCGTTGGTGTTACGTCACCACAAGGACATGCACCGTCGCGAACACAACACGCGCAGTCTTCTCCGCCATCGCCCGGACAGGCGCAACCAGTTGATGATTGCGTCCATAGATCCACTTGACCTAACGCAGAAAAAAGTAAGGAATAAGTTTATTTTTGATTTACTTGTCACAAATTGGTTACAACAAAATATCATATTGTAAGTATTATTTTCTTTTTTTAAAAGGTTACCCACACAGTAGGATTTTGTTGTATCTTGGATGCGTTTTACAAACATTCATTCTCTATAGATAACAACAGTTGCAGGCTAAACAAACACAGGATTTGATCAAGTAAAAATAAAGAAAGAGTTGTTTTATTTAAAAAAAATATGTATATCCGAAGTTAGTTAATTTACTTGAAATTTTAATCAGATCTCAGACCATATCAGAGATTTTATCACGATCAATAGCATAATTATTACGTAAAGCAGATAGAGCCGTACATGTTGATTTTACAGTCCGAAATTTCATGCTAGAGGCTCCGCCCTTTAGCAGTGAAAACACGAAAGTACACTTTTACACTACACGTAATTTTACTATCCGTAATTTCATGTCTGACGCCTAGTGTTGCCAATTTAATATCAAATTTTTGGGCTTAATCCCTTTTTAATAATTAAACTTTTATTACAAGTTTAACTCTTTTGAGTGGTCTTATTAATATCATAAGTTCAATATTACAACCAGAATATCGTCTAATAGTTACATTATAAATGTCACCCACTATTTCTTTCTTCAAATTAAAAGTCATCATTCATCATCATTACAGCCCTTCACAAGTCCACTGCTGAACATAGGCCTCCCCCAAAGAATGCCACAAAGCACGGTCCTGAGCCACCTGCATCCATCGACTTCCTGCATGTCTTACCAGGTCGTCACTCCATCTCGTGGGGGGACGCCCTACACTTCGCCTACCAGTACGAGGCTGCCACTCGAGAACCTTTCTTCCCCATCGGTTGTCGGTTCTTCGAGCTATATGGCCGGCCCATTGCCACTTCAGCTTACTAATCCGTTGGGCTATGTCGGTTACTCTGGTTCTACTGCGGATATCCTCATTCCTAAGTTTATCACGCAGAGAAACTCCGAGCATAGCCCTCTCCATAGCTCACTGAGCGACCTTGAGCTTCCTTATACGGCCAGCAGTGAAGGACCACGTCTCAGTTCCATAAGTCATCACTGGCAACACGCACTGGTTGTACAATTTCGTTTTCAGGTTTTGAGGTATGTCTGAAGAGAAGATGTGTCGTAGCTTCCCGAACGCTGCCCAGCCGAGTTGAATCCGTCGATTGACCTCTCGGTCGAAGTTGGACTTACCTAGTCGGACTATTTGTCCCAGGTAAACATACTCGTCAACAACTTCGAGCTTAGTGCTCCCAACAACTACCGGCATAGGTGTGACTTGGACATTGAACATGATCTTTGTTTTGTCCATGTTCATCTTAAGACCTATCCGTTGGGAAATACTATCGAGGTCATTGAGCATAGTGCTTAGGTCCTCCAGCGATTCTGCCATAAGGACTATATCGTCGGCAAATCGAAGGTGAGTGATGTACTCGCCATTGATGTTGATACCGTATCCTTTCCAGTCCAGAAGCTTGAAAACGTCTTCCAATGCAGCGGTGAAGAGTTTCGGGGATATGACGTCACCCTGTCTTACACCTCTCTGCAATTGGATAGGTTTCGTATTCTGGTTCTGTACTCGGATAGCCATCGTTGCCCTACTGTACAAGCACTTCAACACTTCGATATACCGACAGTCAACTTGGCACCGCTGAAGGGACTGCAGCACCGCCCAAATTTCGACGGAATCAAAGGCTTTCTCACAGTCTACATACGCCAGACATAGTGTCAAATTGTACTCTTCGGACTTCTGTACAATTTGCCGAAGGGTATGTATGTGGTCTAAATTAAAAGTGGTGGTGGTGGTAAAAAAAAATCATCAAAATCGGTTCACAGTAGAAAAAGATATGCAGCGAAGGTTCATAATAAGTATTATAGGCAAATGGTGAAGAAAAATTTATTAAAATAAATCTCAAACATTCTCTAAAAAGGGCAGAATATTTGAGAGTATTTTATAAATAAAAATATTTTTAAATACAAAATGCGAGGTAATACATTATTTGATTTTATTGCGCACGCACACATTTGTAAGGGTCGTTCGGAAGGCAATAACGTTGTTGCCCCTAAATCACATTCAATTTGGGATAATTTCAAATAAAAGTAGAAGCTCGTATTATCTTAAACTTCAATAACGGTTTATCACCGTTATTTATGTATTTGAATTAAAATTTCAAATTTGGCTACCCTTTGAAAAATAACCCTACATATAAAAAACGTAAAGTCAAATTAGGATTTAAAAGAACCTACTCCTTTATTGAATGCTACAAAAAGAAATAATGATTTCTTATATTTACGCGAAGACTACTACACATCGAATGAAACTAATTTTTACGGATTCTATCGCGTTTAATTTAACTTTTTAATTCCCGACGTTTTAATTCCCTGTTGTTTCGCGTGCTTTACAGCACATGGGTGCTGTAAAGCACGCGAAACAACAGGGTTTGAGGAGAAAGCCCTGCTTACTTCTCCCATAAACCCAAGATTCTACAAGCGGTTCGAAGACAACACTTTCACAATTCTACCTTTAGATAAAGTAACTGCATTTTTAGACCATCTTAACTCCATAAGTTCTTAAATTCAGTTCACAATGGAGTTAGAGACAAACAATTCTTTAACTTTTCTAGATGTGTTAGTAATTCGGAATCCTAAAAACACCTTGAGATACACTGTGTGTAGAAAAAAAGACCCATACAGATAGATATTTAAAGGGTGATTCTCATAACTATCCTTCACAGTGACCATGGGGTCACTGTCTGTTTAAGAATAATATCGGTAAGGATCGTTTAGAGGCCATACGTCAAGACATTTTGTCCTTGTTACGTCGAAGTTCAGCGCCGAAACTAAATCTCCTCAAAGACGAGTTTAAAGCGTTGTATAACTTATGCAACAGACCAGAGCTCACGATTCTCTGCGCGGATAAAGGAAATGCTAATAATGGACACGTCAGAGTATAATTTCAAAATACAACAAATTTTGTCGGACGTAAGTACATACAAAAAGGTCAAAATAGGTCCTACAACTAATACACTTAAAACAACTACCGATTTAATAAAGAAATACTCTGAAAAATTAAATCTCTACGTGAATTCGACAATACCATCATGTGCCAGACCACCGAGGTTATATGGGTTACCGAAAATACACAAACCAAACGCCCCACTACGTCCCATAGTAAGCCAGATCGATTCACCAACTTATAAATTGGCTTACCACTTGGCAAAAATACTATCACCACTGAGAGTACCTACCACAACACACATAAAGGATCCATACCATTTTGTTAGTGAGATAAAAGACCTACCTACATCTCGCTAACAGTGAAACTATGGTCAGTTTTATTGTTCAGTCACTATTCACATGCCTACCTATTGAAGACTGCATCTCAATTGTAACTAAGAAGCTAGAAGATAACAACATGCCTATAGAATATGCAGTATTACTCAAACACTGCTTCACATCTGCCTTTCTATTGTGGAAGGAAGAGTTCTACAAGAAAGTAGACGGTGTGGCGATGGTTCACCTGTATCTCCCGTAGTCGCCGATATATTCATGGAGGACTTTGAGGAGAAAGCCCTACTTACTGCTCCTGTAATCCCAAGATTCTACAAGCGGTACGTAGACGATACTTTCACAATTTTACCATTTCATAAAGTAACTGCATTTAAAACCACCTTAATTCCATAAACTCTTAAATACAATTCACAATGGAGTTAAAGGAAAACAATTCTTTAGCTTTCCTAGATGTTTTAATCATCCTGAATCCTAATAACACTACTGGTCACACTATGTATAGGAAAAGGCTTCATACCACCCGATATTTAAATGGTGAATCGCATCATCATCCATCACAGTCAGCTACCGTGGGGAAATCTTTGTTTCAGAAAGCACAAGGTATCTGTGACAGAAAACATCTGGCCGCCAAACTTCAGCACGTTGACCAAGTATTGCATGACAACAAGCTTCGGGTGCCGCGCCTACGTCACAGTGACCGAGTGAGTACGGCCACAGTCGAACGTGTGCCTGCTGTACTACCCTATGTCAGAGAAGTCACAGACAAGCGAGCTTCCATTTAAGCCGCCGAAGAAGATTAGTCAATTTTTACTATACGTCAAGTGTCATATCCCTCTAAAATATGCAGGAGTGTACAAGCTTGATTGTGAATGTGGTATCTCTTACGTAGAACAAACAAAGAGATCTATTAAAAAACCTGCGTAAAAGAAACTTATAGCTGACTTAAAGCTACGACGTTCCGGGAAGTCTGCAGTTTGTAAATATGTTCAAGGTAGTCCCCGCCATGACATTAGATTTGATAAACCACGAATCCTCGCAAAAGAACCGATCCGATTCCTACCAAGGAAGATTCGCGTGGCTAATGAAATTAAAAAACATCCTAATTTCAATAGAGAAGATGGATGGGTACTGTCATCTGCTTGGGATCCTATAATTAATAAAATAAAATCTAAACCCAACTATACCACTGCAAGACTTCCAGATAATCTAAGCTCATTCTGCGTAGATCAGACCAAAAATTAATATTCAAAAACTGAAGGTAGCCGGGCTAACAATGACATCGGGACGTCAAACACCTTGTCTCCTCGTGACCATGGGTTGCTGTAAAGCACGCGAAACGTCGGGAATTAAAAAGTTAAATTAATCGCGAAAGAATCCGTAAAAATAAGTTTCATTTAAAAAGAAATAAATTAAAAAATATAAAATATTATAATTTAGACTATATTATTTTATTAAACGTGGCTTACGTTTAATTAGACAAAATAGCAAAATGTAGGCGTAAGAATTTTTTTAGCAACAAGGTTAACATTGACAATCTAGATCCAGAATTTCAAAACGAAAAATTTGGCCAGTAAAATTATGGATAGTGCACATGAACTTATGATCGTGCATACAAAATAGTGGTCTTCTATATGGGATCATAAAAATTAAAATTACTGAAAAACAGCGACAAATCAGTCCACAATAGTAGTACTTTTAAATAGTACCTTTAAATAGTAGTACCTTTAAATTAGCTTTAAAAAAATTAAAAATTTGCCTTAAGAGAATCCATCAACCCCAATGAAAACCACAGAAAAATCTAATGCATTCAATAAATCGCGGCATAACCATTTATTTTGCAGCAGCGTCAAAGGCACGGGATTTCTGATAGCCAAGTGTGATATGACAGGCCATGACCAGTGGTAAACTATTGTGAGCTGATTAAGAATGATAAAACTTCTATACAAGTGATAAGCAGCTATGTAATATGGGAAATTAAAGTCTGTTGTTCTTTATTGTTTTTTAGAAAATTGCACTCTACAGTATTTAATTTTTAATCCAAAGAGAAATTAGTAAAGTAAGAGAATTATAGTCAAACTATTGCTTATAATGTCCTCTAGACCAAATTTCGACCACGCCGGCCAGTCTAAATGGACAATAGCGCAGGACAGGATAATAGTGCCCGAGTGTACGGTGATGGGATATAATCCAACACGACTAGAGAGAGATCAGTCGTAAGACTTACGGCTTCACGTGCTTTCTGAGGCACGGGGGTGATGACATCGCCAACTTCCTGACTCCGTGCTGCTATTGAGAATTTTTTAATAGAAAAACCCAATAACTGATTTTGGCCCGGGATTCGAACCTAGAACCTCATGATCAGCAACACGTTTACGAAAACTACACCCACGAAGGCAGTCAAACTATTGGTATTTATTTCTATGTCATTTCTAGTTTATTATTTATTTTTTAATGATTTTCGAATATGAAAATTGTTATGTAAGTGAACTCACTGCTTGCATCTAGGAAAATTGGAGTCCATGCTATCTGCGCGGAGACAACTGTACACGCGATGGTGAGCAGGAACCATAGAGCCTGTCGCATGATGCGTGCATGCAGTCAACGCGCCTGTCGGCCCGCCGGCCACCCACGTCGTCTTCGCATTGGCTTCTACACAATCTTCGCAATGGCCTTTATTTCTTCAGTAAAATAAGATTTGAATTTCACAGGAATGAACTTTCTTGCACACATGATTAAATACCTATAATTAATTCCGAGAGGTATTTGTATGTCAGCAAGTTTTGTGAGCATTAATTTAACTTCCTTTCTACTTCATTGTTTTATTTTACTGCAACTTCTTGCCTGGTTCCTGTTGAAAAGAAAGTATTTTTACAATTTTGACAATATAATAATAATTATAATAACTTCCTTATGACGAGAACCTCGTGAAAGCCGAAGCAGATAAGAAAACAAAATATCTAGACCTGGCTCACGAGGTGACCGACATGTGGGGTGTTTGCCGACTGAAATTATTCCTGTAGTCGTCTCTGCAAACGGGTTAATCCCGATCAGCCTTTCGGGTCATCTGAGGCGACTGGGACTCCGTGACAGACCACTCCGGGCTCAAATGCAGAAGGCGGTGCTCCTTGATACCGCCTGCATTGTCCACCGGTTACTTTCCCTTTACCCCTAACCCTCAGCCGTTTGGTTTCTATATGGTTGGGACTTTATTTATTTATGTATTATTTATTTATTTATGTTTATTTATTATTTACTTTAATATATTAATTCAGCCCAAGCAGATGAGAATACTCTATAAATACTCGAAAATAATAACATTTTATAGTATATTATGTTTTTGCCTCCCCCTGTGTGGGTGTGGGTCTTGCAGAACTTAGCTCTGATCGCATGGACAGTTTCCACGAGCTTGTCGTTCATATCGTCCACTTCATTGCAGTTTTCTAGGCACTGCAAACGGTTTTGTAACTCGAGCTGAAAGGTTTCAGGACTTTGGAACAGAGCACGAGGGGGACGGAGCGTTGACTTCATTAGACGAGACCTGTCCAATTTAACGATTAGGTTCAGTGTGCCTCTAACCATTCGGTGATCGCTGCTCAGTACCTTACTGGAGGACTCCGGGAGGGGAGGAGGGATAGGGATTTCAGCTTCGAAAAGGAGGTACAAAGTGGCCCACCATTTCTATATGGATAATCTCAAGTTATTCGCCTCCAATCACTCCCATCTTACGGAATAAAAAAAAGCTAAACATCACCTGTGGTTTTAGTAATTCTATTAGAATGGAGCTGGGGACGGATAAGTGTGCAATCCTCCATGTCGAAAGGGGAAGGGTTGCTAACTCTGAGGGCATAGACTTATCTATGCCCATCAGCATAAGGACTCTTTCCGAGGCTGAAACATACCGATACCTGGGTATGTCACAGAACATCGTATCGATGAGGCGGGTATGAAGCAATCAGTTTGCCATGTGTTTTATGCACGCTGGACCAAAGTGCATAACAGCCTTTTGTCCGGTGTGAATAAGACACACTCATATAACGGTTGAGTCGTGCCTGTTCTCATGTATACCTTTGGCATACTTAGGTGGACTCAAACTGAATTTAACGCCCTGGATAGAAAAGTCCGCATTACTATGACGTCCCATAGGATGCATCACCCGAGATTGTCGATTATGAGACTGTACTTGCCGCAGAAACATGGTGGGCGTGGCCTTTTAAGCGCGCTTACCATGCATAATCGCGAAGTGTTCAGTCTCCGTAATTACTTTCTGACGAGAGCGGATGATCAATTCTATAGGGACGTTATTTCTTGTGATAAAGGACTTACCCCTCTATCCTTAGCCAACGAGCAATGGTAAGACCTGGCAGTACAGAGCATTTCCGACAGGGAGACCGTAAAGGAGAAGAAGGAGAAGGAGCTCCACGGGAGGTTCTACAAGGCTTTACATGACCCTTTCGTAGACACAGTTGCCTCCCTCCACTGGCTACGTTTTGATGACCTCTTCGGAGAAATCGAGGGTTTTCTCTGTGCAATACAGGATCAGGTTATTAAGACCGACATCTATCGGAGATACATACTAAGGGATGGCACCGTCGACATTTGTCGAACTTGTCGCCATCCCGATGAATCACTTAGGCATGTGATCTCTGCTTGTTCGTCGTTTTATAACTCTGAGTACTTGCATAGGCATAACCTAGTAGCCAGGATTCTACATCAGGAGCTTGCTCTGAAATACGGTCTCGTGGATTTGAAACTGCCTTATTATAAGTACATGCCGGAAGCTGTGCTCGAAAATGACCGCGCTAGGCTCTACTGGGACCGGGCCATCATCACAGACATGACCAATCTTGCGAATAAGCCCGATATTGTGCTGATGGATTGGTCAGTCAATAATAGTTTTGGTTGACATTACCATTCCATATGACTAGAATTTCGTGAAAGCCCAAATAGATAAGCGAAAAAAATATCTGGACCTGGCTCACGAGGTGACCGACATGTGGGGTGGACTGCCGACCGAAATTATACTTGTGGTTGTTTCTGCGATTGGGTTAATCCCAGTCAGCCTCTCGGGTCATCTGAGGCGACTGGGACTCCGTGGGACCGCTTCAAGCTCAAATGTAGAAGGCGGCGCTTCTTGATACCACCCGCATCGTCCGCCGGTTTCTTTCCCTTTCCCCTAACCCTCGGCCGTTTGGTCTCCCCTGTCGATGGCTTCCATCTGGTTGGGTTTTTATTTATGTATGTATTGGAACGAAGTTCCTTAACGGACGGTACGGGTTTGGTGGATGGGAGCTAGGCGACAGATTTTTTCGTCACTACTCCTTGTGTCATAGTGTAGACGGCCTTGGTGGCGAAATAAGGTAGTGAGATGGAATAATATCCATCTCCGTCGCACTTTTTCTTATCTTGCCATGAAAGAAATATTATTTTATTTCAAATGACACTTCATTTTAATAGGCGCTCGTAATTCATTAATTTGTATTTGTTAATCAATAATAATATACTACGCAAGGAATTTAGTTCCAACCGAGTGTTTCACGACATTCACGCATTTTTTACTGCATTATAATTATATACAATAAACAAATTAAATATTATAAATAAAATAAATATTATGTTGCAAAGCCATTTTATATTTCAGACCACAGTTGCTTAAACTAAAAACATTACATAGCGAGATAAAGATAAATTTGCATTGTTTCATATTGCGTCGGTCCGAACATTATCGCAGGGTCTATCTTGGGTTAATTAACTACGTGTGCGTCGATTTCCGCCCCCGCTTGCCTCCAGACCGCGCGGGGCATCCGCCAATTAAGTGGTTTATCTATAGTGTTAAGTATTTCTTCTGTGAGTGTCGTAAAATTTAGCTATAGGATGAAAGAAAAAATCTAATGCGTTCCAATAAATGGAGGTATAACAAACGTTGTTTACGCCAGACGTAAAATACCCAGACCGTTAAGGCCCAGCAGCGTCGAAGGTGCTCGACATCTGGTACTGCGATCGTTTATTACCCCTTCAAAGCGTGACAATTAAGGCAAATCCGTATACTCAAGGATTTTTAGTATCTGTGTTTTAGTACTGCTAAATCATTTAAAAACTTTCACAAATAGTTTTCACTTTCACGTGAGTAATTAAATATTACCACGCTCTCACAGAATATCAGCATAAAATAGCAGATTAATGATGCTGTCTTGCGTATGGTGAGTGTAGAGGACGGGGGACCCCTCTTTACTGAAAACGAAGCATTCCATCTTAGTCGTCAAGAGTGACAATGCATATGCATTTTGATTGTAAATCGAGGATAAATTTAAATGCCTATGGGCCACATCATCCACTTACCATCAGGTGGGCTGTGTGCTCGTTAGTCACACTTATTCTATAAAAAAATATCATCATATTCTATTCATGCTTCAAAATGACTCATATTCACAATAATATATCGCTTTAGTGCCAAAAAAGAAAATAAAGTATTTTTAATAAATTTTATATTTACACTAAAAGGTCTGGAGTCAATTCGAGTGACACTCGTCTCGCCAATACCATCCGGAAAGGATAGAAAAACATCTGTAGAGCCATCTAGAACCTATATATTATTTACCTATTATATCTAAATTAAGCATACACTTCTTGTCAGAGACAAAATAATATAAATGTATTTATTGTTTCTTAATAAGGTGCTATTTTTCTCTTTTCTATTTCTCTCTTCCATCTTGGGTAATGTGAAGGACGTGCTATCCATTACATGAACTTTATATATACTTAGTTTCAATTATTCGAATACATGTACAAAACGTGATACTTTGCGATATATCTCGTTTTACCAGAAGGGGCTGGTGAATTTATATTTATATGCGTAATTATTACAAACAAATCTGGAAAATTAAATTTGTTGCTCCTACGAAACAACTACTCGTATTAATCGCTTACACTAAACCAAAAAAGCTTTTGACTACTTTCTTGGGAAAATAACATAGTTATTCCAACACTTACAACTACACACATGACACATTACAATCAAAGCTAAAAAAGACTTATGAACAAAAAAAAAGAAAAAGATACTTCATTGCTCATAATTGAGTAAGGACGCCACAGTCTAACATAGTTACAATGACATTTGGACGTTTTGGTAACGATAAGTAATAGAAAAAATAACGTTAAGTAACATAAGTAATTGTTATGAGGCAGACGACTTTATATGGAACGTTGAGATTGAATATAAATTACGTAAAATAATTTTGTGTATTTTATGCAATATAGTTTACACTTTAGTAAGTCTATTTTGATTATTGCCTGTTTGTTGGAATTTCGTACACCTGAATTTGCTGTTTCGATCTTAGTCGATAAAATATACAAAAAATAACTAGGAATATTTTTTAGTATAAGTATTCCTTGTGTAAATAAATATTATTAAGTGTTTTGGTTCGAACTTACTTCAAAATTTATTTCCGAGTATATAACGTTATAAGAAAGAGCGAATCTGTTTCATACATCAATATATTATGTATATGTATTGTACAAGCTTGTAGCACTTGTGTGGTATAAATAGAAAATTACTCGTTTTGTTTTGCTCATGGTCATCGCAGAGTTTGGCGTACAGAAATCGACAACATAAAATTTCTCTTCAGAATTTTTTATTTGAAAATGCTGGATAGTATTTCCACGAGTCAAATAAAGAATATGGCTACAAAAATTACAGATCTGCGGCTGGAAGGAAGATTTCTTTTTTTCAAGGCAATAACATAATAATGCAATTTAAATAAAAGTAGTATTTTGGATTTTATCGCGTATATTAACTTATTTCATATTCCCGAGTTTTTTACAACACAAGTCACGGGGGGGGGGACTGAGGTGTTTGACGTCCCAATGTCATAGTTAACCACGGCTACCTCCATATTAAAAATTACTTTTTTTTGTTCCGATCTACGCAGTATGAACTTACAGGATCTTGAATATCAAGTATATGAAGTATCTGTAATATAAGAAATCAATATAATAATACAAGTTTTCTTTCTTTACTTATTTTATCATTCATAATGATTTACGCAACATAGCACGGTATTTTGTCCTCCACGAACCGAGTGACGCACAGCGGGAGTCCGCGTCCAAGTTTGCGTGATACTGTTGAGGCAGAGAAATGAGGAAATTTTGAGTCATTGTTATTACCTGCCAAGCAAAGTGGATTCTATTTATCAATAATCACTGTGGTTAGGTTATGGGGCCCAAGGCAAACAGTGACCAAAACAAAAGATTAGCCTGAAGAAGATTACGGTGACAGTTTAGTGGTCTACTGTTAGTGTTTTTTACTAAAGCTTCTTGCAGTTTGGTGCAACAGTTATTTCTGACAGTTATTGTCAACAATTTTAAATTACAGTGTAGAAGTTTATACGTGGTAGAACCATGCTACAGCTATAATAGTAGTATAGTTGTAGCAGGAATATGTCGGCTCGACCGGGGAAGAACCACGCTCTCACAGAATACCAACACAAATTAGCAGCTTAACACTGCTGTATTTCATATGATGAGTGTAGAAAGTAGAGACCCATTTAACTGGAAAAGAGGCATTCCGTCTTAGTCCTCACAGGCGACAACGCATCTGCATTTTAATTCTTTTTTTAGAATGGATGTAGATGTCTATGGGTCACAGTAACCACTTAACATCAGGTGGACTGCGTGCTCATTTGTCACCCTATCCTATAAAAAAAAGTAAAACCTATAGAAAACTAAACTAAACAATCCAGATCGGTGCACTGCTCTTCGCCATTGCTCCTTTACGACAACGCCCAGATACGTTTGCTTCTCGCCGGAGGGTCTCAGCGTTGTTGCCGATTCTGTTGCTGATGTGGTACTTCAGGGTATGGAACTTTCTATTCCATCCTCTGTGGTGCCCACCGGAGGCAGATCCCAGCCATGGTTTGGTCGCTCTTGTAAAATAGCATCACGCTATAAGCAGAAGTGCTACCGACCTTGGGCTGACGCGTCAACGTCTCGGGATATAAACACCAGCGCTCTTAAAAAGAAGTATAATTCCGCCTCCAGGTCCTTCAAAAGCGTCATTGCCAAGGCAAGGCCTGAGAAGCTAGTTCGCCTTCCTTCGGGAACACGTGCATTCTGGTCTCTCGCCAAGGCTGTCCAAGGGAACTTCTGTCAGCCATCTCTTCCATCTCTGCACAGAGAGGACGACTCAATGGCCCATGCCGCAAAGGAGAAATCTGATCTTTTAAGCTCCCTCTTTGCGTCCAACTCGACTCTAGATGATGGGGCGAACACACTGCCGACCATGCCGCGGTCTGAGTGCTCCATGCTGGATGTGCGGCTTACACAGCACTCGGTTCGCAAAGCACTCCTCTTTCTGGACATCCACAAGTCGAATGCGCCTGACGGAACCCCACAATTATGCTGAGCACGTTAGCTCCGGAGTTGGCACCGGTTCTGACGCGTCTTTTCCAGTCCTCCTTCTCCCTGGGCGTAGTCCTGAAAACATTGATGACGGCTTTTGTCCACTCGATCTCTAAAAAAGGCGACCGCTCAGACCCGGTTAAATACAGGCCTATCGTCATCACTTCTTTGTTCTCCAAAATAATAAAATCCGTTATAAACTGCCCGCTCATGCGGTACCTTGAGGATTACCAGCTGATTAGTGACCACCAATACGATTTTCGGCGGGGTCGATCAGCTGATGATCTTCGGGTCTACCTGAATCATAGATTGGCGGAGGCAGTAGAGTCCAAGGGGGAGGCATTGGCCGTTAGTTTCGACATAGCGAAGGCCTTCGATCGGGTCTGACACAAAGTGCTCCTTCCGAAGCTTCCTTCCTATGGGCTTCCCGGGAAATTTTGCAAATGGATCACCAGTTTCCTTGCTGATCAGAGCAACAAGGTCGTAGTAGACGGTGCATGCCCTGATTTCAAGCCTATCAACGCGTGTGTTCCACAAGGCTGCGTGCTATCACCAACGCTGATTCTCCTGCATATCAATGATATGTTGCAAACTGGTAACATTCATTGCTATGCGAACGACAGCACTAGTGATGCCTTATATACCGGCCGTGCCAATATTTCTCTGGAAAACTTCACCGAGTACCGGGACAAACTTATGTCTGAAGTCGAGTCTTTGCTGAACAAATTCTCAGATTGGGAGCGACTAAATCTAGTCCAGTTCAATCCCCAGAAGATACAAGTTTGCGCTTTTACCGCTAAAAAGAACCCTTTTGTCGTATCTCCTCAGTTTCAAAGCACTCCCCTTGCTGCCTCAGCTAGCATCGGAATCCTCAGCGTCGACATATCGAATAGAGTGCAGTTTCGTGATAACTTGGAAGGGAAGGCCAAATTGGCCTCTAAAAAACTTGGCGTGCTCAGCAAACAGTATTAATTTCATGCCGGCACATCGCTTGCAAGTTTACAAAGCGCAAATCCGGCCTCACATGGAATACTGTTCTCATCTCTAGGCCGGGGCACCCCAATGCCAGCTCCTTCCACTTGACCGCATCCAGGGCAGAGTGGTTCGAATGGTCGACGACCGAGTTCTTTCTGATCGGCTCGATACACTGGCACTGCGTAGGGATGCTGCATTCCTTTACATTTTCTATTAAATTTACCACGGGGAGTGCTCTGAGGAATTGTTCGGATTAATTCCAGCCGCCAAATTTCACGAACGCACATCGCGTCAAAATTCACGATACCATCCTCACCATCTGGGTGCTTGGCGGTCCTTCACTGTGCGTTTTACTAGCAGTTTTTTTCCTCGTACAATTTCTCTGTGAGCTTGTTTACCACCGGTGATTTTTCCGGACCGATATGACTTAGGGACCTTCAAGAAAAGAGCTTACACCTTTCTAAAAGGCCAGCAACGCATCTGCCATTCCCCTGGTATTGCGGTTGTTCATGGGCGGCGGTAGTCACTTATCATCAGGTTAGCTGCACGCTCGTTTGCCCTTTCTTCTATAAAATACTATATCGTGGATGCATTACCACCAACCAAGCTCTCTCAATTTTTGCTAAATGACCAAAGAAGTGTGTGGTCTGGTGGTATCATGATGAAAGACCAGTCAGTTTCTATTCATCACTTCCAGCCAGCCAGCCAGCCAGCAATTTCTTGCTTGAGTCTCATTAGTTGTTGGCAGTAGAGATCCGAAACGATGGTTTTGCTCGGCATTAAAAGCTCATAAAATCGACGCCCTTTAAATCCCATCATACACACAGCTTCACATTACTGCGTTAGATGCGTTGCCGGCCTTTTAGAAAGGTTTAAGCTCTTTTCTTCAAGGTCCCTAAGTCGTATTGCTCCGGAAAAATCGCCGGTGATAAGCAATTCCACAGAGAAGTTGTTTGAGGAAGAAAACTCCTAGTAAAACACTCCTAGCACAGTCGTGGACCGCCAAACATCCAGATGGTGAGGATGGTATCGTGAATTTTGACGCGATGTGCGTTCGTGAAATTCGGCAGCTGGAATTAATCCGAAGAATTTTTCAGAGCACTCTCCGTTGTGGATTTGATAGAAAATGCAAAGAGATACAACATCCCTACGCAGCGCCAGTGAATTGAGCCGATCAGAAAAAACTCGGTCGTCGACGATTCGAACCGCTCTGCTCTCTATGCGGTCTAGTGGAAGGAGCTCGTACTGGGGAGCCCCGGCCCAGAGATGAGAACAGTATTCCTTGTAAGGTCGAACCTGCGCTTGTAAAGTTGCAAACGATGTGTAGGCATGAAATACTACCTCGCTCTACGGAGTACGCCGAGCTTTTTAGAAGCTAATTTAGCTTTCTCTTCCATGTGTCCATGCTATATGTCATATGTAGGTCATTCGATATGTTGACGCTGATGATTCCGCTACTGGCTGCGATAAAAAGGGAAGTGCTCTGAAATTGTAGAAATACGACAAAGGTGTTTTTTTTAGCGGTAAACGCACATTCTTGTGAATTTGTATAATAATTTATCGTGTAGTGACTTTTACGTTTTGTGCTTTTCTAAAATATATTAGATTTAAAGTGTATTTTTGTAAAAAGAAACGAATTTGAAAACATGGAGGCGTTCGCTTATTGGATTTGAAGTATAGCGACGTGCGTTAAAAATATGATAGGTCGGTCCCCGTCGAGACCGACCTATCATATTTTTTTATATTAAATATATATTTAACCATATTATTATAGCGTTTAATGGACCTAGTGACGTCATCTATGATTCTATCAATGTGACTGCCGTTTGGATTGATTCATAGTTATTAGAAATTAAATATTTTATTTCATGAAATTTCATTTCATTCATGACGTTATTCATGACATAATAAGTTTATATGAGTCTTTTGGTGACGGGAGTTATAATAAATATATCTATACAATGAAAAAGCATGCATATTTCCTATTATTATATCGTAAAGTTGATCTACGCGTTAAGCTTTGCAACTCCCTTGTACTCTCCAGGCTAAACTATGCCGATACGGTATATGGACCAAGGCTACTTTCGAAAACTGACCGAATAATTCAGAGGATCCAAAATGCTTGTGCCAAATAAATCGAAGTTATTAAGAATGTTCCAATTAAGAACACTACATTTAGCAACACTAATGTTCTGTGTCTTTCAAAACAAAAAGCCCGAGTATCTATTAGAAAAACTAAAATGGCGCAAGGATGGTAATTTTAAGGACATTCGAACAAAATCAAATGTCCTTTCAGTACCAAAACACACAACGGCAGCATTCCGCGGTAGTTTCCGATATGCAGCTACTAAATGCTGGAACAACTTGCCCCCACCTATCCGCCAATAAATACCATCAGCCTTTTCAAGGTAAAAGTAAAAGAATATTTTTGTCACTTTAACATTTAGGGCGGGTAAAATAGCTGCATTATATTTTCATAGTATTATATAAATATCTATATTGTTTTATTGTATATACTCATTATATTATTTATTATATACATTTATATATACATACTGCCTAAATAAAGTTCCCATCCTTTTTTGTTTCCATTATTTTATTTTATTATTTTGATAACATCTTTCTCGAAAATAGAAATAAAGCGAACATACTATCCACGCGGGCGAGTCCAACCTCAATGGGCATTGCTGAAAACCAACGCTACCGCAATCCTGCGATAGCATTACGTTGAGTCAGTGCCCTTTTCAGCATCACATCACTCATGCAATCGGATCATTTTATGACTGTTTTTTGTTATTTACTGTTATCTTTGATGTTTTTATGTATTATTTTATTTTCTGTATCAAAACTGTATGAGTGTATGTTGCTTAATAAATGCATGTCTATGTCTATGTCTATGTCTAAAGCATTACAAACTTAGTAACTTTCAACAATATTATCGACGCTATGATATGGAAACAGTAACATTCGGTTTTTACCTTACATTTATTAGCTTCACTTACTGAGAAATAGCCGAAATGTTTCCTTATATATATTCAGCGTAGTTTTGCTATGTTTAGCTAGAGGGCGTCACACACGCGCGAGCTTATAGTTGTTGTATGCAATTGTTCCCCATGTCCGCTCTATAGTATACCTATATATTTAAATTTCTTTGTGTTGAGTGTTCCAACCAAAAGTGACAGATGTAACGAACATCGTTTAAACTTACTGTAAGTGTAATTTTAACCTTTTAAGAAAGTATTGTTCTGGATCTCATTTTGAATTATATACATGATAATTTAACATGAGATCTGTGAATAAACCGATACATCTAGACGTTTGCTTACTCTGCTTCTTCGTTTTTATTTGTTTTCTTTTGCTATTTACACTTAATAATAAAATGAATACACGCAACGTCAAAACGCGCCAATTGGAGAACCAACTTCAAATGGCGCTTCATGAACTTAAGGCGTCAAAGGAGCAGTGTGAGTTGTTGTATATAAAATGAATATGCATCTGCTCAAGATGAGATAAAAGAACATATATTGGGCATGAATGATTTGGTAAAGTCATTTAAATATAATGAGAAGCGCTTTGACTCCTTAATAAAACATCAGAGGTTAGTATCAGCACATACCAGGTTCTTCAGGAACAATATCTACGCTAATATTATAAAGAGAAAAGATTTGGTTGTGATTTTTTTGTATAGGCTCCGAAACTACTGAACCGATTTGATAAATTCTTTCACCATTAGAATCCTACGTATTCCTTGATGAAAATTAGCGATAGAATATTTTCAAAAAAGTTAGGATCCGTTTGAAAACTCTATTAATGTAACCCAAGGTGTGAAAAAATACTAAAAAATATCCTTATATCGAGTACGCTGCGGAAACTTGACAATAGAGCAAAGTGGTGTACTACAATTTTATACAAGACATCAATATCTACAAAAAAGTCCGCAATGCCATATGCTTAGGCCAAAAATGGTCATTTTGAGACGGCAACCAATCACGTTCGACTCAGCAAATCGCCCGATGGTACCAGGTGTCACGCGTGTCGCGTGGAGGGGGCAGCGGAAGGCAGCTTCCCAGCGTTTGGCGCTGGCAGGCGAGACATAGTAGCTCGTGGGCAGCGGTCAGTTAATTAGCATATCTCGGTCACCGCTGAAGAAGTTTCTCGCGACCGGTTTGGGTTATGGTCTAGATATTTAGAAGTTTTGCGCGTTACTTCGCTACGTAATTGGGGTTTCGTGAAAACCGCCTCGGTTTAGTTTTTCTAGGTTTTAAGTTCGTAACAAGAGGCTTGTGTTGTATTTAACTGATTAAAGTAATTTCGTTTGAAATTAATTGCGCAAATTATGTAGTGATTGCGTGTTGAAGTGCATTTTGCAATATTTAACTTGCTCGTGTGACGTGGAATTTCGCGCGCGCGCCGAGTAGATATACGGTCTAAAATTCGAACCGCGCATTCACTTTCGAGGGCGTCTCCCGGTTGATTGTTTGGAAATCATCGTTTAATTATACCGTCGCCTTAAGAGCCTTTTGTGTGTTGACTCGGTAGCTAGTTTACGTGTCAGCTAAGTTGATTTTGAATTCTTATTGCGGCGTGGTGTTTAATATCGAACGAAGGAGCTTAGTTGTGTTTGTAACGCTGAACCGTGTGACTCATGAAGAGATCGCGTTAGTTCCCTATTTGTAATTTGGTGATAAATGAATCCGGGACATTGAATGTTGAACTTTGAACTACTGTCCGTTACTTGTGTCGGGTATCACGTGTTCAATTCTACGATGAACGTTGAATTAGTCGAGTTGAATTTAGTTAAATGTACAATAAAGTGGATAGACTGAAATAGTGAAATGAAGAAAGAAATGGCCCATTGGGGACGCCTGCTGGAGTGATGCAGCATTGTGGGGCAGCACGAAAACCGGTCGCGGCCAGATCACGTACATATACACACCACTAAATACCACTTTACATGCATCTACTCTACCTACGGCCTGACCGAGCCTTGGGGCGGTCTTAGATTCGGATACAGGTACATACTGTTTATTTTCCTAGCCTTCTCCCTAATGTGTAGTATGATAAGGCATTTTTCCATAAGACCAGTTGTGCCCGAACCCTCGGCTGCCCGTCGAGGAGGCTACTATGGGCCCTAGCCAAGGCGACCTTTGCAGGGGCAGCTGTGGGCCGTAACACCATATGTCTAACTATTATAGTTATGTCACAATAACTACTTATTCGTGTTAAAGTATGTAATAGTAACGCCGAAAATTCCTTATATCGCATACGCTGGAGAAACTATTGACAATAGAGTAAAGTGATGTACTTCAATTCTGTAGAGGACATCAATACCTATGAAAAAGTCTGGGATACCATGTCTTACTATTACAGTTATGTCACAAAAACAACTTATACTTATACTATTATCCTCGTTTGCGAATCGAAATGCAGATGCGTTGTCACCCGTGAGGACTAAGATCGAATGCCTCTTTTTCAGTAAAAATGGTCTCCGGTTCTCTACACTCACCATAAACAACGAAACACAACTGCGTTAAGCTGCTATTTTATGCTGGTATTCTGTGAGAGTATACATGTACCATGCATAATCATCAATTACGTTAACCATGTAATTTAAGTAACATTTTTCACTTTTTAAATCTTTGTTAATTCAGCAACCGTCCGTCGTGATGTCTGTCGAATTTCACATGTCGCGCGACGCAGACGCGTGATATACGCGGGTGAAACCGCGAGGCACAGCTAGTGCGTAAATAATAATGTAAACGGTAAGGACTCATTGTTTTCACCTACGCTCTATGATAGTGTCATGACAAAGAATATTAACTTAAACGTGAATTAAATAAAAAATAAAATAAAGTTATTATGTATTGTGATGACATAGGCAAAAATTTGGGCATGATGATTAAATAACTGTTTGAAAGGACATCTGATCAGTAATTATTGTATGCCTGGGGCATCCTTTAGTAGTAAATTTTGCCCTAATAGCGCATTAATAATTCTTGTACTGAGAAAAGGCAATGTAAACAAAAATAAGTTATTAAAATATATTGATTATCGAAATAATCTAAATGTACATAAAATTATCTTGTTTACATTGCCTTACATACAGGTTTGGCCAATTAATATATGATTTAAATTTATTAATGAATAACTTTTCATGTAATAACAATTTCAACTTGACGTTTAATTGTTATACCTAATTATAATAATAGAATTAATTTAATTAAGAAATTTTTGACTAGAGATAGGTATTACCTATTCAATTATAATTTAAAACAGATAGCAAATGTGCTATCTTATTGTTTATATATTAACTCAGTGAAGTACTTGGCTACACAGACATCTGCTACATATTTTATGTATTACTGAACATTGGTTAAAAGCTTATAACTTAATGTTTAAGTTCAGTAATCACCAGGTGGTCAGTTCTTTCAATAGAGAAACGGTTTTAAGAGGAGGCTTCTTAATATTAGCTAATAAATTATTATCATGTAAAGAACGTAAAGATGTTGTTAGCCTCTCTGTTGAGCGAACTGTAGAAATTGCATATGTTGAGTTTAAGCACCTCATTGTTGTGATCGTTTACATAGCCCCATGTTCTATATACGTTACTTTTGAAAAATTATGGAGGAAGATTTTCTTAAGCTTAATAAACAGAATAAATCTTTTGTAATATGTGGAGACTTTAATACCAATCTCCTACTCGTAGAAGCTTCCTCCACCAATATTAAATTTAGATTATGTGGTATTTTTAATTTATTTCTAGAGTCAATGCGTATTGCTAAATCTAGTGCAACATGTACAGATAACATTTCTACAAATGGAAAGCCGTTGTATAATTTAATAATTAAGTTCTGATCACTGTGGACAATTAGTTTCGTTACCTTATGTTCACAAAAAGCAAGTAGATGAGAAAATTGTGTTTGGTCCAGTAAATGCACGTCGCTTGGAGAAGTTGAGAAATAACACATTGAAAAAATTTACATCACTTTCATACCAAAATGATCTAAACTTTTTGAATGGAACATTGTTTAAGCTTATTTGCAATGAATTTAGTAATACTTTTACTTCTTAAACATTCTCCTTGAACAGTCGGAAGGAATTCAATGAATGGGCGACAGTAGGAGTCCATAAGAGCAGACAAAGATTGTATGATCTTTGCCATGAAAGATCATATAATCATAGCGTCGAATTTAGGTAATATGTAAAAAAATATTCAAAAATATTTGAAAGAGTGTGCTCCATAGCCAATTTTTTGCATATTATCAACAAAATTAAGATGGCTTCTAATAAAATCAAAAGGACATGGAGTATAATTAATAGCGAAACTGGTAAGATCAACTCTCACAATTCAAACTACCAGTTAAGTTTTAACAACAAATTAATTGAATCAGATCAGGATATTGCAATGGTTTCTGAGAAATATTTTACTGATATTCCGATCTAAATTACTAAGTCACTGAATTCTTCTCCTGCCGTCACCGAATCATTACTTAAACAAAATGTAAATGCGTGTATAAAGAATTTTACATTTCATAAAGTATCACCAAAAGACATTGTAAAATATTTTAAAACTATTGATATTAAGAAAACTGCAGATCTGTGGGGGATTTTCGTTAAAATTATTGCGCATACAATAAATGCAATTGCGCCTCATCTAGCTATTATTTTTAATACTAGTATCGACCTTGGACCTTTATTTAAATCTGGTTGTACATTAGACCCAATCAATTTCAAATCAATTTTAGACCTATATCTGCACTTTCATCACTTAGTAAGATTTTTGAAAAAAACATTCTTGATCAAAAATGTAAAGAAAAACAATTTAATATAAATAACTTACTTCATAAAAATCAATTTGATTTCATTGTATTGAGCTGATTAAATATATCTTTAATGCAAGAGATAATTCACAGGATGCTTTGGGTATATTCTGTTACCTATCCAAGGCCTTCGATTGTGTTTACCATGAAACATTAATCAGGAAACTTCGAGACTACGGTGTAAGAAGTGATGATCTTAGATGAATTATTTCACATTTAAGTAGCAGAACGCAAAAAGTTGTCATTAACAACATGAGCTCTTCCGAGTCGAAGTCGTGCCTCAAAGCTCAATTCTGGGCTCCTTTTTGTTTCTTGTATACAACATTAATGACTTACCTTACATAGTAAGGGATAACCATGATATAGTATTATTTGCTGATGACAATTCTTTTATTTTCAAATTAAGACGACAATTACTAATATATGACGAAGTAAATCTTATAAAGTTATAATAAAGTTCAATGTTAATAATTTGCATTTAAATGGCACTAAACGAAATGTATGAAGTTCATGAATTCAAATGTCAAAAAAATACTAATGTTATTTTAATTGGGGAGGAACTGAGTCTTGTCGATACCACCATTTTTCTAGGAATCACACTAGACGCGAAGCTTCAATGTTGCCCCCATATATCAAAATTAACAAGCGGACTTAGTTCTGCAATATATGCTGTAAAAAAGATTAGAAATCTTACCAGTGTTGAAACAGCTAGACTAGTTTACTTTAGTTATTTCCATATCAAAATGTCAACACTGAAATTATGTTTATTTTACAAAAGAAGGCCATAAGAGCAATTTATGGTTTAAAGCCTAGAGTCAATACGACAAAACTTTGGCCTCTTAATACATTTATGAAAATGTAATGTACTTACACAAAAATAAAAGTAGTTTTACAAAAGTAAGTGATATTCATTCTGTATATACTAGGAACAGATACAAGCACAAGTAATTCATTCTTGGGGTAATGTATACGCTTTTACAACAAAATTGGAGAAAATATACAAAATTTGCCTTGCTCAAAGTTCAAAAACTTTATTAAACTAAATTTGTATAAAAAGGGTTATTTTTTATAGGATAAGGGTAACAAGCGAACACACAGTCCACCTGATGGTAAGTGGTTGCTGTGGCCCATAGACATCTACGTCTATCCTTGTATGCGAATCAAAATACAGATGCGTTGTCAGCCATAAGGACTAAGATGGAATACCTCTGTCTGTGATGTTGAGGAACTAAAATAAATTTATCCACACGGCGGTGACAGTGTCCTCTCGCAATCATGTCCACGCGGAACGTCAGTGCGAGCGGACGTTGTCTACCAGCCGTCTCGATTACTGTAAACACGGTGTATTATTGATGCTTCCTGAAAGTACATACACGTGTGCACAACACACTGTCCATAACAGAAAACATTTTTTTACAATGATCAGCTTATTTCTTTTAAAGGTTCAGCTTATTCCAAATTCATGGTTTTGAATAAATAAAAAAATATTTAAATTATTTATTTTGGAACTATCATGGTAAAAAATCAGTTAATTTTTGAAGTTATTCAGTTTCGTGTACTAAACTAATTTTGTTGACCCTCTTTACCATCCCCTTAGCACTTCCAATTGCAGTATTGTGATCGTACTGAAATCATTTATCGAAAGTCCTTGTAGGTAAAATACACATCACTAGTTAACGCACGCTATGACAAATTAAAATTTGTCCCGCGTTTCCAGGCTGTCTTGTCGTCTATACGCTAGTATATTCTAAGTTTTTGGTATACTGTATTCCATCTTATTCTCTCTCGGGCTAAATACTATAGATGTATAATAATTTTGTTTCTTTTTAGTGTCTCTATTTTGTTTCATCGAATTTCAAATCAGAACGATTCTAAAGAAGTTTTCACTTCAATAAACAAGCAAACACAAAAAAGGGCTCAAAGCAAAACATCATCCAATATCTAACTTATCGAACAAAATAGTAAACACTCTCTTATTTAAATCTTTTTAGGTAATAAGCAAATAAAAATATTAGTAAGTTTTCAATAATCCTCATAAAACTACCGCGCAAATAATGCATATTAAAGAAAATAAACAACTTTTAAATTTATATGAAGTTGTAAATTTTCTACCAAAATGTCTATGTGATACAAACTAGACAGTTGAACTTGTCTCGTTCCCAACTCCCATGCGATGCGTCTTAAGTATTTCGTTACGAGCGAAATGCATGAATGTAGTTCGTTTCGTTCGCTACGCGTCGCATTGGTGGCCAAGCGTATTTCGTTAATTACTTTTATTCCTTGGTCCAAGTGAATAAAGTACTTAGGAACTAGTACCAAATTAACGAGGTCCTGTATTACTTTGTGAAGTACACAAGTCTAGTAGGGGATTAGGGCGGGATTGTTTTATACATTTCTTCTAGAGTAGCCTGGGTATGCTCACGCCTCCACAACACGGTAATTGAAAGTAGTTTCATGTGTAATACATAAAATTTATTTCTATCAAATTAAAAAATAATGTATAAGAGATACATAGAACATGGAGTAACAAATTCTTCTCACTCGAAGCTAGGGCAGTTACTGTCGAAATTGCTCGGGAGCTTATAACTTTTCTTTCTCGTTTCATAATGATATTGCACCTATTTAAAATATAAACATTAAAATTATTTAAAATAAAAAATGAAACAAGTTTTTGTACCTACTTGCAATTGTTAATTTCATTAGTGGTAGCGGGAATCGCACTTGGGTTGCTGGTGTACTATGACAATAAATAAGAGCGCTAATGTGATTTACTATGGCTCATTACTTAGCGATACTGAGGATTTAATTTTGTAATTCAGTGCGCTCGAAGTTCGGTAGCTGACTACAATTATAATTAAGATATACTATAATACGACGCAGCAAGACTGTGACAGTGCCCGAGCTGCCACGGCATTTATTTTATACTTACGAGTATATTATCGTCACATAAAACTGGTATTCATGCTGGTTAATAAATGTCCTGTCGTGGATTTTTGGGACTAGACCATATTACTATTATTTGTTCTGTGCTAGAACATCAAAATTAACTTAATTAACTAGCACACTTGGTTGGCTTACTGATGAACATAGTTGAGAGGAAATTAAATTTATTAGTTCTCTAGTCTTTAAATATTTGTGTGAAATATCAATAGTCGAATAAAAATACTTATGTCTTAACAAAACATTAAAATTAGTTGGAAAAATTACTTGTAAACCTTAATAATAATGAATTGAAAAGTAATTAGTTAAGTTTTTTTTTTAAAGAATAAAGGTGATAAACGAACACAGTGTAATACAGTGCATGTCACCATATTCACCCATTTCTACCATCGATTAAGAATCAAAATGCAGATAATGTCTCTTCCATGGGGACTAAGATTATACCTCTTTACCAGTATAAAGGGTTTTCGGTTAAAGTGATAATATAATCTTCAATGTCTTCTAACTCTTAATAATATTTATAATATTTGTTAACGAATTAACAAATTAAGTGATAATAATATAACTGCGGCTTACAAGAGTTTTGCATTTCCTACACGAATAAGCAATAAAGGTTCAGTAATATAAAAATTTATGTGTTAAAATTTTCATTTTAAAATTTGATGTTTCCAAAGATCTAGTCTCCAGTTTTTCACTTCGATGGTTGGTTTGTAATGAAATTGAATTTCCTCTTCGCGTCAACGACGTTTATTCAGCTTTTTGCTTTGAGTTCTGAGAGAATATTGCGTGGGAATCAATTCAGGTGGTGCTCAGCCACCCCTCGAGTTGAATATTAAATTTTAATAAATGAAAATACCTATAACTGTGGTTTATTCAAATGCGTTGGATTTTAATATTAACGGTTATGAACACCAGAGCTACTTAAGTACGCTTAGTTATGTCACATACAAAACAAAATGAATAAAACCAGCAAAGTGCGAGTCGTATTTCGTGCATATACTTATTAAAGACCTATAATGTTTCCGATATCGCAAGAACAAGCACGTAAAAGAAAAATCCATAACTATTTCAAATTCCTAACTGGTCTAAGTCAGTACCTACACTGATATGATAGAATTCGGAACAAAAACGGTTTCAACATATTTATTTATATTTGATATTTGATGATAAAAAGAATAAAAAATATAATTGTACTTTACTCTATGGCTCTAGACTAGACAATAATGTACCATGATGTACTAGGGTAAGAAAATAATGATATTTGGCTCCTTTTTCTGTATTTTCTCCATTAAAAATATTTTAATTGAAATTCTAACTTAATATTCGACTTAAAATATAAATCTAATACTAATCACTATGTATGAAGACTGATAAAATGCAAATAGGTTATATTTATTTATTTTATTTGGGAAAACAAACAGTGACTAAATTATTATAACATATTATAACATACTTAAAACCAAAACATTATGTAAGCCATTTCATTAAAGATAATTTTAAGCCCTAAACATTCTAAATTTCAAACATAATAAATCTGTATAGTGATGAACGTCTGTATACATATATGTATAATATGACGTAGCCAACAAGCTTAATTAGCCTTTCGGTTAACAGCCTAGCTTAACAGCCTAGTCTTTTTACTAAACGCTGCTGTTAAATTAGCGACCTAAATGATATTCAGCTGATGTGTCGAAAACAACATTGCACCTATTTAGCAATGTCTGCGACAGTAGGTTAAGTTGCGGCTGGGGTAGCCATTGGACTACCCTAAAGCCGCGTACATTTATATAATATAGCACATAGCGCATAATAAGGGCTAATAAAGTTGGGACTGAGGTGAAGTTTTTTGTTACGCAATGTCATATTATTGAGAAGTTGCGTTTTAAATAAAAAACTTATCGGTTTTCAGAGTATTATATGAATTCACAAAACAATCCACTAACTCATATCATCCCGAGGGTGTCAAAAGTGGCGACATAAGGAAAATGAAACAGGAGATGGGCAGCAGCATCTTCCTGATAACAAATCAAAATAAAAAAACTGCGTTTGCCAACCCGCTTGCCACGCGTGGTAAATATGGCAATATCCTCCGTGAAGGAATCTATGAAGGAGGCCTATTTTCAGCAGTGGACTTTTATAGGCTGTAATTAACAAAACAATGCCTCAGTAGCTTGCTCCCGAATATTTTTCAAATGTTAATTTTTTTAACTCTTCTACTTTTAGGAATGTCCGCACTTTGGTTTATTCATTTCTAATCCATTTAATGTAAAATATAAGTAATGTAGAATCTCCGGTGGAGGTACGGTTGCCACCTAAGACAACTCGACCTGGCAACATACAACGCACGCACCCTGAGGACTGACGAGAAGATCGTGGAGCTGGAATAAGAGATAGACAAGTTATGCTGGCATATTATAGGATTATCCGAAGTACGAAGAGAGGGGGAGGACACGGTAATCCTCGAATCCGGCAACTTGCTCTATCACCGGGAGGGCGACCATCCGTCCCAAGGAGGTGTCGGACTTATGGTCCACAAGACTTGTGGACCATAAATCCGACACTCCTTAAGAACGTCGTTAAGATTTAGAGTGTGTCGACGAGGGTTGCGTACCTTATACTCAGAATCACCAAGCGGTATTCGCTGAAGATCATACAGGTTTACACACCAACCTCGGTACACCCCGATGAGGAGGTGGAGGAAATGTATGAGGATATCTCTAGAGCCATGCATTCCTCCAAAACCCAATATACAGTGTTAATGGGAGAATTCAATGCAAAACTAAGCACAAGAGAGAACGGTGAGCTGATAGTAGGGAAATTTGGAATAGGGCAACGGAACCCAAGGGCCCAGCAGCTGGCCGAACTCATGGAGAAAGAGGGACTCTTTATGATGAAATAAACTCTTCTTCCAGAAGCGGCACCACAGGAAGTGGACCTGATCGAGCCCCGACGGTTAAAAATAAAATTTTTTAAATTAAAATTTTAACGCCCACCATGCCGAATGGCTCGGTTCACGTCTAACCGATCATGCGGGGAGATCTGTTTATAACTTTGCCTTGGCATATGGTCTGACACAACTGGTTACTTCGCCTACGCGGATTCCAGATGTGGAGGATCATACACCTTCCCTGTTGGACCTTCTGCTGACCTCTCATCCGGACGGATATCAGGTTTCCGTCGATGCCCCTCTCGGCTCTTCGGACCATTGTCTGATCCGGAGTGTGGTGCCACTCACGCTCCCTTCGCGGTTGCGTTCTGCAGGTTGCCGCCGTGTTTGGCATTACAGGTCGGCGGATTGGGACGGAATGCGGTCTTTCTTTGCATCCTACCCATGGGGGCGGGTTTGCTTCTCACGATCCCAGCGCTGTTGCTGAATCTGTCACTGATGTGGTGCTACAGGGAATGGAACTATTTATTCCATCATCTATGGTACCCATCGGAGGCAGACCTCAGCCTTGGTTTGGTCGCTCCTGTAAGACTGCATTACGCAGTAAGCAGGAGTGTTATCAAGCCTGGGCCGCGGCTTCGGCGACTCGGGATGTAAACACCAGCACACTTAAAAAGAAGTATAACTTCGCCTCCAGGTCCCTCAAAAGAGTTATTGCCAAGGCAATGTCAGAGCACATAGGCAGAATTGGCGAGAAACTGATTCGCCTTCCCTCGGGAACCCGTGCATTCTGGTCTCTCGCCAAGGTTGTCCAAGGGAATTTCTGTAAGCCATCACTACCATCTCTGCACAGGGAGGATAACTCACTGGCCCATGACGCAAAAGACAAAGCCGAACTTTTATGCTCCCTTTTTGCGTCCAACTCGACTCTTGATGACGGGGAGAAAACACCGCCGACCATCCCGCGGTGTGAGTGCTCCATGCCGGATGTGCTGTTCTCACAGCGCTCGGTTCGCAAAGCACTGCTCTCCCTGGACATCCAGAAGTCGAATGGGCCTGACGGAATCCCCCCAATTGTGCTGAGGACGTGTGCTCCGGAGTTGGCACCGGTCCTAACGCGTCTTTTCCGGTACTCCTACTCCCAAGACGTAGTCCCGAATTCATGAAAGACAGCTTTAGTCCACCCCATCCCTAAAAAAGGCGACCGCTCAGACCCATCCAACTATAGGCCTATCGCGATCACCTCCTTGTTCTCCAAAATAATGGAATCCATTATTAACTGCCAGCTCATCCGGTACCTTGAGGATCACCAGCTGATTAGTGACCGCCAATACGGTTTTCGTCGGGGTCGATCAGCTGGTGATCTTCTGGTCTACCTGACCCATAGATGGGCGGAGGCAGTAGAGTCTAAGGGGGAGGAGTTGGCCGTTAATCTGGACATTGCGAAGGCCTTCGATCGGGTTTGGCACAAAGCGCTTCGTTCGAAGCTCCCTTCCTATGGGCTTCCCGAGAAATGGTGCAATTGGATCACCAGCTTCCTTGCAGATCGGAGCATCAAGGTCGTTGTAGACGGTGCATGCTCTGACTACAAGCCTATTAACGCTGGTGTTTCACAAGGCTGTGTGCTATCACCAACGCTGTTTCTTCTGCATATCAATGATATGTTGCTAACTGGTAACATTCATTGCTATGCGGATGACAGCACTGGTGATGCTCTATACACCGGCCGTGCCAATATTTCTCGGGAAAACGTCGCTGAGTATCGGAACAAACTTGTGTCTGTCGAGTCTTTGCTGTACAAAGTCTCGGATTGGGGGCGACTAAATCTAGTCCAGTTTAATTCTCAGAAGACACAAGTTTGCGCGTTTACCTCTAAAAAGGACCCCTTTGTCGTATCTCCTCAGTTTCAAGGCACTCCCCTTCTTGCCTCAGCCAGTATCGATATCCTCGGAGTCGACATATCGAGTGACGTGCAGTTTCGTGGTCACTTGGAAGGGAAGGCCAAATTGGCCTCTAAAAAGCTTGGCGTGCTCAGCAGAGCGGGACAGTATTTCATGCCGGCACACCGCCTGCAACTTTACAAGGCGCAAGTTCGGCCTCACATGGAATACTGTTCCCATCTCTGGGCAGGGGCTCCCCAGTGCCAGCTCCTTCCACTTGACCGTATCCAACGCAGTGCTGCTCGAATCGTCGACGACCGAGCCCTTTCCGATCGGCTCGATTCATTGGCACTGCGAAGAGATGTTGCATCCCTTTGCATTTTCTTTCGCATCTACCATGGGGAGTGCTCTGAGGAATTGTTCGGATTAATCCCAGCCGCCAAATTTCACGAACGCACATCGCGGCAGAACTCCCGATACCATTCACACCATCTGGATGATTGGCGGTCTACCACTGTGCGATTTAGAAGATGTTTTCTTCCTCGCACGACTTCCTTGTGGAATCGATTACCATCAGCGATTTTTTCGGACCGATACGACTTAGGGACCTTCAAGAAAAGAGCGTACTCCTTTTTAAAAGGCCGGCAACGCATCTGCAATTCCCTCCCTGGTGTTGCAGTTGTTCTTGGGCGGCGGTAGTCACTTACCATCAGGTGAGCCGCATGCTCGTTTGCCCCCTCTCCTATAAAAAAAAAATGTTGTATTAGATGCATGGGCTGAAAATCATTCAGGCCGCTAGTTAAACGGCGTTTAGTAAACAAAGCTAAGCTGTTAAGCTAGGCTGTTAATTTAAAGGCTAATTAAACTGTGACGTATACATTGTCTGCGTCGTAGATAGCTTTATATTTGGAAAGAATTTGTGGTAATCCACACGCTCAACTCAAAGAACCACCAACTTACCTTACAACAAGCCTTTTTAAAAGTAAAAATAATATGAAGAAGTCTAGTTTATCCACAAACGAACATAACCTTATATTTAAATTTGTAATTTAAAAATATAGGACAGAAGGAAAAGAAAGAATTCACATCACTCGATTTTAGGAATAATATCTTATATAATCATCATCAACATTTTTTAGTCAATAGTTGGACATAGACTCCACAGAATTTTTGAGGTAGAAATCGAATTATGGTATTTATATTAAATTTAGTTAGCAAGAACTATTTCATTAACTTACACTCAAATGGTTTTCAAATTCATGGCACAACTCTTTAAAAGAATTTAAGAGTTAAGTATGTATTAACCTTCAGTGACGGAGAGCTCTTTTCAGGTCAATGAAAGTAGGGTTTCGGTTATTTGTAAAATCATTGTTTGCCAATATATGACTCTATTGATTTAAACTTTTCATTTAGGATTCATTATCATTAAGGTTTGTTTGAAACTAATAGGAGTTATTTTAGAATTAACTTAACAAAAGTTATTTTGGTATTAATTAATTTCTATTTGAAATAAATAAAAAATACTAAAAAAGGTATAGGCCGAAACAGTTGGTGAAAAAAATAAGTTTACGACACGGACGCTCGCACCTAAAAGGATGTATTTTTTAGGATAAAGTCGCAATTTTTGTTGTTCCAAATTTTCAAATACACTTATTAAAATACAATCTGGAAAGCGTCGATGTTTGATCATGTTGTTTATTTTAGCATGCCTAAATATTCAAAGTAACGTCGAACAATATATGTCCAAAAATAAAATTATGACGATTCTAAACTTGCACTACCTTTCCTTATTCACAAGGGTGACAAAAAAGCGGCTTCGAAACCACTTTTTGGTTTGGCCTTAAACTGCACGCCACTTCGCAAGCATGTTTTGTAAAGGAGTTAGGTTGATTAATCTAAAAACAAAAAAAATGCCTTTAAATATGTATATATATTTGTATTTATTTTACATGAAAGACACATTTTAATGTATAAAACAGAGCCACAAATCATATTTGCTCCACCATAATTAATGATATCAAATTACTTATATAAATTTTTATCTGCATTGCATTCAATTGATATATCATTGGGGCATCGATATAAAAAGTTCGTGGTTCCTAACATTTTTGAATGCTCTTGGTCTTGCATCCCATTGCGTTTAAATGCCGATACAGGCAAATTTTGTACCTGTAAGGATATCCTTTATTTACTGATATGTAAAAACTGCCACTCAGCAAATGACTATACACACAAAATAATATTTAAGTTTTTTGGGGCTTACTGTCGGAAAAAACCAGGTTACCTAGGTATTTTAACCAGGTTGAATCAACACAGTCTATGGACAGCCTAACTTGTGAATTGTGAATAAAATTAATGGCAATTATTGTCAATTGTAGAAAAATTGGCATATTTCCTTTTGGGAGAAATATACACGGCTATTTTCATAAATATACGCTTAATTATGTAGAAGACGTCAATACTATAACTATAATATTTATTTTCTTATAACTGAGGTAATATTTTTATAGCACAGCGCTATAACTTTTTGATTGTAGTACGTTTCTTCGTTAGTTCAATAGGTATAATAGAGTTATCGGTCAAAACTGCGGCGTGGCAACATTTGCGTAAATAAGATATTCCACCGCCTTTTATAAACTTTTGATCTTGTAGGCCGTTTCTTTTAAATGCTGATGATGGCAAACAGTTTACCTGTCAAATTTATTACGAATTTTAAATTAATTTATTTTCAGATTTAGTTTTGAAAACACTTAACCTATATATTGATATGGTACTAATACACCTGGATATTATTCTACATTATTGCACTTAAGCTTATCGTTATATCTCGATAAGTAAAATTTGTATTCAGTTTGAAATAATGTAACGTTGCTGTTTCGTATACTGAGAAAGGTGACCCGGTTATGGTTTAACCGGGTCACTCATTCTACCAGGGACTCATTCTAACACACACAAAAAATTTCATTAACATCGGTTGAGCCATTTTTGAGATTAAGGGAGACTAACGTACAGCAATTGATTTTTATTTATAGAAATATAGGAGATAGAAGAGTAATATAAATAATTATTTTGTGGGTAACATCTTTTTATCTTACTCAGTTCAGTTTTGTTAGTGTTCAAACCTATGAATTCTAGAATCGACTTCGATTGTTGGAACTTACTCCAGATGATACTTTAACATTTTTGTTCATTTGCTTCACAGGAAATATTTCTTGGGTTATTTTTGGGTAAATTCTGCGTATGGGTTCTACGGATGTGCATATATAGTGTTTATCATGTTTTTTCATTGCACACAAGTAACGAATAGCTCCTCTATATCCAACAATTTGGTCTTGCATACCATTTCTTCGAAAAGCGGAAGTAGGAAGCCTACCGTGTACTTTAGGAACGTATTGTTCCTGAAACCAACAGATAAAATAATACTTATTTTTTCACCGCAAACTAAAAATTTAAACTACATTAATTGTTAAAATAAATATATTAACAAACTATAATTATATCCGGTAATTCAAATTAGGCAAAATCCGCGTGCTAAAATTTCTAGATTTCTATTTGTAACAAAGAACTTGGTTGGAGGCTGTTGGTTTCAGGTATAATAATAATTAGATTCATTATAGAATCTTTAACTGAGAATAGTATATTTATCATCATCATCATCATCATCATCATCAATAATATGAGATGATGGTCATACAAGTTAAATTTATTGGTTTTTGGTTGAGTTTTCTATTGTATCGAATTCGTATCACCATCGAGTGACTTTGTAAGACATGATATACATATTTCTATGCAATTTTATCTTGTGCGAAAACTTGTGCTTTGGCCACAGAACATAATTAATACTTTACATAACTGTCTAAAAAATGTGTGCGTGAAGCCAAATCGGGTTTACGGTGCGCTGTGGGAGAGACTTATCACCGTCATCATTACTACAGCTCTTCACACATAGACCTCCCTACATTCTAGGAAGAAATTCCACAAAGCACGGTCTCAAGCCACCTGCATCCATTCATCGAATTCCTGCTTATCTTACCAGGTTGTCACTCCATCCAGTGAGGGGCCGCCCTAATCTTCGTTTACCGGTACGAGGCTGCTACTCGAGAGCCTATGTCCAGCAGTAAACCATTGAAGGCGATTTTAAATACTTACTATCTATATTATTGTTGTGAATCCAACTCATTCACATAGTTTGGATTACATAAATTACTCAAAACGTATCATATATAAATTGTCTGATCTTGTAACTTACGATTCGACCGTCTTCATATCGATAACATGGCATAATATATTTTGTTTTCACTGGGGTATCAGTAGGTTGATGACAGGTTGGGCAATATTCCTGCGAATGACTATCGAAACATCGCTTATGCTGAGATCGAGGTTTTTGAGTACTCTGTAGATGACACGGATCGCAATCGTCGCAATGACTATCATTATATACTTTTTTTAGCCGCGGCAGACTTTGCTGTGGTTTCTCACAACAGTAAATTATTTGCTGTTGGTTACAAGTTGGCACACAGGGTATACATACAGGTGTACTTTCACAAAATTTTACTGGAGTACAAGGCGTGAAAAGAATCGGTGTGGTCGAAAATTGTTCGCAATCATTGGAGTAACAACAATCCATTTTTTATTAATTTAGGTAATATGCAATTTTTATATTAAATTTTCTTTTATTTCTTTATTGGTGACAGATACTCGAAAATTTTATAAATGGTCTACATGTCAATTCCATTTTACAGTATGTATTTTTTATTATATTAGTAATTTTAGAGGCCAGTAATATTTTATCGTCCTAGGTAATAAAGAAGTCTTTATAGTGTAACGTAGTCTGTCTTTTTTCCAAGAGCCAATCGATATCGATGTAAGCATCCAAATACTCTATTGAAATATGTATTCGTTTATTTCAATAGCATCACAAATCATCCAGGCGGGAATGGGAGTTCCTTTGCGGAATTTATGGTCTATCGGATGTAATAGCGGTGAGTTTCGAAATCTGTGTAAAAACAAACTCCTTAAAAAAGTAAAAAGACTTCAAAAACTAAGCTAAGCCTCTGAAGTATTTATTTCTTCGATACACCATGTCTTAGCCAATGCTAAGACATGGTGTATCGAAGAAATAAAAGAAAAAAACTTTTAGTTCCTTTTCTGAAGTTACTAGAATTAAGGAATATTACAAGTTCAAATTAACGAGAATGTCATCTAAATAGCTACCTTATAAACTTTCACACTTAGTTTACCTTTTTTTATAAAAGAGAATCAGGGCTTAACATAAAAATATTTTAAAATATTAAAACCAAAGGCTGTGAGACTTGAATTTATATATTTAAATAATTTAATTATTCAAGAAATTTGTTGCATCTATCATCAAGTTTCACCTCGTGGGTGTTGTTAGAGAATGTAGAAAAAGCCCGAAATCCCCCGATCGTAACAATGCTAAATTACATCTACTCAAAAGAGAAACAGCTCTGTTAAAGACAGACAGAGAGACAAACTTCCATCGAAGTAATTCAAAAAGTGTTCAGTTATGTTCAATACTTCAAAAAGATAGAGACGTTCTGTTCTCTAAGCTTTAGGCTTGTCGTCATAGTCACGCTTGAGAGGTATATTTAAAATCATAGTCACGCTTTTTGCACGTTAAACTTAACTGTGCTGTTTTTATCACCAAATTTATAAATCGAACATTTATAAATTTGGTGATAAAAGTACTCCCTTTGAAGATTTATAAGCTCGAATTTTTTATTATAGATAGTAAACCATTGTATAATAATGTAAGAATAAATTAAATATAATCTAAACAAAAAATATTTCTAATATAAACAAATACGTTTTAGAATGTGATAAAAATAATTACAACTTTAATCGTGTCCTACTTCTTACTACTTCCACTTCCATTATCCGCCCATGGTCATTATGGGGATTTTGTCATACTTGCCACGCGTGGCAAGTATGACAAAACGGAATGGCAACCGAAAATTTTCTTTATTTTGAGTTGTTGTCAAAAAGATACTGCACTCCATCTCCTGATTCAGTTTCCTTCTTTTGCCTCTTGCCACAACCACGAGACAATGTATGCTAGTGGATATTCTTACACACCCACTACACGGTTTACCACTTATGGGTTGCACACTTTTTATTATCGACAGAATATACAATATTTATTTTAAGAATAAGACTAATAAGCAAGCACACAGTTCATTTGATGGTAAGAGGATGCTGCGGCCCATAGATGCCTACATTTATGCTCGATTAGGAATCAATATGTAGATGTGTTGTTATCCCTGAAGTGTAAGAATGCCTCGCTACCCGTAAAAAGGGTCTCCAGTTATCTACACTTACCATACGAAACAAACACAATAAAGCTGCTACTTCATATTATTTTATATCATCCCGCGGATGTCGCAAGAGACGACAGAGGAGAAACAAATCAGGAGATGGGCACCCGCATCCTCCTAATAAAGAGTTAAAATAAAAACTGCAGTCGCCATGCAGTTGCAACCCCGCTCGCCAAGCGCGGAAACTATAGCAAATATTTCTCCTATGAGGCAATCTATGGGGGAGGCCTATGTTCAAAAGTGGACTTCAATAGGCTGTTACGGAACGGAATATATAAATATATGTACAGGTTGATAAATAGATACTGTTTTTGTTGGTTAACTTCCAGTGGAACATTTTCACCAGGACAGAGCGTTTGCCATGTCTGCCTTGCCTCCGTAGCAAAGCATAAGTCTACTTTATTATTTAAAACTATGCTACATAAGTCACTGACACTATGCTCGGAACCAAGGAAAGAATGGCTCCTTGCACCTAGCACCGCTACTCCCAACACCACGCGGATAGTGCTGGGATTAGTCGTGACGGGGATAGTGCACGCAATTGAGGGAGGGCGGGAGGTACTTCTTCATACTAGGTAAGACACATCATTTTATTTTATAACGCGGATATTTGCGAAGTAAATTTTTGTAAAAGCTTTAATATAATGGATTTCCGCAAAGTAACGCCTGATTCTATTAATTATATTTTAAAATAGTGAGAGCTATGTGGGGGTTTAATTTATACAATTAATCAACGTGGTATAAAAACTGATCAAATTTTGTTTTTAAAACAGGTTTAGTACTATCGAAAAATAACGGGGCACCTGGCAGGCATAGTGATTCCGTACTGACAGTTTTCATTCCTGGAGAAACATGATTGATAATTTGAATTCAAGTGTCTCTATGAGAAGTAGATAAATTATTGGAAAAAAATATTTCACATTTATTGCTATTTGGTTCAAGACCAATATTTTTAAAATTTCGAAAAATATGAGTAAGATCACTGAGGACGTCATCTGTTCTACCTCCCAGTGTACCGTCTTCCAGGTACCAGACATTCTTGGATTTCAAACTTGAAATAATGGGTTAATTCCCAAACTTAAAAGTGCTGGACCCAGTGGGTCACCCTGCTGAACACCGACAGCAGAATCGATAAAATGGTTTTCGTAAAACAAGTTATTATTTTGACTATAACATTGCCAAACGTAATAATAAATTACAGGGTTATTGTTAGCCACTTCTTTCAGCAAGGTTACCCTATCGATAGAGCTAAAAGCATTCCTTAGGTCATCCTTCACTAGAACATCTGCATCAGAGTTTGTTAAAAATGTACGCACTGAATGTACCGTCGCCTCACAGCCACCTCTAGTGCCAAAGCCTAGTTGAGTAAGCTGAAATTTGGTCTTAACGTTAGAAATTATGTGCCTGCAAGCTAATTTTGAAGTTAAGCGTCGAAATGTGGAACCAACGGTAACAGGACGGATACCGTTATCCTTTTTTTGAAGGCACATAATCTTGCCTCATATAAGAATGGAATAAAATTTGGATTAATATTACCAGAAAGCATAAAGTTACATAATTTTGTAATGTCTTTAAGAAGTACTCCGCTGGCGTCACCGGCAGAAGCGCTTACAAGATCTTTAAGATGTTGAGGCGTAATTCCGTCAATGCCGCCAGCAGATCCATTTGAGAATGACATAATTTTTTTTAACATTCGACTTAATTATGATGTAAACTTAATAATTTAAGTAAGGAAACTTGTAGTAATCCGTTAAATAAGATTGCTCTATTTAGTGGCCAATATGTTTATGAGGCTACTCTCTCCTTTATCTGTCCTTGAAAAATATAAAGTAATGATAAACTTATCATCATTTTAGCTTTATGAATTTAAGAACATAATGATCATAAAACCGAATAGACAAATACGAAGGAAATATTAAAGTGCACCAAGTGTCTGAGGATACATATGCACTCTCTATTCTCTCAATCTCAGTATGTTAATAAAACGGTCACCCATCCATGGACTGACCATGGCAAATGCAGCTTAATCTCGCAGATCTATTTATCCGCGCAGCTATTACTTAACCAAGATTTCCTCTTCTCTACGACTAACGCTGTAGGCGATGAACCACGCTATTAAGCCCTCGGCACACTGTCGTCGGCCACTAAGCATGAATCGGTTATCGAGAGTTGTGAGTATCAAATACTATGGAATTTATAATATCCTGGCACACTGTACTCGCGCCTCATGCGCATCTAGGGATGCTTCGGGAGCAATACTAAATATCTATACCTAGCTACGCTAAAATTTTTACCTTTATAACTTGGGCATATAATTCGAAGCTCCGCTCAACCCCTAGGGGAAAATAGCGTGATGATATGAATGTTGTACTAGTGTGACTGTCAAGTGCGGGTGGTTAAGTAAGGTTATACGTTTTTTTGGTTGATAAATAGATACTTAGTTGGGTTGACCTGTCATTCAAAATAGGTTTCAAAGTCATGAGGTTTGCTATCCTTTTGTATTTTGCTATATTGTCATAAGGAATTTATTTGTCACTTACAAACTATGTCTGTCTATTACTATCCTAAGTCAATGTATTATAATAAAAAGTGGTAAATTTAATAAGTTTGTATAACTGACTTCAATATAAATTATAAAGAATAACTCGAACACTACCACTCAAAACTTGATCAAATTTGTACGGGACCACATGAAAAGAACTAGCTTTCAAATAAAAAAAATCATCGAAATCAGTTCACCGAAAAAAAGTAATGAGGTAACACACATAAAAAACATACAGTCGAATTGAGTAGCTCCTCCTTTTTCAAGTCGGTTGAAAATATATATCGTTGATAGAGATATTTCATTGCTCATAATTGAGTTGGATGCCACTTTGTACGAGTAGCATAAAGCTACAGAGATATTTTTGGACGTTTTAGTGACGATAAGTAATAGAAAATAACATTAAAGTAATTGTTATGAGGCTGACGGCTTTAATACATACATATTAGAACGGGGAAGTGGGCGGTGCCCATGTAGTTACTAACATGTCAATTCACAAACATAAATGTCAACACTTCTCTTGTAACTTCACAGTCGTTGCTCAATTTTCGTGTCGAGCTTTGCTGATTGCAGAAATCGGCATTTCTGAATTTATTTAAAAAATGCCGATTTGTGCAATGATTACCTGCTGGAAAAACCGTATGTGGAATTTGAACATAAGTGGTATATCCTTTGACCAGTAAGCTGAAACTTTTTTTATAGGAGAGGGCAAACGATCATACGGCTCACCTGATGGTAAGTGACTACCGCCATCCATTAACAACTACAACACAAGGGGACTTTCAGAGGCGTTGCCGGCCTTTCAGAAAGGAGTAAGCTCTTTTTTTGAAGGTGCCTAAGTCGTATCGGTCTGGAAAAATCGCCGGTGGTAAGCAATTCTACAGAGAGTGGTGGACCGCCAAACATCAAGATGGTGTGGATGGTATTGGAAGTTTTGCCGCTATGAGTTCGTTGCCGCGTTCCTGAAATTTGGCAGCTGGGATTAACCCGAATAATTCCGCAGTGCGTAGATGCGAAAGAAAATGCTAAGGGGGATGCAACATTTCTTCGCTGCGCCAGTGAATCGAGCTGACTGGAAAGGACTCGGTCGTCGACAATTCGAGCCGCTCTGCGCCGCATGCGGTCAAGTAGAAGGAGCTGGCATTGGGTAAACCCAGCCCTGAGAACAGTATTTCATATGAGGCCGAACCTGCGCCTATAAAGTTGCAGGCGGTATGCCGGCATGAAATAGTGTCCCGTTGTGCTGAGCACGCCAAGCTTTTTAGAGGCCAATTTGAACTTCTTTTCCAAGTGACGATGAAACTGCATGTACTCAATATGCCGACGCCGAGATTTCCGATACTAGCTGAGGCAACAAGGAGAGTGCCTTGAAACTAAAGAGATACGAGAAACGGGTCCTTTTTAGCGGTAAACGCGCAAACTTGTATCTTCTAAGGATTAAACTGGACTAGATTTAATCGCCCCCAATCCGAGACTTTTTGCAGCAAAAACTCAATTTCAGACACAATTTTGTTCCGGTACTCGGCGAAGTTTTCCTGAGAAATATTGGCACGGCCGGTGTATAGAGCATCATCAGTGCTGTTATCCGCATGGCAAAGAATGTTACCGGCTTACTACATATCATTGATAAGCACAAGAAATAGCGTTGGTGATAGCGCGCAGCCTTGTGGAACACCAGCTTGTGATCACAGCATGCATCGTGAAACTGAAACGACCTTGCTGCTCCGATCTGCAAGAAAACTGGTGATCCATTTGCTCGATTTCTCGGAAAGCCCATAGGCAGGGAGCTTCGAAAGAAGCACTTTGTGCCAGACCCGATCGAAGCCTTGGACTCTACTGTCTCCACCCATCTATGAGTTAGGTAGACCAGAAGATCACCAGCTGATCGACCCCGATGAAAACCGTATTGACGGTCAATAATAAGCTGGTGATCCTCAAGGTATCCCATTAGCTGGCAGTTTATAACGGATTCTATTATTTTGGAGAACAAGGAGATAGTGGCGATAATCCTGTAGTGTATAGACGGATCTAAGCAGTGGATAGGGTAAGAAATAATTATACTCACAGAACTCCAGATTGAGATAGTATAGTTTTTATTGAAATAAACAACACGGTTGTTGGCGACGCGTCTATAAAAACATTTCAATTTATTAGTTAACCGATTACGAATAGCTTCTAAAAGCAAAATTTCTAATATATCTATTAATAATAAATATATTAAAAATTTCTAATATAGCTGTCTAATTTCTAAAATTTCTAAAATATAAAATAATCTTACAAGAACACGCTTAGTTGAATCTTAAAGAAATATCGAATTAATAATTTGAAGGTCTTGGGTTCGATTCCCAGGCCGGACTAGTTCGTGGTTTTCTTAGTATTTTTTTCTTAATAAATTCATATAGGGAATTTTTAAGATATAAATTATGGTTCAGTTCCCCGGTTGAAATTACCTTTTCAAAGATATTATTAATTTAAAGAAATATTAAAATAAAGTTACAGACCAGGATTTGTTCCCCGGTCGAAATGATAATTTTGTGTATAAGTGGAATTAATGTAAAATGTTGCATAAGTATTATCTTATATAAGTTGAATACGTTTTGTATGAAAAATAAAATGTCTATTTTCAATGTTTGATTCATAAAATATTTTCTTAGTGTTATCTGATAAGAACATGATAACTGATAAGAACTTTGATAACTGATAAGAGATTCTTATTGGATGCTACCTTGCAGACAATGGGGGTCGTGCAGGGATTGATTGCACATCTTGTGTCAGTGGATAGCAGTGAAATGTGCTTAAATTGCCACCTGCTTTACCGACATCGAGGTGTCGTGTGAAAGTTAGTTGTTCATTTAGTTGCAGATAACAGCAGCGCGCTAATCTGTAGAATCAAAAGTTTAAATAAGTGGAAATTTAAATGTTTGTAAATTTCAGCAATTTATGTAAAATTGACTTGTAAAATGTTTCAGGTTGACTGTATGAGCAAAATAGGTAAATTCTGTGTGAATCCCACATGTTAATTCTCTTATCTTAGTGAAATATTGATAGTTTTGTATAAGAAATTTAAAAGTGTTTTAAATAGTAAAATGTGTAGAAAAAATGTAAATAAAACTATTGTATTAGTAAAGATATTTGTATTTTCATATAAAGAACATTGTTTCAAGCTTATATGTTAGATATTTAAGAATTTTAACTTAGTACATATGTTGTAAAATAGGCATATTTTGTTGAATAAATAAAAGGTTTTTGTGAGATTAAAATGTAATGTATATCATAGTGTAGATATTTTTGTGCTATCTTTATAAATAAAATGTATAAATGTATGTCTTATACAAATAAAGATATTGGGCAAACTGTGAGGGAGTGATAGTACAAATTTGATGTAATTGAGTTGCGAAATCGCACAGAGGGCGCGGCTCTCTTTCGAGTATAGCTTTATTGATACCCCATTAGACTGGTTTTCATACAAATCGTTCGTGCACTATACGAAGATGCGGAAGAAAACAATTACGACGTTTTAGGTCCCGAGGAACCATCACACGTCCCTACAGACCCACGAAGAAGTCTGGACCTACTGGACATCGTGCTCTCTAGGAACGTCATCTACCTGATAGTGGTAGAGGTGCTGTACGACATGGATACGCAGCACCTCCCGATACTAATCACCCTTGGCTTCAAGGCAGTGACTACGCCGCCCAGAGCATTCAAGACTAGAATAGACTGGGGGCTCTACTATCAACACTTGCAGGAGAGACCTCCAGTCTTCACACCAATCAACACAGCGAACGACGTAGAGGCCGCTGCAACAAGAATAACCAACACCATCAAATAAGCCCTCGACGCGGCCTCTACGGTCGCCCCGCTAAAAACTAGAAGGGACGTCCTGCCGCGTAACATATGCGAGCAGATTAAACGCAAGAGGGCGCTGAGGAAGCTCTAGGCGAGCACTCGCTGCCCAAGACTGAAGACCCAGCTAAATCGAATTTCAGATGAACTGTCGGTTGCAATCTAGGCCCACAGAGGAGAGGCCTGGGAGCGGCGCATCGTGAAGGCAGACGGGCAAGATGCGTCGCTCTACAAATTGAACCGGCAGTTGACCAAAAAATGTCCTGCCGTATGCCCGCTGACCAACAGCGCAGGAAACGTCGATATGATGCCAAGGGTAGAGCGGATATCCTAGTAGAGCACTTCGAGGAGCAATTTATGCCGAACCCAGCAAGTGCGGAGTTCTTGGATCTTCATGCCCGGAAGGAGAGCTGCGTACAGGAGTTCCTGTCATCGCCCGCGCCATCGCTTGCAGGAGAGTGGTACATCTCCCCCGCTGAACTGCGGAGGACAGTAGCCCGCCTGCAACCCAGGAAGGCGCCGGGGCACGACGGGATCACCAACGCTGCGCTTCGACAGCTGCCCAATAGGACATTAGTAGAGATCAGACGACTCTACAATGGAATATTGCGGACATCCCACTTCCCGGAGGATTGTAAGATAGGGAAGGTAATTGTGTTACCGAAGCTCGGGAAGGACAGGCGTAGGGCTGCCAGCTACAGGCCGATTACGCTACTACCGCACATAGCTAAACTGCTTGAAAGACTGATGCTAAGGCGCCTCCGCCCGTGCATTCAACTTCGGGCGAAGCAGCACGGATTCAGGAGGGATCACTCAACAGTAACACAGCTGACCAGGGTGTTGCACTACCTTGCGGCTGAGCACAACTTCGGCCGCATATCGTTGGGCGTCCTTTTCGATATAGAGAAGGCATTCGACAGAGTGTGGCACTCTGGATTACTCTACAAATTAGAAGATCAAACCAGTATCCCTCCTGCTATGTTGCGGCTAGTGGCGTCATTCCTGGCTGACAGGAAGTTCTACGTCTGTGTAGAGGACGCCATGTCCGCAATGAAGCCCATCAGAGCCGGCGTACCACAGGGCAGCTGTCTGTCACCAGTCCTGTACGCGGCTTACACCAACGATATCCCAACACTGGAAGGACACCTGCGCGAGTGGGAAGACGAAGTTGAACTGGCGCTATACGCGGACGATAGCGCCTACTTCACCTCGTCCAGAAGAACCCACATCGCAGTTGCTAGGATGCAAAGGCTGTTAGACTTGCTGCCAGCATGGCTGGATGAGTGGAGGATGGCCGTCAATGTTGGTAAGACGGCCGCTCTGCTCACTCGCCGCTACAGGAAACCACCACCACCACTGACGCTCAGAGGACAGGATATCGCATACCAGAAGGCCGTGACGTAACTTGGATGCCGGATCGACAGAATGCTGCGCATGACCGCGCACGTCGATCTCGTCGTCCGCAATGCGAGAGGTGCGCGGGCGGCGCTGCGTCCCGTACTGGCATCCAAGCTACCAATCAAAACGAAGCTGAAACTTTATAAAATGTACATAAGACCCATACTAACTTACGCTGCTCCGGCCTGGTATGCGCTCCTGAGCGATCGGCAGAAGCGGCGACTGCAAGCCCAACAGAATTTGACACTAAGGAACATTGTCGGTGCTGGTCGCTACGTCCGGAACGACGTGATAGCGGCCGACCAGAAAATAGAAAACATTGAAGAATTTGTGGTCCGGTTGGCGCGCGGCATGTTCAACCGCGCTGACAACGGGCCACACCCACACCTCAACAACTTCGCGCCGCTGCACGCCCGCCCCCCGGACGGGCGACCATTACCAAGAAAACTCCTCCCTATATATATATTAGGGAGTCGAGTAAAACCCACAATGCCACAGAAAGGCCAACATAGACACCCGGCCATACTAACCGCAAGAACACCACAGACCGAGCTAGGCGCCTTTTTCAGGCAATGGCCGAAATAGGCGCCTTTTTCAGGAAATCGGCTATATTATACCCCTTTTTCAGGCGTAGGCCATATTACCCACCTTTTCAGACGGTTTCAGGAGTAAATTTTTTAAGTGGGAAACTAACATACAGCGACCGGAATTGAACCCGTATCGCTGTATTTAATGATAAATGCCAAGAAGGCACCCATGACCGACCCATAGTTATGGGCCGTGAGGAACACTCAGGCAATGGGGAGATGCCCCGAGGCCTGTACCTGCAGCGCAGAATGCGCGCAGAAGAAGACAACGTAGATACAAATCGTTCGGGATCAGCTACCAGTATAATATATAATCAAGAAAGAAAAACGTATAGGGAAGTGATAGGGAAAGTAATTAATCTCTCACGGAGCGGTTTGAAGATAATTGCTGTTTTATTCCCAAGGGATCCTTCACCTTTAAATATAACTACAGTCCATCTGGTGTCGCTAACGCGGCACATATTAAAGAATTAAGGCGCTTGGACCGGGACGACCTCGGAAGACCCGTAATCCCCGCCTGAACCTATTTGAAGAAAAGGAAGCGGCCGATACCCTTGTGTGTTACTCCGTTACGGGGTTCACATACGTTGTTGCCGAACCCAACGTAGGTGTCATAGGAGGTTACGGAATCCGCTGTTGAACGAGCCGTGACCACGCCTTAACCTTGTTCCTTTTCAAAGGTAATTAACATTTTATTTGTCATTTTTATTATCTAAAAATTAAACAAAATAAATTGCAGTGTCTGTTTGTAATGTTAAAATAACAGCTTTTTACTAAATGCATATGAAAGTACATACGGTACTAATAACAAAAAACAATTTTTAAAATTTGTGTCTGTCTGGCTGTATGTCTGTCTGTTTGTTCCGCCTTATTTCAGATGGCTGCATTTTGACGGGACTGTCACTGGCAGATAGCTGATGCTATAAAGAGTGAGCCTAAGTCACTCTTTATTTTACTTATTAGTTTAGAAAAAGTAAGGGTTCCGCGCAAAAAAAAACTCATGGAATCCAATTGTAATAAATACCACACGGGCGAAGTCGCGGAAGACAGCTAGTACAACAATAAAATTTCTAATATCTACAAAATAATCCACCAAAATTTGTGAAGAAAGTGATACACGAATGAGTATAATTTATTTATGTATAACGATACTTTTGTCAATGAAGGTTGGGGTTCTTTGGTTTGATTAATAGCTTTCTCCACAAAGAGCAAAGGTGGGTACACTCGAGGACGCTTGCCTAAAGGCACCAATTTATCGGGTCGCAATAAATTTATTCGTGTACGAGTAGTGAATAGAATAAATAAAATGAGTATTATTTGTTCCGTGGCATGTTTTATGTGGCATGGAATGATGTATTTTGCATATGGATTAATATCTAACGTATATTTTTCTTAGCTACTTTAATAAAATTGGATTGTTGATGAACAAAGCAAATAGTAGCAAAAGCTACTGTTTATAATAAAATGTCATTTTTAACATCTTTATATATAAAAATTACGTGTCATGTTGTTTGTCCGCGATGAACTCCTAAACTACTGAACTGATTTCAATGAAATTTTGCACACTATGTGCAATTTGGTACAACTTGAGAGATAGGATAGTTTTTATCCCGATAAGTGACCCTCAATTTTTTTTATTTGGTAATCTCAGGAGTTTTTTTTAGGAAAGCAAATGGTCGCCGGAAAGAGCAGAACAACGTCTGCCTGGTCAGCTAGTATTATATAATTAATGACAAATTCGAATTAACGTTTGTTATTGGAACGAATTTCCTTATCTGAGGGTATGGGTTTGGCGGATGGGAGCTAGGCGACAAAAAGTGTATTTTTTCGTCACTACCCCTTGAAAAATACACTATGACGTATTTTATTTTAAATGATGCTTCATTTTAATAGACGCTAGTAATACACACATTTATTTGTATTTCTTTACCAATAATATAATACTTGTATCAATAATAAGAAACTTCGTTCCAACCGAGTGTTCCACGACACTCACGCATGTTTTTTATTAATATTTTTAAATAATTTATTACTATTTAAGTACTTGTGGTTTTTTTATAGGATAAGGGTGACAAACCAGCATACAGTCCACCTGATGATAAGTGGTTGCTGTGGTCCATAGACATCTACATCTATCCTCGATTACGATTCAAAATGCAGATGCGTGTCACCCCTGAGGACTAAGATGGAATGCCTCGTTTCCAGTAAAAAGGGTCTCCGGTTCACTACAATCACCATACAAAACACAGCAGTGTAGAGCTGCTATTTACGCCAGTATTCTGTGAAAGCGTGGTCCTTCCCCGGTCGAGCCGACCCATTCGTGCTACAATTAACCAGTAATATAGCTGCAGCATGGCTCTACCACGTGCAAAACGTGCGTGTGATGTGAGGAGTATTATAATTATTTGTTTCTTTCTAACCTACTACCAAAAAATAAGATTTTTCGTTTTTAACAGTTCACCACGCTCAGTTATCATGCAGATTCAATATTATTGTATATGCTACAAAAATACTAAGAGGATAATTTCTGTACATTCTATACTATGCCATTCATTTTTTAAGAAACGTTAAATTATCAGTATTACATAAAGTACGGGCTTGAAATGAAATATGTATCTGTACGTTATTTAATTATTTGTGTTAGGTACAACTAGTATGTACAAAACATTAAATAAAACTATTTTTTACGGATTTTGTTGCGTATATTAACTCATTTTATATTTTCAATGTTTGGAGCACTTACAGCACCCATAGTCACGGAGGAACTGAGGTGTTTTACGTCCCAATATCATAGTTGACGAAGGCTACCTTCAAATTTTAATTATTAATTTTTGGTCCCATTTACGCAAAACGAGCTTGCAGAATACTTGGGCTTGGATTTAATTTAATTATTATGGTATCCCATGCGGTTGGTAGCTCCCAGTCATCTTCTCTAATGAAATTATGTTTTTTTAATTTTATTAGTCTTGAATCAAGGGGTAGGTAACGGTGTTCTTTTGCGAGGATTCGTGGTCTACCAAATCTGATATAATGGTTGTGACGATCCTGAACAGTTTACATACTGCAGACTTCCCGGAGCAGTGGTGCTCCTCATCAACTAACTATATGCTCTATTACGCATGTTTTATGAAGCTTTTTGTTTGCCCTATGCAAGAGATACCACATTTACAAACCAGTTTGTACACTCCTGTATCTTGAATATATAATAAGTTAATATACGCAATAAAATCCGTGAAAACTTGTTTTAGTTCAATAGGTACGTTATAAATAATAAATATAAATAATAATATCTTTAACGGGAAAAATACGAACAAATACATAGGAGTAGTACTCGCACCCTAAAAGTTCAGTTTATACTTAATTATGGATGTAGATAGTTCATTCGCCCTGGGAATCGGGGTATCGTCGATTTTTGCCTTTTTATATAGGATTTATAGGATTATTAATACTGCCAATATGGTAAGATATCGATCCCGGGAATTCCGAGACTTTTTATAATATTTTGAGTTACAGTTTAGGAGCTAACATTTTTTTGTGTAATTTCGCATTCGCGAATTCCCATTTATTTTTACTTTAGCAATTATTTTTTAATTTTTTATTTTCCTTCTGATAATTCCGTTTTTTTATAGGATAAAAGTGACACACGAGCAAACAGGCCACCTGTTGGTAAGTGGTTGCTGTGGGCCATAAACTTCAACATCCAATCTCGATTACGAGTCAAAATGCAGATGCGTTGTCACATGTGAGGACTAAGATGGAATGCTTCGTTTCCAGTAAAAAGGGTTTCCGTATTTCTACACGCACCATGATAGTGCTATTTTACGCTGGTATCCTGTTAGAGGTTCTTCCCCGGTCGAGCCGACTCATTCGTGCTACAAATACATATACTACTAATATAGTTGCAGCATGGCTCTACCACGTATTTATTAATTATTTAATAAAATATTTTTAAAAATGTGTTCCCCTATGTATTGATCTACATCACGGTCGATTTTTCAACTGATAATTAATGTAAGTTCGTAAAAAATAATAACTTTCCTCTACTTGTGCTGTGAGACGTTGCATCTTGCCGTATTTCATGATTCCAGATTTATACGAAGTAGTAACCCATCTTTTTATATTTCCTATATCTCTTCATCTGTTTTTTATCTTTTTATTAAAGATAGACATTAGTACCTAATATTAACTTTAACTTGATACCCGTTCCTATGAAAAAGGGCATTAACCCTCGGACAAAAGTGGGATCACAATAATAATCTATTTTGGTGTTCACTCGTTGTGATTTACATTACGTTACACTACATATTATGTGATAGTGACCTGCAAGTTTTTTTTTATAGAATAAGGGTGATAAAATAGCATACAGTCTACCCGATGGTAAGTGGATGTTGTGCCCCGAGATTTCTCGTTTTATGTTCGATTTTGAATCAAATTTCAGATGCGCTGTCACCACTGAGGACTAAGATAGTATACCTAGTTTCCAGTGAAAAGGGTCTTCAGTTCTCTCAACTCACAGTTAAAGATACTGCAGCATTAAGCTTCTATTTTACGCTTGTATTATGTGAGAGAGCTGTCCCTCTGTGGTACGACCAGCCCATACGTGCTACAACTAAAATATTAATTATATTTAAAAAAAAATGTTTACTGTTAACTTTTATACAGCGCATTTTTAGATGAGAATGTCATAAAAGTTTCGGCAGCTTAAATTTTACTAGAAACAGCTATAGCTATTGGCGGAAAGTTTTTAAACTTTAATGAAAAATTCGGTGCCGATATGCTAAAACCTAAAGTAGTATAATATAATATAATAGAGATCGCCTAGTGGCCAATCAAAAATCATCAAATTTTAGGTTGTATATCAAGCCTTGACATACACGCCTTGACATTTATACACATTACCGACAAAGGAACATTTAAAATCTCACAAAATACACAGCTTATTCAGATTATTCAGTTAATAAGTCAGTAATTACTTAATGCCAACATTTCAAAATTCTTTAACGACAATATACTCTGTGCGACTGTTTGCCCACAGACTGCTAAGTGTTTGACATTGGCCTTTTTGTTATTTCTACGGGGCTTAGAAGAATGTAAAATTATATATATATATATATATATATATATATATATATATATATATATATATATATATATATATATATATATATATAATATATTACATATTATGCTACAAGCATACTCAGTCAGTATAAACGCTAATAATGTATGTTAACTATGCCAAATCTCACACTAATCCGTTTGCCCAATATGTAAGGGGGTACAAAAATTTTCCCTTAAAGTATTAATATATACATAGATAATTCATTCATGTTTTGTGGCGCCAGAGAGCCAACACAACCAACTTAGTGCTTCTAGTGCAACAGCGTTTGTTTTATATCTGACGCCTGTGACACCCAATGCGTGGTAGTCTTTGCGGTTCAGGATACTCGTAGCGTCGTCGCAGTAACATGGTCATGTGGGCGCAGTCTTATATGGGCAGCTCTTTATTACTATTTGATATTTATATAAACTATTAAGACTTTTTTACATCTTTATTGTACTATTATTTTAATTGTACTTTTTATATAATACATGGGAGCGTTTTCTGGTATTTCTTCGGGGAATATGATTACAGCAGTGGAGTTTTAATAGGATGTAATGATGTAGTTACGATAAATTGAACCTTGTAATTTTTATTGGCTAACCAACTGAGAAAAAGTCGGGTATTCTCGTGCCAGAACATTCTGTATTGGCGCTCTTCCCGTTTACCTAAATCATTTTTTACACGACAAGAAACATAATTTGAAGAGCGAGTTTTAACCTTCAATCGTGATCTAAAATATTATTGGACTAGAGGTTATTTTGCGTTATTCGGCGCGTTACTCTGTATCCCAACGATGGCTTCATAATTGCGTTATTATTTCTTATGTGTGGTAGCGGCGTAACAGAATTCATTCACCCTTGGTTGTCATAAGAGACGAGTATGGAAAATGCCGAAGATAAATTTAATGGCTTTCGATAAATGCAAGTATAACTTCCTATTTATATTAGATGTAAATTCAGACCAGAGACGGGGAGCCGCATTAAAGGTTTGAGTACATCCGGTACTTTCATCGTCAATTCACCTGCAGATCGAGACAATAAGGCAAATCCTCCCTTCTACGGGTGAGGCCTATGATCAGCAATGGACTTTATTCACAAGTTCTCTACAATACAAAGGCCTTTCTCAAGAAATGCTACCTACATCCATCAACTTCCTGCATGTCTTACCAGCCCTTCACTCCATCTAGTAGGGAGTGGCCTACACTTTGCCTGCCGGTACGAGGCTGCCATTCGAGAACCTTTCTTCGCCATCGGTTGTCAGTTCTTCGAGCTATATAGCCGATCCATTGCCACTTCAGCTTGTTAATCCATTGCCGTGTAGTGGCGGTTTAAGAATTTCCAATAACCCATTATATCTTCCCGTGGGTATACTATGAGGCGACAGAGGGAACTTAGGCAGAAGGTGGACAGCAGCATCTTTCTGATAACAGCAAAATAACAATAAAAATACTGCAGTTAACAACCTGCTCGCCAAGCGTGGTAACTATGGCAATATACCCCCATGGCGAAAGTTTCAAAAATACGGCCTCCAGTCCCCGGGGCCCGCTATTCCTGGCTACGGTGGTGACCATGGTAACGGCGGAGCAGGAGTTGCTAAGAATCACCGATGGAGATTCGGTTGCCACCTAAGATGACTTGACCTGGCCACATATAACGCACGCACCATGAGGACTGACGAAAATGTCATGGAGCTGGAAGAAAAGATTGAGAGACAAGTTGCGCTGTGATATAACAGGATTATCTGAGGTCCGAAGAGAGGGAGAGAACACGGTAATTTTTGAATCCGGCAACTTGTTCTATCACCGGGAGGGCGACCATCTATCCCGGTGAGATATCGGATTTATCGTCCACAAGTCTTTTGTTAACAATCTAGTAAAGATTGTGGACGATAAATCGTTTTGCTTTTGTTAACAACGTGTGTGACCTTATACTGAGAACCACCAAACGGTATTCGTTGAAGGTCATACAGGTTAACGCACCGACCTTGACACATCCCGATAAAAAGGTGGAGGAAATGTATGAGGATATCTCTAAAGCCATGCATTCCTCCTAAACCAAATACGGTGTTAATGGGAGACTTCAACGCAAAACTAGGCAAAAGAGAGAACGGTGGGCTGAAGGTAGGGAAATTTGGAATAGGGCAACGGAACCCAAAAATCCGGCTTCATGAAGAAAGAAGGATTATTTATGATGAATTATTTCTTCCAGAAGTAGGGACAGTCTACAGAAAGTGGGCTGACAGATGACTGAAGATGAGATTGATTATGATGACTAGGGTAAAAACTAGCAGCGATCATCGAATAGTGAGAGGCAAATTGAACCTAAACGTTAAGTTGGAGAAGTCACGATGATCCAAAGCCCCAAAAACTTTCAGCTCGATTTACGTTATGAATGACAAGCTCGTGGAAACTGTGCATGCGATCGGACCTAAGTTCTGTAATACCTGATGCAAAAAAACCCAAAAGCTCTCCGATCCCACTCTTAATATAATGGCTGTTAGACGGGAAATGAAGCTACAGTCTTTATCAGATATGACTGCATAGACGCAACTAAACAGACAGATCTCCAAGTGTTTACGGAGAGACTAAGGCAACTTCAATACAACTCGTATTGAAGAAATGATCGAGCGAAACCAGGCTCCGAAGTCTTTAGAGATCTGTCTGCCAGAAAGACCCAACTGTCGAAGTTGAAGACCGAATGTGGCAGCATCGTTTCCGGGACATTTGAGATTTTGAGATATATTGAGCGCTTCTATTGGCAGCTGTACATGTCATCGTTGGAGACACACGCAAGTGATAATAATGGTTCAATAGCAAGTTTTATCCGACACTATTCCGATGATATCCCGAACTTAGATATTAGATTGGCTCTCTATCACCTTAAAATCGATAACGCCCCGCACTAGGATGAAATGGAGCTTCTCAAATTGGGTGGAAAACCAGTACTTATTAGTGAGTATTTTCTAAAAATAATATGAAATCAACTATGTAATCTTTATATATAAAAATTACGTGTCACAATTTTTGTCCGCGATGAACTCCTAAACTACTGAACTGATTTCAATGAAATTTTGCACATTGAATGTGTAATGTGCAATTTGATCCAACTTGAGAGATAGGATAGTTTTTATCCCGATAAGTAACCCTCAATTTTTTTATTGCTAATTTCAGAAGTTTTTTTTTTTTGGTAAAGCAAATGGTCGTTCGAAAAGGGCAGAACTACGTCTGCCTCGTCAGCTAGTATAAATATAAAAATATATAATAATAATAATAATAAATTTATTTATTTACCAGAAACACTTAGCCAAAATACAAAAAATTTCTGTGACTCCCACACTAGGCATGGCCTGTCTCGTGGGGGTCAAACAAAAGATTTTACAATAGAACAAAGTAGGTATTTGTCGAAATTACGTAAAACAATTGTGCGTAGCAAAGGAAAAAAAAATACGACATAAAATTATGACAAATTAAAGACATAACAAGCATATTCTAATTTAAAGGAGCGCGCGTGTAATTGAGGGTGAGTGTGTATGAGTGTGAGTGTGTGCATGAGTGTGAGTGTGTGTATGAGTGTGTGTGTGTGTGTGTGTGTGTGTGTGTGTGTGTGTGTGTGTGTGTGTGTGTGTGTGTGTGTGTGTGTGGATATTGGGATCAGATGGCAGGGCTGGCGTCATTGCTGTCCACTACCGTTTTAACACCTATTTAAGAGTCACCAATATTTCTTCTGTTTCCTCATAGTCCCAAATCAATAAATAGTTCATCATTTTTGTTTTAGCCTCGTAATGTTGGGATCGCTTTAAGCCGTATAAATTGACTAATTTGTTATAGATGCGTGGGAATAGGAACAGTCTGAAATGATGAGCGAAAGATGTTTTAACCAAGGTTGTGGGGATCTTAAATACTCTTTTATTTATTAAAGTATCAAATGTCGGCAGTTTCGAAGCTTCCCTGTGCATAAATGTAAACACCCTCAGAAGATACAATCTACGGACACTTAAAACTTGGGTTTCTCTAAAGAGATCTGACGTATGATAACGCCTTGGTTTACCCATAGCTATCTTCAAAACTGCCCTCTGGGCCCTTTCCAGCACTAGCAACGTAGAGGAGGCTATGCCACCCCACGCCAGTATGCAATAGCTAAGTACGGACTGACATAGTGCAAGGTAGACTGACTTTAAAACGCTGCCATCAGTAGAATCTCTCAATAGTCTCATTGTATGTATCAGCTTACGGATCCTTGCTGATGTCACTGATATATGAAATCAGGAATAAAATAACATCTTATTAATTACAGCCACTGGATCATCTTGGGAATTTATGAAGCAATAAAGCTTAGCTATTTAATAAAAATGGATGACATAGGAAGTTATTTTAATAAGAAACCAAAAGGGATCGCCGACAAGTATTTCTAGAACACTGTTTATATAATATACAAAAGAGAAGCCTCCCTAATCATTATTAACAATAATAATGTCCTCCAAACAGCACGGCGGCCAGTATTAATGGAGATAAGCAAGTCGTGGCGCAGTGGCTTAGCAATGAGATGCGACTCTGAGGGCCGTGAGTTTGCATACAGTACGTATCAGATACCTGTATGGCCTACAAATAACTGTTTCGGGTCTGAATGTTTGTCCTCGTGAAATTTATATATGTAAACTACCTCCACAATGCCGGAGAAAATCTTAGTATGGGGATAATGTTTCTTAAAAGAAAAAAAAAATAGTAGGTGCACTCTGTATTTGCTTACTCTCACAGTCCGGTGGGATGGCAAACCGACTTGAGTACAGGTGCTGGACCAACGCCATTACATACTTTCCGAGGCATGGGAGTGGAACACCGACTACTAATTTACTCCAGGTTGCCACTGAAAACCTCTTGACAGATAATTTCAATAACTCATTCTTGCCCAAACCCGGGAATCCAACATGGGACCTTATGTTCAGCAAACAAGTTTACAACGAATATACTAATAAGGCAGTCGTTATTATGGCTATTCGAGTCGTTATTATGGCTTTACGGCAGTTCACTTTGTGTGTCGTTCATATAACTTTATTTTGTATTATAAACGACACACAAATCGAACAGCCGGAATAACTCAATAAAAGCCAAAATTACTATTTATTTAAGCGCGTGAACTGTTGCATAGTCAAGTATGTTTATTTTTGTGAAATGATGAGAACATTCAGCATACAAAACATTTCAGCATGTATTTCCATTTTACCCTAGTTTATCTGCGGGCGAGTCGACCCATTCGTTCTGCAGCTTCAATATAGATGCAGCATATAACCGTTATAAATATCATATTAAAAATCTTACGATAAAGCATGTTACATTGAAATTGTTTATTTTTATTACCAGGTGCGACAACTAAGCATTTTATCGTTTTGTAAAACTAAACATTTAATTGTTTTATATGATACTCTAAAAATTAGCCTACGCAATCGTGCAATCAATATGTACAATCTATCAAGACTTAAATAACCTTTACTAGGTATTCTTAAGAGCCCACCTTTAGTGCTAAACATGGAGCCAGGAGACCATCAAAGTAAGGCCAGGTACAAAGTAAATAAGGAGTTAAAATCTAAAACAAGCAAATCTTTGATCTAAAGGCGTCTCGTGTTCAACGCCAATTTAAACAATAAAGCGCATTTATTTCATAAGGTTTCGTCGTTTACATTTTCAGTTTATTGTTATTATGTAAGCTTTTGAATTTGTTTTCTTATAAAATCAGTTTTTTAATGATTCAACTTTTACTCTTAATACTTTATCGAGTTATGTGTTAAATATTTGCAATATATGATTTTTATTGCAAAATATTTCTTCTACAATAGCAAATTTAATGGCACATTGAAAAAAATAATTTTAGCCCAAATTGTGTGTGATAAAATCCGTAAAGTTTATGTTAGTGAATGTGTATATTGTATAGTATTTGTATGAATATAAGAAAGCCATACCTAAAAAAATTAATGCCACAATGGCATTTTCTTCTGTATAGCCTTTAGTAATGTGGTGAGAATTATGGATAGAGATTTAATAATGCTCCAGTTTTTCTTTTATATTTTCAAGGGTTAAGTAAATTTCGTTGAATAACTATTTGATCAGAATAAGTACTGCAAGTGTAATGAATGTACGTTATCTAAAAGTATTATAGTATTTTTATAAATTATTTAAGTCAATACCTACTTTTAATTTTACAATCTCAATTATTATTTAATACACTTAGTAATCTTACCCTTACCCGGAAACTTTAATGGTTTTAAAGGCCTTTTTTATTATTATTGTGATGTTGTATTGCAATATTCTATTTTTGACACGAGAATGAGAATAACTTTAATACAAGTATTTTTAGAAATTATTGATATTTTCAATCTTAATGTAATAACAATTATATTAATTTGAAATTGGTAGCTTTGTACATTTAGTTTAAGAAAGCGACGCAGTGCGCAAAACTTTTGGCACTCTTGCCTGCATTCAAAAAATTTAAAGTAATTTATGGCAAGCCTTCGGGTACTTTTCCGAATTTTTTTTTTTCATTTTATGTAATTTGCCTCGAAAATACAACATGACCTCAAAAGGTGTGCCTTAGTAAAACATAAAAAGTGAAAATTTCATTAAATTTATTTATAAACTTTAAATATTCCGTTATAATAACAATACATATTTGAAACCTTTTGTAAAAATTATGTTATAATTTGAAATAAAACCATATAAAAAGAAAGAATTATTAAATAAATTTCTCTAATACGAATATTTAATTTTTATTTCATTTTGGTGCAATGATTACATACTCGTTCATCCAAAGTAAAGAGGTAAGTATTTTTTTTAATATTACCATTTTCAAAATATGAAATAAAATATAATGTACGAAAATTACCTTAATAATTTTCGAGGACCTTCAATACTTTTCCGCTTCACACATACAACAACATTTTGGTTTCTAACACCCACTTATGATTGCTCACTCCGCGTTTACGAGTGCGTAAGGCGCGGCGAATATAATATATATTTTTATTCGATAAAAATCCCTTGTAAATTACATTCCTCGAGTAATATATATTTTTATTTAAATTTTTACTGAAATGACTTACGTAAGTAGGTACGAGGTTAACCCTAGCTTACGTGACGTTAAGATGCTGAGCAATAATCGCGGGCGAACTCTGTGATGTCCGACGGTACTGTGCGAAGGTTTTTGCTAGAAATTGTTCCACTGCGCATGCTTCCATCAGAGTAAGCCATAACCCACACAGACAGCTGAGGAGCTCCAACAAACTGTGAAACTTATTTCTCTTTACGTGCGATGATTATTGTTATGCAAGTGCTCATCCTATTGTAGCACCAGTTTATTATTACTCTTCGTCTTATCCGTTTTAATTAATATCTACAATTTTATTCTAAATAGAAATATAATTTTCAGTGTGCGTTCTACATGTATTGCCTTTTAAAGTATTCATGAAAGGTTGGCCCAATGTTTTCGGAACCGATAACCAAAATCTTGATAAGTACTTATCGTACTTTTAGGACGGTTGCCTGTATTTCACCCCTGACTCTTAGCAACTTTATTATTTCGGTCGCTTCGTTTTATCTTCTGTCTAAATAAAACTCATGTTATGAAACTTTAAATTATTCTTATTTAAGTTAATATTTTATTATTATAAATTAAAAGAAAATAAATACATACACTTAAAGTTAATATTACTTATTACTAATATGTATTACAAGCTTACCATAATAATTTCTATTCAAAAAAGTACACAAACGCAATACATGAAACAGAAAAAAAAATGAATTGTTTTTTTTATTTATTGTGCTGATAAGTGATATTAAAACCAAATATCACCTATATTTTCAAGTAAAATTTAGTGTTTTTGTTTTTGAGATAAACGTAAAAATAAGTTTCTGTTTATACTAAAATATTTAATTACATTAGCGTACAAAATACTTGGCATTTTCTAAAGAATATTTATCGTACAACACCCGAAATAAGTTATTACATGTAGGATTATTCTTGTTGGATTCCCTTTGAGTATTTTACCTTTATAGATCGTATTCAAAGGCTTTTAGCTGAACTATATTAGATGGCTTGGATCAATTGTGATTACTCTGTATAAAAGCGCCTTTAAATTATTCAGTTTAATAAAAACATCGCGAGGTAACTACAAAGCTGATGCTGAAAATAGTCACAATCGATAGAAACAAGTCCGCGGGTTAGGTCGGCGGCGACCCAATATTAAATAATTCAGTATATTTATTTTTAGGTATATTATAACACAATATTTCATTAATTTAAACAGCGGAATACAGTTATGTAAATAATTTGATGAACTTTCAAATAATTTTCTCGTTGGATAGATTTGTATTCTTTTATATATAAACTGAAAACTGAAGTACTATGCATGGCTCTACCACGTTCAATATTGCTGACTGTAATATTGAACGTGGTAGAGCCATGCTGTAGCTATATTATGGTTGTCGCACGAATGGGTCGTCTCGACCGGGGAAGTACCACGCTCTTACAGAATACCAGAGTAAAATAACAGCTCAATGCTGCTGTTTTTCACATGGTGAACTCGTGTACTCTTGAGATTTGCACAATTAATTCACCTATTAATTGATTAAAATTAAATATTAACAAATTCTAGTAAAAGAAGCCATGAATTAAAAAAAATGACATTTGTTTGTCAACGTATGTCGTCTGTCATGATGAAAATATTTTCTGAAATTTATTCAAATTAATTATTTCATAGGTTTAGATTTTGATATTTATAATTGCTTTTTGCTTAAATTAAGTTATTATCGGTTCAGAATACTTCAATTTCGCTTGTAGGCATTTCCTCGCAATTGTGTATGTAAAGATTTTTTGTGAGATGTTTTTTTTTTTTTTTTATAGGAGAGGGGGCAAACGAGCATGCGGCTCACCTGATGGTAAGTGTTGACTTTGTATGCTATATTGACTATAAATTTATTTATTATTTAAAATTTTTATACACGAAATATGATCATAATCGAAAGTAAGTAAAGTGTTGTGCAAACAAAAAGCAAAAAATGATCTTATCACTCCGCAGGTTTCCTACAATAGAAAAAAAAAACTTGTGACAATATTGTGGTAAATCTTGAAGCACTTTGAATTTATTGATTATTATTTGTGGGTATTATTACTATATTGATTTGAATTTTATCTGTTTCAGATCATGTATTTAGTCTGGGTTAAGTTTTTACTATTAGAATTTTGCACATTTAAACTTACGTTAATGGAAGATAGAAATAGGTTGGGGAGGTTTTTGCCCAGCAGTGGGACTATTCTCTCACAATATTATATGCTATATATCAATATTTTGCGTGGAAATATTATATTCAAAAGCAATAAAAAACATCAATAATAACATATAGTGTATAAAACAATCTGTCCCCACATACTCCTCTAAATAAAATTTGAGTAATTTTAGTGCAACCTCTCAAATGTATGGGAATTCATCTAATATATTTGTGAGGTACGAGCCAACTTTACTCAAATTTGCCTTAATAAACAAAAAGTTTGAAAGTTACTGAATACAAATGTTTGAAATTCCCGCTAAAAAGTTTTATATGGGCGCCCACCTTGCCGCTTTTAGTGTACACTCATAAACACGTGTTTCATTTTTTTAGTATGAATTTGGCGTTCTTCTTTTGGTGGAGTTTAATTGTGTTCGGTTTATGCGACTCTTGGTAATATGTGTTGTAACAGAATACACAGTAAGTGTGGCTGACAGCTATAGTAAATCTCTGTGTAGGCCTATGTTCAGCAGTGGAGTATGAGTTACTGTAATGAATGAATAAATATAGCAGCAAACTGTTTTTGAAATAAATTTTTAATGCTCTATGCACTGGACAGGCGGGTTGGTGTGCGCAAAAGTGATGATAAGCGTAAGCACAAGAGGTTCAGCATATTTGAGAAGGTGTGGAGAGATCATCCATTTGCCAGCTATAAAAACTAAGTCATGCGCCATCACAAAGGCGGTTCACGCTTGACAAGCGACACTGGCAGCGACAAAAGTGCAATTAGTTGACAAAAAAGACAACAGATGATTAGATTGCCACCACCTAGCTGTAATTAAGGCAAATTCTATCTACTACGAAAGAGGCCAATTTCCAGTTGATTGTGTAGTGTATGTGCCTCAACCCTACTAGTAGTGTAAGTAATACATGTTCTCTTAAGTTTATGAATCAGTATAATTAAAGAATTAGTCTCAGCAACACGTCTTCTCTTTCATTAACACCTGCCGACATCACATGGCGACCCTGCCAGGCGGTGCGCTGCGACAATGCATGCGCACCGCCGGGGCCTACGACATAAAAAAAAGATAAATAAAAATATTATAAGAAATTTAAATTAAATAATGAAGTGAAATGACAGATAAAAGAAATATTATAACGGAATGGACGCAATATCGGATGTGTCGAAATAATAATAAATAATAATACAAGAAGAAGCCACAATAATAATTGACTGAAAAATTAAAAACCATAACGTATATGAAGTAATATAATATATTTATCTTTAATATAACTATGAAGGCAACTAAGAAAGAATAAAGAGAATAAAAAGTGATTCCTTAAATAATGTCCAAAGACCAAAACTCAAGAAACGGCAAATTAATTTAATAAGGAAAGGAGCAGTTGTACTTTAGCGAGCTTTGTCCAGTAAGATATGAAAATTAAACCGAAAAGAAAAAAGAAGATATAAGAGGTAACATCGCATCAGCGTAATTTTCAACATTTGATTTTAATAATTTTTTATTATGTTTTATTTTAAATAAATAAGTAATGCATTAAATATTAAATGTACGGTATTTACAAGTAACTTGAATTTAACATTTTATAATATTTACAATATTTTAGTAGGTATTCTATTAAAAAATAATACAATATATTAAGTTACATTTTACAATGACAAGATTCGTATTAAAGTAAATATATTTTAAATTCAGCCCAATTTTTTTCCGTGATAAATTTTATTTAAATGTAAGTATACAATTTTGAAAAGGGTTTTATAAAAAAAAAATCGCTATTATTATAAATCATAATTATTTGTGTTCTTTTCTAAAGGCATGAAAACCTTTATGTAACTATATAAATAAATACATAACCTTTAATAAATTACCTTAAAGTTAATATAACCTGCTTAAAAATCAATAATTGGAAATAACTTAATGTTTTGTTTAAAATAAATTTAGCTGTAATAGTGATTACAAATTATTTTCTGTAGGTTATACGGTTTCTTAAATTTCTAGCAATCCTAAATTTTTATATGTAATTAAATGTATAACTAATGCTAATATATTTTTCGATATAAGTAAAAGTAATATAACTATAAGCGATGCGATGTAATTATATTATAAACTTCTGTGTCAGTTAGAAAATATTTAAAAGTATCATTTTAATGTGATAAGGAAAATAATCATTAAAAGAGGTTTTAATAATAATGTTTCTGAACAAAGTTAAACACGGACATGAAAAGTTGTTGACAAAAAAAAAGTTATCTCATTTTTGTACAATATTAAAAAGTATATATTTAAAAGGCGTGAGGAATGAGAGAAGGAATGTTCAAATGTGTGGATACGAATGATTGAGTTGCTAAGTTTCGTCAATATTGGACTGATCACCCAAATATTTGATGATGCTTAAAATCCTGGTATTGAAACCATTATGAGCGAGAATTATGAAAGTTAGTAATGGAAATAGAGTATGAAAGTATATAAAAGTTACCGATACAGTCAAGTTGATAACAGCAGGTACTATAAAGATAAAGAAAGAAATAAAAATTTACGAAGACAATCAAAATAAATTAAAAGATGACCTTGATAAATAAATCATGGAGAGATACGGGAACTTCCATCACTGGTAAAGCATATAGTCCTCGAGCAGGGTATGTTTCCATGATTGGATGATAAAATCGGAAGTAACGGGTACTAGGGAACAATACCTTCAGTACAAGTGAGATGTGAACGAATTTACTCATATTAGTACTGTTGGGGACCAGAGAAGTCTTAAATTTGTTACCCTTAATAATGGTACATAGAGGTCACATCCTTCATTGGATCATAGTGTGAACTTAGTTTTCCTCCGTGACAATTGTTGGAGTCCTTTTTAAAATGACTTAAAAGTTGACCTCAAGGTTGTGCGCACAACCCAAGGTATAGTTCTACCTTGAGATAATATGATAAAAAAGTTAATGTACCAATAAAATTAAATGAATGTTATGAAAAAGAAATATAATACCCAAGTAAATGGGGGGCCCATATTTATAAAGTACCCGCGTGATAAATATCACGAAATAAAATGTAAATGAAGTGAATTAATACTCCGATTCCCGATATCTAATAAATAAATAAATATTTAAGGAAAAAGAATACTAATAGAAATAAAGCAAGCTAAAGGTCAAAAATATAAGAAAGAAATAAAGTACGTACAACAATTATGAAAAAATAATAGGCCTGACAATCAAAAAGGAATGTAATGAGATGTGCTTATCTATGGAGATGTGCAAGTATGAAAATAATTAACATGTAGGGACATGAGAACAATTAAAATGAGGTCATAATGGAGTCCCCGCCAAAGCAAAAAAAAACAACCACAATAAAAAAAAATGATAAATACGTTTTCGCTTAGATATATTTTATATGAATTTGCAAAACATTTTCATATTTTCAATAACTTTACCCTAAATTTCTCTTAGTTTTTTTTTTGGTTAATGTAAAATTTTTACAATTTTAAACGAAATTTTGTATATTAGTTACTAAAAAAAAGTCGAAAGTGTATCTACGCTATTATTTTAAGTTTCATAACAATAGTATTTTTTTATTATGGATAACGAAACATAAAATTATGTATCTGCTTTTTAAAAAAAAAAAATTGTCTCGTCTAATGTTAATAAATATTTTGTTTAAACAAACTTTAGGTGTGTAATATTGTATATTTTAAATTTATGTCTCAATTAAGATAAACATATTCCATAAAAGTCATAAAATAAAAAAGTAGTAATGTGTTTTCGACTATTATAAATAACTTAAATAATGAATACACGATAATGTATGTAAAGTTATTATCACAAGGAAATATAACTACCTAAACTGTGTAAATTAAGAAAAAATGTTTAAAACAAATATTTAACGGTAAACTATTAGGAAAGGTAAATTATTTTATTCACGGTATTATCTTATTGTATTGTTAAAAGTAGGTACCATCATACGATGTAATCTCAAACGTCTCCATATACGTGTACTTTGGAATTTAAAACAAGGTGTCATAAATCGCTTACGCGGCTGGGATCACAACATGTATTTTGATCTGTCTGTTGTTATGTTAACGAAAATGATTAGGTACATTGCTTTGCATTGACTTCTTTGTTCTGGATATCTAAATATAAAATGTAATCAATTATTTTCGGTATAATATTGATTGAACTTTCAAATCATAAACGTTTTATCTATTACAATTTATTATTTTCTGAGAAAATAGTAAAGTGATGCCGACTTAGTATGTATGGATTATGAAAATAATTACTTTATTTAATACGATCTTGAAACTCATTATACTATGTTTGCAATTAATTACTTTAAATTTTGTTGTGACCAAAATATTGTGAGCCTCAATCCCTGACTGACAATGATATATGTACCTAAATATTATACGAGATTATATTATGATATAAATTTGTAATGCCTGTAAAATAGTAAAAAAAAATATATTATATATTTATTATATTGCCCAATTATGTCAAATATGTATGTTGTATTTCAGTAATTGAGCACAAGCGATCTAACTATTGAGAACAAGTTCTATGTTTTTAATTCGTTACCAATTATGGAGAATGGTATCATCGGTCGAAATCTTTTTAAAAAAAAAATATAGATCACTTTCGCATTTTGATTCCAATATTTTAATATTATATGAACATCTAGGTAGATCGTAATAAAACCTATTTCAAACACTTGTAATAATTCCTTGGCAAGTTTTTTTTTCTTTTATTTCACTAATGTGATTAGACGGGTTAAGATACTTAAAGTTTTGTGTTGAATGGCAAGGATTGTAAGTATAATAATTAATTAAATATTGAGAGATTTGACTGATAAAAATAAATTCAGTGAGTGTTTTATACACATTGGTTAGAGTAAATTGACATATAAACTTATTTCAGTAATGAGAATATGTTGGAATGTTAATAGGTAAAGCACAAGATCTGGTAGATAATTAGCTATTTCAGTGATAGTCGGATGCGAAAACGAGTATTATGGAAATGCTAAAAAGTCAATGAGAACTTTTCGTAGACATCAGGTTTTTAAAAGGATAAAAAGTACATATAATATGATGTCAAGTTTATTGCAAAATGCATTATTATTGTTGCCCACCTATATATCTACATGATTATGTTAACATGATGTTGTAACGTTGGTTAGTACCAAAAATACGACAGGTTTAATGACGTACGAAATAAAATCGCATGCGTATCCTGGATTGACTCGATAATATTATGTATAACCTGACCTGATCATGATCATGAGATTATAATCTTTTTTTAATTATTTTATATTCTATTTAACTGCTTTATTTTACTCAATTATGTTTACTAAATTTAGAAATTATATAAATTTAATGGCTAAGTAACATTGTATTTTATTTTAATCTTCAATATTAAATTTATTTTTATGTAATAGGATTCAGGGTTCATATCATTTTATAATTAAATATTTGAATTCACAATATAATTTACATGTAACCATAAATCATTTTTTTATTATATCTATCAAGAAAATAATATGTAAAAAAAAAGTAAATAAAGAACATTTCTTTTTTTTTTTAAGTATCGGGGGAGGTGTAGTGTATGTGCCTCAACCCTACTAGTAGTGTAAGTAATACATGTTCTCTTAAGTTTATGAATCAGTATAATTAAAGAATTAGTCTCAGCAACACGTCTTCTCTTTCATTAACACCTGCCGACATCACAATTGTGATAAAACAGAAAGGATAAGATACTCGAAAAATAGAAACTGCAGTTCAGAATATCAGTGCCAAAATATTGATACTGCAATTTTTAATTGCAGTTCTATATTTAATATATATTTTTAGTATTATAACAATGAAGACTTACCGTGTGGTGGTGGCGTAAAAAAATCATCAACCCATTTTGTCCTATGGGTGTCGTAATAGAAGATACGAGTATATTGATATGTGACACGAGATAATGGAAAATATCTTATGGATTCTAATAGATGGCAGTACATACATTCCGTTAACGCTAAGTTTCAAATACAGTCGTACATATAAAGCGTTGATATAGGATAATTATTATTGAAGACAACCAGTTTTTTATTTTTTATTTTAAAGACAATTTGACACGCCTAACGAAAAGTATTAAAATAGTTTATAGCTTTAAATATCAAATTGATATTTATTTCATAGTTTTAAAATGACGATATACCTACATGTAAATTATTTTTTAAATAAAGAATGGTCTTAAAAAGTTTTGCGAAAAAGATTTTGCTATAAGCCACTGGCCAGTTATAATATATTTAAAGGATACTTATATTTATAAGAAAAAAATAAGATTATCCCTATTTCAAAAATCCCTCCATTTTTTTTACGTACTAAATTGCAATAATATCTTATTTTTCATAGAAAATGGGATTTGCATCTGTAACATTTTTGCGCGATGATTTTTTACGATTCCAAATTAAATCTCGTTTAAAACCGGATCAATCGTTTGATACACTTTAAATTTCATTTATAAATAAAGGCTATCCTTACATAATTGTGTACCGCAGGTATTACAAATTAGAGATGAAGAAAGGTGTGGTCTAGCTTGACAGCAGTAAAATAAGGAAAACAACTAGGAGAAAGAAAATAGAATAGGAAAATAAGTGACCATACAAAGCCTTAACCATATAACCTTTTTTTTTAGTTTCGCTTAACATTCTGAGTGCCCACGTATCTGTAATAATACAAGCAATAGATAAAACATTATAATAATCTCACCGTAAATACATCCAAAAATCTAAGGCCGTAACACACTCAAGGTCTGACCCGTGTAGGACGAGAATACGTCAATTGTTACCGCAAAAACCGCTAAAGCAAAAGGCTTCCTGCCTAATTAATGGCGGTAAGGTCCTTTGGGTTGAATTAAGCTTTACATAAAATCTTTAACAAATTAATTCATTATATTTTTTGTATTGTGTATAATTAGGTTTCGTGCTGCAGCACATATTTTTTAAATTATTTTTCTTATATTTTGTTAATAGTTTTGATTAATAGTTTGGTTTATTTGTCTTTTCCCTATTATTACTTTTTCGTATTTATTATATGCTTTAACCTAATTAAAAGTGTTTTCATTTTTCCAAAGGGGAACACAGTCCACCTGATGACAAGTATCAATCCTCGATTATAAATTATATTGTAGATACGTCGATAGCCCTAAGAGCTGAGATAGAATACCTCATTGTTCGTAAAACGTTTTCAACGCTCACCATACGAAACACAAAATCATTAAACTGCTAATAATAAATAAAACAAAATAACGTTTATTAGCAACCAAATTTTTCTAGATACAAAGGAGCTCTGTCTGCTGAACTAGGTTATCATCTGTATCTCAGGAAACAGTGCCTTCCCTAATTCTTAGTGCTAAGTCCATATTCGGTAAGTACACAAGATGATTCATTATTCCTTAATTAATATTATTTTATGGCGGTTACTGCTAGTTAATGTTTAATGTGGTGTGTGCGTGTGTGTGTGTTTGCGCGTGTGTGTATGTGTGTGAGTGTGTGTGTCTATGTTTGTCTATGTGTATGTGCGTGTTTTAATAGTAGAATTTTAATATTGATTATATTTTATTTTAATATTGTAAGAAGATTTTCAGTTTGGACATAATCAAGATCTTGCAGCCATTTCAGTATATATTTTTTAAATCTATTGGTACTTAGAGTTATAAGGCTAACAATATTCTCGGTGGGAATTTTATTACAAATATATGGAGCTATGAAATTGTAGTGTCGTTGCATAAAGGTAGTTTTGGTAATGGGCATAGGGCACCGTAATTTTCTTTTACTGGTTCGTGGTAGTGAATAGGCAGTTACACGGTGGTATCTCAGGAGAGCTTGAGTTATAAACAACTTGCGAAATGAAAGTACCTGAGTCTCGTTGTAGACTTTATTAGTAGGATGTCGGTATGGTAGGTGCATTAATACCTTTAATATTGATCTTTGCACACGTTCAAGTTGAATCATTTTTGTTTTCGGCGCGCCACCCCACGTCGTCACACAATAATTAATGATACTTTGGCAGAGCGCTTTATAAGTTTGAATAAGAATTTTTTTACTAGCGACTGTTCTTAACTGTCTGAAAATATATATAAGTTTTCTAACCCGAGAACAGACACTAATGATCTGTTCTTTCCAGCTCAAATTATCGTCTACTTGAACACCTAGATACTTGATACATCTGGCTCTGGTTAGTGTGCTACAATTGCATTGGCTAGTAAGCTTTCCATTACGTGGTAAAGAATGTAGTGTTATAGTAGAGTCTTGACCTGGACCTGAAGTTGCAGATCTCGAGAAGCAGAGGTATTTGGTCTTTGAAATATTTAATGTGAGCAAATTCTTCTCTAACCAGGCTGAGACATTCTCCAAACAGGTTTCTGCAAAGGTTTGTGCTTGTTTCCAACTCTTACCATGAAATAGTAAGACTGTGTCATCAGCGAATATTAGTACATCCATATTGGATGGTATTGCGTTTGGAAGACTATTAATATACGCCAAGAAGAGAGTTGGGCCTAATGTACTGCTCTGTGGTATACCGAATCCACAGGTTGAGGCATCACTCAGGTCATTATTTACTCTGACGTATTGCTGTCTACCCGCCAAGTAACTCCGGAACCATTGGTGTACATGACCGCGGACACCCAAGCCCTCTAGTTTTGACAACAGTATCGGAATTGATACTGTGTCGAAAGCTTTTTTCAGGTCAAGAAAAACGCCAATGACTTTCTCTCCTCTATCAACATATTTGTGAATTAAAGATGTCAACTTCAATAAGGCGTCATCAGTCGATCTTCCTTTGCGGAACCCATACTGAAAATCAGTTAACAGTTTGTTTTTTTCTAAATAACTAATCAGTCTACTGTTGACCGATCCTTCCACAATTTTTGACATGGTAGACAGCATAGAAATCGGTCTATAGTTAGAGACATCTTGTTTGTCCTCCATTTTAAAAATTGGAGACACGATAGCCGTTTTAAATAAATCAGCAAATATTCCTTGTTCTAAACTAAGGTTACAAAGGTGTGTAATTGGATAAACAAGGTACTCCTTTGCTAATTTAACAAAACTAGTGGGAATGCCGTCATAACCTGGTGCACTATCAAATTTTATTTTATTTATTAATTTATTAATTTCATAAGGGTCTGTGGGTGCGAAAGACATAGAGTGAAGTTGGAAGTTTGATTGCACAGATGCTTGCCTTGCTAATTCGAGCTCCGTTTTTTTGAGTTTCTGTAGGATAATATCCGCCAGACTTTTACCAATAGTTGTAAAGTAGGTATAATATATGTTGTTATTTTGTGATGCCATGGTCTTTCCCTTTCGTGCTAAGAACATGATATAGCTGCAGCGTGACTCAAACCGTTAGTACTAACAACTTTTCTTTTAACACAAAACAAATTTTAAAATTATAAGCAGTCAGTACGTCTTCTTTGCTTTCAAAATCCTAACTTATTATTTTTCTTTGATTTTGTAAAATATTGTTGCCTGTTTCTTTCTTGTAGGGAAATATGGCAGGTGAGGTAAACTAGACATATTTTTTTAATTAAAAAATGAACGCTTGGGCAGATTTGTGCAAACCTGCGTTTTCTTTGTGGTAAAGGATATGCCAGGCTTATTTTGTTCGCTCGTCACACAAAGCCGGTAATACTTTTGCGTCACAAACAACATACCACGAGACGTTAATCGTTCTTTGATAATCTTACACAACAGTTCGCAGTAGTAGTCTTGCAGGAAAACAAGGTATCCATTTGTTTCTATGTGCTTCACGCACAACGGCATTTCATCGTATTTGGCTCAACGTCCATATACTATACAGCTTTCTGTCGTTTATTACGGGATTATAGTTATATAATCATGTTTCATCACCAATTCAGCTCTATCATTTCAGTCAGTATATCTTTATCGTTTTTTCTTGCTATTATCGAATTTTTATATTATTAATTGGCCCTAATCATTTGGGGGTCATTGTAGAAGCGTGCTCGTCGCGACCCCTGTCAGCCCTTTTCAGGGCTGCAATTCTACATAGCTGCACACCCAACGAGGGTTAGGGCGTCCCCCCAAGGCGACGCACACCAGCTCGTCCCCTTTGGTGTGAAATGCAGCGCGCAAAGCGGTGATGGGGACCGCCACCCGTCACGCACAGCCCGACACGGCGGAAGGTGGAGGACAGAGTGCAGAGTTGGCACGTGGAATGTTAGAGGAGGCATGAGAGATAAGACGAATGAGCTGATCGAAATAATGAAAGAAAGAGAATTAGATGTCGTGTGTATGTCGGAGACCAAACGGAAGGGCAGTGGTACTGAAGAGCTCCCTGGCGGGACGTTAGCTCTATGGTCCGGAGTCCCGGAGAGCGAGAGCGCCTGCCAGGGAGTGGGGGTGCTGCTGTCGTCTCGATTGGTCGATGTTATGACTGAATATAAGGTTGTGAACTCAAGACTTCTCTGGGTTCGCTTTAAATTGGGACTGACGAAGTTATTCCTTTTAGCTGTTTATGCGCCGGTAGCTTCGTCGTCCAGGGCTGAGCTGGAGGAGTTTTGGGAGAATAAGAGAAGTTAAGAGAAGTTCTAGATTTAGTTAGGAGAAACGAAAGAATTGTTGCTTGTGGTGATTTGAATGGATGGGTTGGTACCGCTCGACCAGGGTACGAGTCGGTGCTTGGAAAGTCTGGCGATAAAAAGGTTAATGATGCTGGCAAGCTTATACTGGCTGTATGCAAAGAAAAGGGTCTTCTTGTGACAGACACTATGTTTAATCACAAGAAAATCCATATGTATACTAGAGAAGGAAAGAATGAGAGAAGTATGATCGATTTGTTCCTGGTGGATGACCGACTGCGAAAACAGGTGATGGATACGCGAGTGTTCAGAGGTGCTGACCTGGGAACGGATCACTATCTAGTGGTTACTAGATTTAGGGGTCTGTTTGCGGGTTGGCGCTACCGGACGGCAGTGACAGAACTACAGTCGGTCTGTCGCATCCGAAGCTGGAAGCTTCAGGAAGCGGATACTAGGGACAAATATCATGCGAGGGTAGCCGAAAAGCTTGACACCATCGATGGCAGAAAAGAATGTGTGGAAAGAACATGGCAGAACCTTAGGGATGGAATGGTAAGTGCAGCGGAAGAAGTGTGTGGAACGATAAAAAGAGGTAGTAGTAAAAGAAGAGATGCATGGTGGAATGATGAAGTGAAAGAAGCTGTAAAGAAGAAGAAGAAAGCATGGTTAGACTACTTGGCCTCTAGTAATGATAAGGATATGAGAGAGAAGATGAAAGAAAGATATAAGCTGCAGAAAGTTCATACGAAAACATTGATTGAGGAAGTGCGTGAAAGGTGTAGAATGGAAGCGGACGAAAGGTTGTCGCACAACTTTAAGGATAACTCCAAACTCTTATGGAAAGAGGTTGGAAGGACACGAAGTGGTGCGACGGCCTTAAAAATGAACAAAGTGCTTTCGAGAACCAATGACGTCCTCTCAAAAAAATCGGACGTCATGCAGCGATGGAGCGAATTTTATAGAGAAATGTATGAGTGTGATGATCTTAGTGAGGGATCCGGGGGTGACGCCGTGACTGGTACGCCAGACCCGGACCTCGATAACACTGAGGTCATCAGTATGAAGGAGATTGAACGTGCGATTCGAAGTTTGAAATGTGGTAAGGCTGCGGGACTAGACAGAGTTACTGCTAAGATGGTCAAGTATGGTGGGCCTCGCGTCTGGGACAGCTTTCATCTGCTGTGCAATTTGTGCTGGCGGACAGGGGATGTCCCGGATGATTGGCGATCAGCAGTCATTGTGCTTTTATATAAAGGTAAACGTTCACATTTTGACTGCGGGTGCTATCGGGCGATCAGCTTTACCAGTTTAGCAAGTAAAGTTTACTCGAAGGTTTTGACACGTAGGATGCAAGAGAAATCGAAAAGATTTCTATGAGAGGCACAATGCGGATTTAGACCTGGAAGAGGATGCACGGATCAAATGTTTTCTCTCCGCATGATCACGGAGAAGCTTCTGGCTGCTAATCAGAAGATTTTCTGTGCTTTTGTGGATCTTGAGAAAGCATTTGATAAGGTTGTAAGGAAGAAAATGTGGGAACTGTTGCCGGGGTATGGTGTGGATGGTCGATTGCTAAGGGCTGTGCAGTCACTTTACTGTGACTGTAAAGCCTGTGTGCGGGTAGAGCATGACCTGTCACCCATGTTTAGCGTCCAAACGGGCGCAAAACAGGGTTGTGTCATGTCTTCCTGGCTGTCCATACTGTGCCGTTTTGATGTGAAATTGGGTGACATTAAAGTAAATTGTCTGCTGTATGCTGATGATGCAGTGCTTATTGCACCATCAGAGGCAGGACTGCAGGCATTAGTCACGTGTATGAAAGAGTAATGTGAAATTGAAGGTCTCCGTTTGAATGCTAATAAAACTAAGTTTCTGGTATTTGAAAGGGAGGAAGAGAGAACGAAGTGTGAAATATGGGTAAATCAGGATTGTCTAGAACAGGTAAATGAAACTGTATACTTGGGGAGTGCTTTTAGCCGGGATGGAAGATGTAATTTACATGTAGACAGGCGTGTCGCTGCCGGGAACAAAGTCAATGGTGCCCTGACTGCGTTAGTCAAAACTACTTTGTTATATGGCAGCGAAACCTGGGTATGCCAGAAGAAGCATAAAAGTAAGTTGAATGCAGTGGAGATGCGATCTCTTCGTAAAATGTGCGGCATTACCATGGCCGACCGAAAGCGAAACGAAAAGATTCGCAATATGGCAGTTTTGAAAGATGACCTTATCACAAAAATTGATAAGGGCGTGCTTCGATGGTTTGGGCACATTGAGCGAATGAGTGAAGACCGAATAGTGAAGAAAATATATAGCGCGAAAGTAAATATTAAAAGGTGTCGAGGTAGACCGAGACTAACTTTCGAAGACCATGTGAGCAAATTGCTCGAAGAGGGGAGGGTCAAGAGTACTCGGATACCTAGACGTGCATGTATGAAGAAGATAATGAATCTGAAAGAAGCGAAAGAGGTATGTAAGGATCGTGACACTTGGCGATCAGTTCTCTCTGGCTACCCCGTCAGGGATTGTGCGTGAAGATAAGTTCAAGTTCAAGTTCAATTGGCCCTTATCCATCCGACGATCTTCTTTCTCACGGTTTAAGTCATGAATGGTGGTTCAGCTTGCAGTTGATCAAATTATCAGCTCAATACTATGCTCTACATAATATCTCCACACAATTAGTTATTCTTCCGTTAATTCGAATAAGCTTTTTTCAACTGCTCGAACATTTTATTTAGTGACCTCGGTTAGCGGGGGACCTGTATTAGCTTCATCTTTACCACTAATCTATGCCTGACTGAATTCAGCAAACCAATTAACATCTGGTGCACGTGAACAATCTGATTCATAAAAAGTGAAAAATTATTATTGTTCTTATATTGTTCCTTACGATGATCTATAAGTTGCCAGTGTCATACAAAATAGTGGTATCTCATATCTTTTGGTATGCTTCTTATGAGAACAGCCCTTAATTAATTATTTTAAAGCGTAGGACCGAAAGATGATGTGTGAATACACAAATGGCGTTACGAAATATTCTTGGTATTCACACTATTATGTACAAATAGTATAATTTCAGAAATACTACTTCAAACTGATATTCGTTAAAATCCACGTTATTATTGTAATATGAAACTACTATATATCTTTCTTATACATCTATTTATCTATTATGTTTTATTATTATATATATATATCGTTCACAAATCCCCGAAATATGAATATATTAGGAATACAACATTTTAATTACTGTTCATTGGTCAATAATTCGATGGCCAATATGGTTAGAGAATACATTACCCCAATTAATATTGTGGGTGTCGTAAGAGGCGACTGAGGGAAATGCTAGTAATATCTTATAACTTCCGACAGGTGATGATAAACCTACTTCCTTTCATCTAAAGAATAAGAAGAAATAATTCGTTATAAATAATAATCATTTCATGAGCTTGTTTTTAAGCGGACATCAGACTTTATTACCAAGCTCTGCGTAATTTTTATTAGTCCATTTTCACTGACTTCACGAATTTGCACTGGAATGTTTAATCCGTTATAAATAAAAGCACTTTTGTTTAAAATTTAAGCTTAAGACATATTATATGATACTTATTCTTATTAATAAATTTTTCTTCCACAAAACGCATGCACGTTCAAATATTCAGAGCATTGAATCTATTCAGTCGCAGCGTTATGTCGTCGCCTGTAAGAATAAATTTCAGCAATGTTGCCAAATGCTCAGTGCAAATCGGTAAAAGTAAATTTGAATATTTGAATACCTATTTATTACATAACTTAAAGTGTGTGATACATTATTGAGAAGTTATTCAAAATATCTATAACGTTAACTTCATTTTACATCGCTTTTCATTCAAAACACTTTTTTACTGTTAACAGTTTTTATTGGTTCTGATTGTAATTTAACATTTGTTTCCTTTATACTCAATATGAGTACCTAAATTTGTGGCTAAGTAAATCGTAAAAACTGTTATTACTCTTCGTAGAAAACTCAAAAAAATAAGCTATCACATGAATATCTGGTAATATTAAAAATGTGAGAATGACGCACGCCGCACACACCGCGCAGCACACGCGACACACCATGGAGTGGTGGCGAAAAAGCATCCACAACCACGACGTCAGAGGAAAACTGAAATTTTACACGTTACACAGAATATGGAGAGCAGCATATTCCTGATAACAACTTGAAATAATAAAAAACTGGGATGCCAATCCATCTTTCAAGCATGGCTGCTATGAAAAACTACTGGTATGGTGCATCAAAGGGTAGAGTATTTTTGCGTCAGCAAAGCGAAAATACTGTATTTTACATAATCTTTTAAATCCTTTGCAATCCGGTTTCCATCCTGGCCATTGTACGACTATTTCCATATTCTACATATCACCGATTGGTTGACCAACTGGTATAAACTAGTCAAAACTGCTGATAGGTGTGATAGTATAAATGATTCCAAGAAATCATCAAAACCATTTTGCCAATCCCACATCAAGCAAATATTGTGCATTAAAGAGAGACGTTGAGCTACGTTGCAATGTGTTTAGGGGTCTCAAGCACATTACTAGTGAAATAATACAGAAATGTTTCGTATTCTTATGGTGAGAAAAGAGAACTACACAACTTTGGAGAATAAAGTATTCTTTGTAATTTAATAGTTTGGCCTTCTTACGACACCAGCATATACAGAAGATTCCAGAAAAAGAAATTCGAAGAATTTTAATAAGATTTAATTATAAGATATTAATAAATAAATTAAAATTTTCGGGCCTTTCCCAAAGACGCGTCTTACGAAAACCACGAGATGAAGGGACGAAATATGGTGATAGGTGATAAATTCACTTATTCGGACACAACGACGATTTTTAGCGTTTCCGTACCTAAAGGGTAACCAACGAGACCCTATTACTAAGCCTCCGTTGTCCGTCCGTCCGCCTGTCGGTGTGCGGGCTGTATCTCATAATCCATATTACATATATAAAATTTTCACTGAATGTGTATTTCTGTTGCTGCTATAACAACAAATAATAAAAATTAAAATAAAAGGAGCTCCCCTATTAAAAACGTGTATTACGGAACCCTTCATGCACGAGTCCGATTCGCACTTGGCGGTTATAAATATACATTTAAACGTGAAGCAAACGGCTTATACGTCCGTCATTTGATTAGTTTCAACCCCTTAGAAATAAATATACACAATGATCAAAATAAAATAACAATGAATTTAAAAAGGCTTTTAGAAATAAGGTTTATTTAAGCTATATAAGGTTTATAAAGATTTTGCGAATGACAGTACGGCACTGAAAATTTCGGGAATCAAGGAAGTGACACAACATTACTATTTAAAAATGTATTTATTGCTTTTCGAAGTATTCTTCGCGAAATTTGACACATTTTTCCATACGATGGAACCAATCATTGAAGCAATCATTCCATTCGGAAGTTGGGGTCTCCAAAATGGCCGTTTCATAGACATCCACAGCTTCTTCAGGTGATGAAAATCTCTGTCCACGCAATTTATTCTTTATTTTAGGGAAAGTATAGAAATCATTAGGGCTTAGGTCTGGGCTGTACGGCGGATAGTCTAATAATGCTATGTTTTCTTGCTCTAAAAACTCTTTTGTTCTGTGTGCGGTGTGAGAACTCGCATTGTCGTGATGGAGGATGATGCGGCGGTTGCAGTTCTCTTTACGGAGTTCAGAAATGACCTGTGGCAAACAAATGCTAGCATACCATTCTGCATTAACCGTTCTTTGTCGCTTAAGAGGAATAGTCGTAACATGGCCGGCTTTGGAGACAAACCGCACCAAGAGTTTTTTGCAACACTCCGTGAACGAACAATTTTTGTTGGTTTTAACTCATTTTCGAACACCCAAACTCGTGAATGGTTTTTTGTTTCGAGTTCGTACGCGTATATCCTGGATTCGTCACCTGATACGATATTGTATACAGCATTTGAGGATTCCTGCGTGGAATCTTTCGAAAGTTCTGACGCACCAAGTAACGCGGGCCGCTTTTTGCTCTTCACAGAGCGAATGCGGTATCCATCGGGAAAACAACTTTTTTACACCTAATTGTTCATGCAAGATTATTTGTATTTGACTCATGCCAATGTCTAAAGTTGTCTGAATTTCGCGGTATGTCACGTGTCGATCTTCCTCAATCAGCTTACGCACAGCATCAACGTTTTCTTGTTTTTGGTCGACCTTGACGGGGATCATTACTGATTTTGACACGTCCACGTTGAAATTCAGCAAACCAGCGATAAATTGTGGTTTTTATGGGGCTTCATCACCAAATGCAGAAATCATCCGGTCAACACACAGTTTTTGTGTTAAACCACTTCGAAAGTCATAATAAATCATCGCTCTTGAATTTTCTCGAGTCAATTTCATTTTCTCAACGACTAAACAAGTTTGACAAAACCTTGTGACAAGACCGAGAATCTTTTTTTAAATAAATAAATGGTATTCGATTTTTAAAACCAAGGAGTTTTCAATTAAAAATATTTTAATATGACAGGAACAGTGGAAATATTACATTCCCGATACTTTTAGTGCAGCCTATGTATGTGAAGATTATTTGTTCTATAATGCATGAAAAAGGAAATCTTGAAAGAAAATCATCACGTCGTTCCGGTCGATTGTATCCGAAGCAGTTCAATTTCCTGAACTTTGAATTTTCGCCGTCCATTTAGTTTCTTTCTTGTGCCCTGATTTGCTTTGATTAAAATAAATTAAATATAATAATAATTACAAGAGCATATCATGGGCTTATAAGCAATGTGTTCATTGGTACTACAATACTAACATACTATTCTACCGATTTAAAAAAAGAAAAGCTAGTGATTTTCATGTAGTCACATATAAATTTGATCAAGGTCTGATCAATAGTTTTTGAGTAATTCTTAATAATTTATATTAAAGTTGGTTGAACAAAATTTTAAATTTTAAATTATGTATTGGTGTTAATTTTATAGCTGTCAAAATATTATGTTTGTAAAATACTCATACCATAACAGCCTATTTAAGTCTACTACTGAAAATAGGCCTCCCCCGTCGATTGCCTCATAGGGATAGGGATATTTGTCATAGTTGCGTTCATTGTCAAGCGGGTTGGCAACCGCAGTTTTTAATTATTATATATAATTCGCAATTTTTAATTTATTTAAATTTTTATTATTTGTTGTTATAGCGGCAACAGAAATACACAGTTAGTGAAAATTTTAACTGTCTACATATTATGGATTATGAGATACAGCCCGCACACCGACAGGCGTACGGACAGACGGACAACGGAGGCTTAGTAATAGGGTCTCGTTGGTTACCCTTTAGGTACGGAACCCTAAAAATCTTCGTGTGGCGGTAAAAGTGAATTTATCACCTATCACAATATTTCGTCCCTTCATCTCGTGGTTTTCGTAAGACGCGTCTTTAGGAAAGGCTTGAACATTTTTATTTATTTATATCTCATAATTAAATCTTATTATAATTCTTCGAATTTCTTTTTCTGGAATCTTCTGCTTATGCCGGTCTGATAAGAGGGGCAAACTATTAAATTACTCAGAATAGTTTTGTTAGGGATTACCATATTCTAAATAATATAAATTTCCATTTCCGGTGGTTAACTAATCTCGGGCTATTGATTTTATTCAAAACTTCGAATCACAATAAATAAAATCAATTGAAATCCATGTATAATTAAGCTAATATAATTTTTTTTAAATTTAATACAACTTTCTTAAAATAAGAGAAACATTGTAAGACTACATCCGGTACGCGTATTTACCGTTTCCGGCTATGCGGAAAGGTAATAAAAATACCTGACTTGTGAAACGATACCGGGGTAGTCATTCGCTCGTCGGCATTTAACAGTGAAGGACGTTAAGTAGGACGTTACGCCAAAGTTGATCGATAATTATATGTATTGTTAGATTGTTCGATAATAAAGTGTTAGCGGAAGAACTAATAAATTTGTTGAGGAAAATCCAACTCGTTGTCTGAATTTTCATTAACTCCAATACTTTTATCTCCAAATTTGTGTAGTTCTCTTTTCTTACCATACGAATACGAAACATTGCTATATTATTTCACTGGTAATGTCACATGAGTAGACAGACGCAACATAGGCAAAGCTTCTTAAGAACGTGCGAAATTGTTACCTATTTTGGTACCCTACCTAGATGAAGACAAATTAAACAAAACATTTGTCAAATAGCTTAATTATTCAGTATGATAGAATACTTTAAAAATTACTTACTCTAATAATTTTCTTTTTATAATTTTTGTTTTTTAATAATTTATTGTTTCTTTTAATGGTGTGGTAAATTCTGAATCTAAGGTAAAGTTTTTTCAAGTAATCTAACGGGAAACATATGGCATATCAAATTTACAATCTTTAATACGTTTAAGTATTTCATTGCCAACATTGACAAGGAGTTCCCGGTTGAGAAGTTCCCTCTTGACGAGACTATCCTGTTTGCAGCAGCAGTTTATGGTGAAGATCATGTTTAGAAAACAAAATTAAATTTAAATACAAAGTTTCAAGTCCATGTTACTAACCGTTAAAGAGTTCCCTAGTAAGAAGACAATGATGGCTGCAACAGCAGTCTACGATAAAAATTGTGTTAAACTATCAAAATTAAACTAACATACAAAATGTGAAATTAACACATATACCTGCTACATACCAACCCACATACCAACAAATGCTTAGAAAAAGCTTTTAATAACAATAAAAAGGTAAAATCATACCGTTTCGTGATTATACAATAAAATAAAGGTACTTACTTGAAAAAGTAATAATCAAATATTTACTTACCTATTGAACTCCTTGCGATAGTTAAAGTATGATATACAACACGTAACATAATTAACGCACTTTGAGAAAGTAGTTTGTTCAGAATCGTTTACTGAATCGATTTCTATCATTTTTAGTATAGGTAATTTTTTTATCCAAAAAATAATTGAAACTACGTAATTTACAGTCACACTAAACCTGTCAAACAAACTGAAATGGACCGTAACTCAAGGCAATAAGACTTTTAAAAGTGCAGTTTTATTTGTATTAATACAAATTCCGTCATTCAATACGAAATAAAGAAAATTGAACCTTATTTCAAGTATGTTAAAGTCTTTACAAATACAGAGTTTGGAGTACCTTATAAAGGTCGCGGCGGCCAGGCCATTGACCTCCCAGATCACTTGATTTGACACCTTTTGACTGTTTTTTATGGGGACGTATTAAATCATTAGTTTATTTTACTGAGACAACAAGTGCCGAGGACCTAAAAATAGTAAATCTATGAGTGAACGATTTTGGAATAGTGAAAAATGACACTGAATTGCTTTCTAAATTATTTTCTTTCTTTTTTAAAACGTAACCACCACACTAGGATTTCCTCTTGTATTGTTGGGGCAGGGTACAAAAATAAATTGAACAAGGGCAAACATCCAGACCCGGAACAATTAGTTGTAGGCCATACAAATAATGAGCCAGCCACGCATGAAACGCTGCCCCGCCATCTTACGAAAAATCCTGGGATGGCTCCACCATACCGGTTGGCGACCGGAGGAGAGGGCCTGGTGGCGATTTCCAGGGGGTTTCGGGCGTCCCCGCGATCTTCATGCTAAGTACCATCGATGCTATGACTCTGTTTGCGTCCCTAGGTTATATGTGTGACGCCTCGTCCAACTCCTATTCTCTCAACCTATTCACTCCCACCATTAATGAAAAAAAGGAAAAAGAAGAGTAAGTTTGTACAGCGGTTGCATTCCCTCTCCATTAAAGTGCACCTCACAAACATCCGAGGCCTGCACTGTAATCTCAATGCAGTCCATTACCACCTTGAGACTGACAAGCCGCATTTACTCTTCTTGAGTGAGACGCAGATCAGATGTCCTCTAGATGCGGCGTACCTTGGCTACCCTGGGTACACGTTAGAGCATAATTTCCATCAGCGCGCCGGAGTCTGTGTTTACGACCACAACGACATCTGCTGTAAGCGTCTCCGTCACCTTGAAGACCCCACTTTTTCTACGATCTGGGTATTGATAGACACAGGAATGGATAAAATTATTTATTATTGTGTCTACCGATCTCACAGCGGCGACCAGGAGAAAACTAGGCTGTTTTAATACCTCAGTGAAACCTCTGATGTGGCTCTAAATCGGTACCCTAATGCACAGTTGGTTTTTCTGGGGAACTTTAATGGAGGATCTGGGGGATTTTAGGTAGGTATTTCTTTAACGTAACCAATCATGTATTGTCGGCTTTTTTCGGCACTAATACCTAACTACAGTTGTGTCAAGCAGCGGCGGCTTTAACTCATCTCGAACGCGAGCGAAGGCTAGCAAGACCTATAGGTCTTGCTAGCCTTCGCTCAGTATACCTAGGTATACCTAGCGTTCGTGGTTTTGTACCGTGACCACAACATTCTTCCGGAATTAGTATAACTAGTTTAGTAAATAATCAATGCATAAACATGTTTAACTGAGAATTCAGTGTATGTATTATGATTATATAATAACATACTAATTGGGGTGTCTGAGGATGTGCGATCATTACGTTAGATGTTGTATATATTTTTATTTTTTTCTAGTATTATTCATACACACAGTATAATAAACAACCATTATTAATAATACCGCGTTTTTACATTAAAACATTCAAACTTGCAACTAACAAAAATAACAACGTGCGTCGTACTGACTCAATCAATCTCTCACAACCGGTTTTTTCCAGTCTCACCGCGTACGCGACAAGTGGCCAGTGTTCACGCACACATGCCCCGCATGATTGTAGTAGTGCAACCGATTCGTGTGGTTGTATAAAGCTTTACCTTTGTTCCGTTTATTTACTCATGTGGTAATGTGCTCGAGAGTTCTAAACACATTGCAACGTGTCTCTACCACGTCGTGACAAACTCGATCGTTTGTCAAAATGGTTTTGCCTCCCAGGGATAGGGATATTTGCCATAGTTGCCACACTTGGCAAGCGGGTTGGAAACCGAAGTCTTTAATTTTTAGTCGTTATTAGGAAGACGCTGCTATCCATCTCTTGATTTGTTTCCCTCTGTTGCCTCTTACGGTACCCACGGGATGATATGAGGTAATGGATAATTCTTACACGTAGGAACGCAAAAATACTCATAATAATAATTCATTTCATTTCATTTATAATCACGCACAATCCTTGACGGGGTAACCAGAGAGAACAGATCGCCAAGTGTCACGATCCTTACATACCTCTGTCGCTTCTTTCAGATTCATTATCTTCTTCATGCATGCACGTCTAGGTCTCCGAGTATTCTTGACCCTCCCCTCTTCGAGCAATTTGCTCAAGTGGTCTTCGAAAGTTAGTCTCGGTCTACCTCGACACCTTTTAATATTTACTTTCGCGCTATATATTTTCTTCACTATTCGGTCTTCACTCATTTGCTCAACGTGCCCAAACCATCGAAGCACGCCCTTATCAATTTTTGTAATATGGTCATCTTTCAAAACTGCCATATTGCGAATCTTTTCGTTTCGCTTTCGGTCGGCCATAGTAATGCCGCACATTTTACGAAGAGATCGCATCTCCACTGCATTCAACTTACTTTTATGCTTCTTCTGGCATACCCAGGTTTCGCTGCCATATAACAAAGTCGGTACCAACACTGTGTTATGTTTTGCAAGGCGTGCACTCTTCACTACGCCTTGCCTTTTGACAAACGCAGTCAGGGCACCATTGACTTTGTTCCCGGCAGCGACACGCCTGTCCACATCTAAATCACATCTTCCATCCTGGCTAAAAGCACTCCCCAAGTATACAATTTCATTTACCTGTTCTAGACAATCCTGATTTACCCATATTTCACACTTCGTTCTCTCTTCGTCCCTTTCAAATACCAGAACCTTATTTTTTTTAGCATTCAAACGGAGACCTTTAATTTCACATTCCTCTTTCATACACGTGACTAATGCCTGCAGTCCTGCCTCTGATGGTGCAATAAGCACTGCATCATCAGCATACAGCAGACAATTTACTTTAATGTCACCCAATTTTACACCCAAACGGCTATCTTTCAGCTTCTATAAACAGCTGTCGAGATACAGTATGAACAGCCAGAAAGACATAACACAACCCTGTTTTACGCCCGTTTGGACACTAAACATGGGTGACAGGTCCTTCCCTACCCGCACACAGGCTTTACAGTCACAGTAAAGTGACTGCACAGCCCTTAGCAATCGACCATCTACACCATACCCCGGCAACAGTTCCCACATTTTCTTCCTTACAACCTTATCAAATGCTTTCTCAAGATCCACAAAAGCACAGAAAATCTTCTGGTTAGCAGCCAGAAGCTTCTCCGTGATCATGCGGAGAGAAAACATTTGATCCGTGCATCCTCTTCCAGGTCTAAATCCGCATTGTGCCTCCCATAGAAATCTTTGCGATTTCTCTTGCATCCTACGTATCAAAACCTTCGAGTAAACTTTACTTGCTAAACTGGTCAAGCTGATCGCCCGATAGCACCCGCAGTCAAAATGTGAACCTTTACCTTTATATAAAGGCACAATGACTGCGGATCGCCAATCATCCGGGACATCCCCCGTCCGCCGGCACAAATTGTACAGCAGATGAAAGCTGTCCCAGACGCGAGGCCCACCATACTTGACCATTTCAGCAGTAACTCTGTCTAGTCCCGCAGCCTTACCACATTTCAAACTTCGAATCGCAAGTTCAATCTCTTTCATACCCATGACCTCAGTGTTATCGAGGTCCGGGTCTGGGGTACCAGTCACGGCGTCACCCCCGGATCCCTCACTAAGATCATCACACGCATACATTTCTCTATAAAATTCGCTCCATCGCTGCATGACGTCCGATTTTTGTGAGAGGACGTCATTATGTTCTCGAAAGCACTTTGTTCATTTTTAAGGCCGTTGCACCACTTCGTGTCCTTCCAAACTCTTTCCAGAAGAGTTTGGAGTTCTCCTTAAAGTTGTGCGACAACCTTTCGTCTGCTTCCATTCTACACCTTTCACGCACTTCCTCAATCAATGTTTTCGTATGAACTTTCTGCAGCTTAAATCTTTCTCTCTCATATCCTTATTATTACTAGAGGCCAAGTAGTCTAACCATGCTTTCTTCTTCTTCTTTACAGCTTCTTTCACTTCATCATTCCACCATGCATCTCTTTTTTTACTACTGCCTCTTTTTATTGTTCCACACACTTCTTCCGCTGCACTTACCATTCTATCCCTAAGGTTCTGCCATGTTCTTTCTACACATTCGTTTCTGCCATCGATGGTGTCAAGCTTTTCATAAGATTAGTTGATTGTAAATAAAGGCGAAAACTTGATCGACATGAATTCTGCACTTTGTTGCTTCGGACTGATCACTATAGCAGACTTAATAAACAGAAAGTACAAAAAAAAAATCCAAATTAACTTTATCGTTATTGCCCCAAAACTCAGATTCAATATTCATTTAAATCTCAACACCATTATGATTGTACACAGGCTGGTAAGACCCATTAGAGTCAACCTCGAGGCACGAGGTCAAATTCAAATTTATCTTGACAGCATCTCCGAAAAAAATCTCTTCTTTTACTACTTCCTCTTTTTATCGTTCCACACACTTCTTCCGCTGCACGAACCATTCCATCCCTAAGGTTCTGCCATGTTCTTTCCACACATTCTTTTCTGCCATCGATGGTGTCAAGCTTTTCGGCTACCCTCGCATAATATTTGGACGACGAAGCTACCGGCGCATAAACAGCCAAAAGGAATAACTTCGTCAGTCCCAATTTAAAGCGAACCCAAAGAAGTCTTGAGTTCACAACCTTATATTCAGTCATAACATCGACCAATCGAGACGACAGCAGCACCCCCACTCCCTAGCAGGCGCTCTCGCTCTCCGGGACTCCAGACCATAGAGCTAACGTCCCGCCAGGGAGCTGTTCATTACCACTGCCCTTCCGTTTGGTCTCCGACATACACACGACATCTAATTCTCTTTCTTTCATTATTTCGATCAGCTCATTCGTCTTATCTCTCATACCTCCTCTAACATTCCACGTGCCAACTCTGCACTCTGTCCTCCACCTTCCGCCGTGTCGGGCTGTGCGTGACGGGTGGCGGTCCCCATCGCCGCTTTGCGCGCTGTATTTCACACCAACGGGGACGAGCTGGTGTGCGTCGCTTGGGGGGACCCCCTTACCCTCGTTGGCACGGGTGCGCAGCTGTGTAGAATTGTAGCCCTGAAAAGGGCTGGCAGGGGTCGCGACGAGCACGCTTCTACAATGACCCCCGATAATGGATTATTCTTACACACACATGGTAAGAACGCAAAAATACTCGTAATGATAATAATTCCTAAAATATATTATGTTTTATTTATCGTATTTATTATATCGTATTGTATAATATATTTACCATAAATTTTAAGTAACACGGTAAAATATTAACTAAATGCTGCTGTGTTTCTTAAGGTGAGTGTAGATAACTAGAGACCCTTTTTACTGGAAACAAAGCACTCCATTTAATCTTCAGGAGTGACGACTCATTAGCATTTTGATTTTTAATCAAGGATAGATGTAGATGCCTATAAGCCACAGCGTCCACTTACCATCAGATAGACTGTATGCTCGTTTGTTACCCTTATTCTTAAAAACGAAGTCTATAAATCTATTCATGAACGTATTTATAACTCTTCACAATTTAACCGGACTGCTAACGCATTTATACGAGTATCTATAGCCAAATGTTTTAGTGGTGCTTGGGGCTCTTAACGAAAGAGCTTTAAGAGCTAGTATTGGACTCAGTACTCACGTCTGGTATGGCATGAATTATTTACATATAATTCATGCCATACCAGACGTGAGTTCTATATTAACCTATACTAGACAGTGAGGTGATGACCAGTCCTGTCTAATCTTCAAGACCTCTATGAAGACATATATCGAATGTTTGGCCCAAGCACAAAAAAGCATTAGAGAACCAAACAGAGTGACTGTGCCTTAACTTTTTTTCCGGTTTGAAATTCCGTCAGAGAGAAAGGATTCCTTGAAAGTATAGGGAAAAGTGACCTTTTCTTGAGCATCACTTCAATACTCCATTTGCGAAACCTTTGCCTAATCGAGTGGCTAAGATTAATTCAATTACTACGTTTAATAAGGGAATACATTGCGCAGTCTAGACTGTCTGTAAGGGATGAGGCCTTCTCAGAATCGTCAATCAGCCAATCGTCTCCATTAGCTATACTGAGGAAAGAACATTACAACACTGCTACTTATGCTACTGTTTTTAGTATGGTGATCTTAAATAATTTAACATGTGTGAAATTATTTTTAAGTAAATAAAATAATGCGTGAGTGTCGTAGAACACTCGGTTGGAACGAAGTTCCTTGCATAGTATATATTATTGATTAACAAATGCAAATGATGAAGGATAAATGAATTACCAGCGTCTATTTAAATGAAGCGTCATTTGAAATAAAATAATATTTCTTTCATGGTAACATAAGAAAAAGTGCTAGGGAGATGAATATTATTCCATCTCACTTCCTTATTTCGCCGCCAAGGCCGTCTACACTATGACACAAGGAGTAGTGACGAAAAAATCTTACACTTTTTATCACCTAGCTCCCATCCGCCATACCCGTACCGTCCGATAAGGAACTTCATTCCAATAAATCAATGTAACGTATTTTCTATATATTTTCTATATATGTGCACATTATCTCTAATTTCAAAACTTTTAATGTAACAGTTGTTTTTATTCTTAAATCTATAGCATCTAGTATAAAATAAATGTTAAAAGTATTATTTTAAAGTATTGTTGAGGATTTTTTGTGAATTTTGAGCGTAAGTTTGACGATTTTCTTTGTATTATACCTTATAAGTTAAAAGACATGTCAGGCGAAGTATTTTTTTCGGAGATGCTGTCAAGATAAATTTGAATTTGACCTCGTGCCTCGAGGTTGACTCTAATGGGTCTTACCAGCCTGTGTACAATCATAATGGTGGTGAGATTTAAATGAATATTGAATCTGAGTTTTCGGGCAATAAAGTTAATTTGGATTTTTTTTTGTAATTTCTGTTTATTAAGTCTGCTATAGTGATCAGTACGAAGCAACAAAGTGCAGAATTCATGTCGATCAAGTTTTCACCTTTATTTACAATCAACTAATCTTATGGTGTTGATGTTTTTTTAATGTTAAAGCCAGGAGTCACTAACGTACTGCCTGCTGTTCCTTACGGCTAATAAGAAAACTTTTTCCTACAGATCGATGAGACAAACATTCAACGTTAGCATTATGGCGCGTTACCCCTGTTGCGCGGAACTTCTAAAGTAGTTGTAGAGAAATCGGAAATTCATCCGATATTAAGGATTTCCCTACCACTTGAAGACATTACTTGTCGCCGGGATAGTGCCTTCTGCACACACTTCCCTGACTGGAAGGTTTCAAAAATATACTCAAATTATTAAACTTTAAGTAGAAATAAATCGGATTAGGTCAAATCGGGCTACGTAATTAATACTGATTTAAACTTCATTATTTATCGCATTGTCTGGTCATTTAGAATATTTCTACTTAAGTCCTATGCGTTACAGAGAAAATGTTCTTTTGATGAAAAACTTTATTCCCATTGTGTTTGTTTGTTAAATTTGTGAAATCAAAAATAACCTTACCTAACCTATATTTTTATTACTATGCCCAATAAGTAACAAGACTTTATTCATGAAACCCGATCAATTTAATTATTTCAATAGTTTTTTTTATAATGGGACATTTTTCCAATCGTCTGGACATTACGAATAAGGTCATATGTTGCTATACATAATAGAGTTTATAAAGTCGGTGTTAAGACAGATAGTGTATCAAAAATTAATAGTAAAGCCCCGAATTCAAAGGATATGTGGAAATTATTACTTTTTGTTTTTCTTTTGAAGTCAGTTCTACTTTTTAATTTAAATTTAATTAATTTATTCTTTTGAATGGCCTTAATCAACAACTAGAGCTTCGGTTGTGTCTATGATAATTTAGCAATTATATTAAATAAATGAAATTGTTCTTCGTAAAGTTATTTGATACCGACTCCGGGTATAATTGAAATTTAAATGATTTTGAAAACTACAACAGGTTTTTGATAAAATAATTGGTATATTTTCAGTTTGAGCCGACAAGAAGAGAACGAAATACAAGTAAAGACATGTATGATAGCATTTTGCCGTCAATCCTGTACTTCTTTAGTGTATTTTTGACATATTTTTCTTACATGATTTCATAAAGTTTTTCTTCTAAATAAAGGAAACTAGTTGGATAATTTTGTATATACTTCATATGTATATACTTATCGTTTTTAAATTTTAATACACGAATTACATTAAACCTGTATAAAATTATTTTATAAATATTGCTTCCTTAACACAAAAACAATAACATTGTGAGAACGGTCTTGTTTTGTATTAACGTCGTAAAACTGCTAGCGATAAAAGCGTAAACAAATCACGATCAGTAATGGCAAATTGTTAGCCTTAGTAGGATCGTTTTACGAGATTTTCCGCGCTTTATCTGTCAAAAAACAACGACCGAATAAAGTCTAGTGATTTTTCAAAGGCAACAATGAATTGTTTGTAGGCAATATCGACGATATTTTTATGTTCGAAACACAGGCAAGGTTTTTAAATGCGTGTACATTTTTTTACTCAAATTAATACGTAATTGTAATCTTAAACGTATCATCATTATTGTCATAATAATTATTTTTTAACGAAGGTTGTCATAGATTTTAAAGGCGATATTTTCCGATGCCTATAAAATTTATATATGTATGATAAGTAGTCTGAGAATCGGTAGTCTGCTAGAAGTATTTACCGTACAGACATAATCATTCAGTGACTATAATTATACGTGGTGAAATTGAAGTCTTGGCATCCAGTGAACATTTTATTCTACTTATATTGAGGAATAATTTAGTGTACCAAAATTAAATTAGCAACAACCCAGAACAAATGTAACATCAAAAAAAGTAAAAATGAAGGAAGTGCCAAGATGTCGTGATCTCTGGCGAGTGAAGCTCGTAGACATAACTCTTTCTTTAATTTGTTCCAGATACATACAACCCTAAATTTGCCTTTGCCCTGCCTGTTGTCCCTATCCAATAAGCTGCGTTTGCAACATTTTGAGAGATTATGTTTTATTGGTCTTTATTATTTATTTTATTATAATTATTTTGTCGTGATTATCTATAATAGTGATCACTTGAATAATGAGTAATAACTAAAACGATTTTTAAACTTTACCTTACTTGCAAATTTAAGGATTTAAATTTGGGTTATTTTAGTCCTAACGTAGATTGTAATAATTTTTTTTATAGGATAGGCTGACAAACGAGCACACAGTCCACCTGATGGGAAGTGGTTGCTGTGGCCCATAGACATCTATATTTATCCTCGTTTGCGAATCAAAATGCAGATGCGTTGTCACCCGTGAGGACTAAGATGGAATGCCTCTTTTCCAGTAAAAAGGGTCTCCGGTTCTCTACACTTACCACAAGAAAGACAGCAATGTTAGGCTGCTATTTAACGCAGGTATTCTGTGAGAGCGTGGTCCTTCCCCGGTCGAACCAACCTATTCGTGCTACAACTATACTGTAATATAGCTGCAGCATGGCTCTACCACGTACCGTAATATTAATCAAATATCGTCAGGACACGTTGGGTTGGACAAAATAACAGCTTTTAGTAAATGCATTTGAACGTATATACAGTACTTATAACAAAAACGCAATTTTTAAAATTTTTGTCTGTCTGAGATTAGCCGGAACAAACAGACAGACAGACTGTCTGTTTGTTCCGGCTGGTCTCCGAAACGGCTGGACCGATTTCGACAGGACTTTCACTGGCAGATGGCTGATATTATAAGGAGTAACTTAGGCTACTTATATTTTACAAAAATAATTAGGGTTCCGCGCAACATAATTAAAACCCTAAACTACAAGCAGGCGAAGTTGCGGTGAATAGCTAGTATGTAATAAATAATGTCAAAATTAAATTTATTTTATTATATTGCCTTCATTTTTAATGTAAAACAGTTGAATGGAACGATATCATAACATAATTAGCTAAACATGTTATAAATTACTTACAAGTTTTATTAGCTTTTAACTATCAATGGAGGTCCGCAAAAGGCAAAACGAAATACCAATTTATATAGTTTTTTAAGGACATCATTCGACATTTCCTAATTTGTGAATATTTCCTAGAAATATTCCGAAAAAAGTTTGTGTAATTTTTAAACAGCTCTTTAATCAGTTCCTAAGAGATTATGAAACAGACATTATCAGAAAATAAGTAAAGATATTTATTTAAAAATATAATTTCTCGCCATTAGCTCAAAAACAATTCATTGAATACAGGTGACACAGCAAGTTTGAGAATACGTAAACAATATCATATTTGTTTGCCGTATGTTGTTGGCTTAGGAAAATCCATAGTGAATAAAGCATTTTAGAATGTATTAGGCGGTTAGTGCACCTATGATAGGCTCACCAGCTCGTTAGGAGTTAGCTTGTTCGAAAAAGTGTAATCACAGAGTCGCTTGAGAATTATACACTCATAATCATATTTTCCTCAATGAGCTGAGCAGACTGATCAGTTGCTGCATGCTAATTTCCGTAGTTTCTCTGGTTTCGGTATCCATATTACATTGGATTTTTTTCATGCGTCTAGGAAGGAGCAGCTGAAGAGAAACTCGTTAACAATACTTAATTTAAGAGGAAGTAGTGAAGTTGATAATGATTCTGTTGATGATGTTTTTTTTTAATCAATATAGATATTTACTGAAAGTAATTCTTACAGTTAATCTACCACTGGTTAGGAAAATACATATGTCCTGGAAAAATCGGCAAGAAACCCAGCGGGACATTTCTTTTAGTAAAAAGAATAGATGACATGAATATATGCATTATGTTACACAATTAATTAAACAAAAGAAATATGAAATAGCTTGGTAGCGATCACCTCATTTCCAGTGGTATTATCATCCATAGATTCCAATAAAGTTTTTGAACTTAGCAGTCGACAAATTTAGTATATTTTTTGGGATTTTGTTTATAATAGTGTATACAATGCTAAAATAATGAATTACTCTAGCTCTAAGATATATTATTGTGGCGTAATTTACATTTAAGACAAGCAACGACCAATTATGTTATCATTTTTTTTTCAAAATCAAAATTTAGTTTTATAGATAAAATAATAAAATGATAAAATAACGCCTAAATCTTTCCTGACTTTACTCTCTATCTGTTCGTAAAGTTTCATTAAATTTGGTTCGATAAGTTCGGTCTAAAACATTTTCTTCCCACAAAAACTAAAATCATGCTTGTCCATTCGCTCATATTACCCATAATTGATTATGCAGATTGACAGATCTGGGTAACACACATCTGTGTTACCCAGATCTGTCCCAAGATCTTCTGAACAAACTGGAAAGCCTTCTTAACAACTGTATACGATTTATTTTCGGGCTTCGTAAGTATGACCATATTTCGCAATATAGATCTAAGCTAAATTGGCTTACAATCCGTCAGAGGCGCAATTCCAGAATATTGCTTGTTCTTTTTTCCATTTTAAATGACCCATCTTCGCCTTCTTATCTTAAGAGTAAATTTCACTATCTCTCCTCATCTCATGATAGGGTCCTACGTTCTTCTTCTAACAACTAAATCTGTATTCCTGTTCACTTCACCGAGTTCTATGGCAACTCCTTCACAATTCAGGCTACACGCCTTTGGAACTCCTTGCCCGATGACATCAGAAAAACATCCAACAAGTATGTTTTTAAAAAATTGGTCCGTAACCATCTATTGAAGACAAAGCATTTTACTTGATTCATCCATTTGATATGTATTGCTAAACAGACGCATATATTCATAGGTATTTGTATGTACTAATTATATATTATGTATTTAAATATGTATATTTGTATGTATATTTGTATGTATATATTTGCATATATGTTTGTATACGTCATATATGTATAGTTTATTTATTAGTAAATTGTATGTATTATGTAGTTAATTATTATTTTGTGTACTGTTATTTTATTCTATATTGTCGCACCTACGTCAAATTCTCACCACTCCATGGGTTGACTGGTAGAGAATGCCTCAAGGCATTAAGTCCGCCCTTTGTATTCTTTTGTTTTAAGGAATGCAATAAAGAATAAATAAATAAATAAATAAAATCATTCGTAAGATTAGCCCGGGCAATCAGAATTGAAAAAAAAATGATTGTCTATGTCTTAAGAGCATGCAATATTACAGACAGAAACTTCAATTTTGTTTATATGTATAGATTTTTTTTATTTACTTAATTCCAGTTCTAAGTACATAAAGCCGCGTCTCCACCAAAGTTTTGTTGCCAACACAACAGTTGCCAACACGTGTTGTCAACAAATGTTTCTGTAATCACCTAGTGTTGCCAACAAAACTAGAAACAATATCGGGAATCGTGTTTCCATTTTCGGCGGCAACATCAAAGGAATACGCTTGTTGCAAACATTTGTTCCCTCAGTGGAGACGCTTCTTGGAACATTTTGAAACATTTTCGGAAACAAATGTTGATTTGTTAACAGTTGGAAACATAAATGTTGTCAATATTTTTGGTGAAGACGTGGCTTTATATATACAAAACAATCTGCCAAACTGTGAACATAGTTTTTCGGCAGCAGCTCTCGTAGATACACATATTATTTATGTACTACTTTTATAAAGAACACAAAAAAAGTAAAAATAAAATAAGATAATAAACAAAAATTATTAACTACCTAAAAAGTAAAATAAAATTATGTAACAACCCTTCAACAGGTAAGCATGTGAACAGAGACTGCACATCAAAACTGACCAGTTTCATTGTCTGCCAGATGTAGGTCTTTAATCTCGCTGACAAAATGGTAGGAATCCTTTGTGTGTACTCTTGTATGTCCCTTGAGCGGTATGTGTACGTGTGCCAAACCACTGAGGTTGTACGGGTTACCAAAAATACACACGCCCAATGCTCCACTATGTCCCATAGTAAGCCAAATCGATTCACCAACTTACAGATTGGCTCAACACTTAGCGAAAATACTCTGACCGCTCAAGGGACATACAAGAGCACACACAAAGGATTCCTTCCATTTTGTCAGCAAGATTAGAGACCTACATCTGGCACACAATGAAAGTATGGTTAGTTTTGATGTGCAGCTTCTGTTCACATGCTTACCTGTTGAAGACTGCATTTTCAGTTGTTACTAGAAGGCTGGAGGAAAACAACATGCCCGTAGAATATTACGTATTACTCAGACACTGCCTTACATCTGGCTACCTATTGTGGAAAGAAGAGTTCTACAAGCAAGTAGATGGCGTGGCGACGGGCTCACCTGTATCTCTTATTGTCGCAGATATATTCATGGAAGACTTTGAGGAGAAAGCCCTGCTTACTTCTCCCGTAAACCCAAGATTCTACAAGCGGTACGTAGACGACACTTTCACAATTCTACCTATAGATAAAGTAACTGCATTTTTAGACCATCTTAACTCCATAAATTCTAAAATTCAGTTCGCAATGGAGTTAGAGGCAAACAATTCTTTAGCTTTTCTAGATGTGTTAGTAGTGTAGTATATATATGTAATTATTTGCATTTTACATTAGAGTATATTAAACTTACTACTATAGTTAGCCTAGCTAAATACATCTAATAGTATAAATTATAATATATTATTACGTAAATAGTCTAATGTTATGTGGCATAATTATGTTGCCTCTCAATAGCCACCGTTCAAGAGGGATTCATTTATACTCGAACAATGTTATTTTCCAGAGGAATTAAATTTTCAGTAGCTAATAAAGAAGGTTATCAATACGTTTTTGATCTCGAGCCAGTAAATATGATTTCTGTAATATATTATATAAAATACATACACACACTGTCAGTTTGTCTGTCACTGCAGGGGCAGTAACAACAGGCACGAAAACTAATCTAAAGTAAGCACATACAATCCAAAACGCATTTCCAGTAGTTCTTTCAAACATTCATTTACCGTGTAGTGAATAGCCACTACCCCATATTATCCAGCGCGTGTCGTAGGAGGCGACATAGGGAAGCAAATCAGGAGATGGGCAGTAGCGTCTTACTAATAACGATTAAAAATAAAAAAAACTGCGATTGCCAACCCGCTTGCCAAGCGTGGCAACTATGGCAAATCCCACTATGAGGTAATTTGTGGGGGAGGACAATCTAAAGACTGTAACTGTTTTGGCTCATGGTAATCGTTAGTTATATAAAACCTTTTAATGAATTATGTACAGATTGCTATCTTTGATAGGGTGTCATTAAGTTTTTTTGTGAGCAAAAGCTTTGACTCCCACTAAAAAGCAAGTGCTGATATATTGAATGTATGGTTTGATTCTGTTGCAATTTTATACTTTTTAATTAAATACCAGCATCTACTTTTTAATATTTCTCCTAGTAGTTATAATATAACGAACTACTGGTGATGGGTGCCTTTAATGTACACATATATATTTATCATCAACCGCGCATTAAAAAGGTTCTCAGGTTCTTTACATTTACCATACGAAACACAGCAGCATTAAGCTGCTATTTTACGTAGATAAGTATTCTATAATTAATAACTTTCTTTAATATTAATAAATTGCTACATAAAAATCAATTCGGTTTAACAAGCGGTCGCTCGACAACTGACGCTAGAGTTGAGCTTATTAAACATATTTTTTGTGCATGGGAGAATATAGAGGGTGCTATGGGTATATTTTGTGATCTTTCCAATGCCTTTGACTGTGTTCACCATGAGACATTAATCAGGAAGCTACAGTACTATGTTGTGAAGAACACAGCGCTTAAACTTATTATTTCATATTTAAGTAATAGAAAGCAGAAGGTTATTATCAATGGTAAAAGTTCTTCCGGGTCACTTGTACTAATGGGTGTCCTTCAGGGCTCGATTCTCGGCCCATTCCTGTTTCTAGTGCATATTAATGACTTACCTTACCTTGTAAGGAACAGTCATGATATAGCATTATTTGCTGATAATACTTCCTTGATTTTTAAACTTAAACGTCAATCATTTAAATATCATGAAGTGAATAATGCTATATCAAAATTAGAGCATTGGTTTAAAATTAATAATCTACATTTGAACGGAGATAAAACTAACGTGTTTAATTTACAACAACGAATGTTAAAAATCTGAATACCAATGTATTTTTAAATGGGGTGGAACTGAGCCCTGTTGTATCCACTGTTTTTCTTGGCATCACTCTCGACGCAAAGCTTCAGTGGGGCCGCCATATATCCAAATTAGCAAGCAGACTAAGGTAAGAAGCCTAAGCTGTAAAAAATATTAGAGGCCTCACTAGTGTCGAGACAGCTAGATTAGTTTATTTCAGTTATTTCCATAGCATAATGTCTTATGGGATTTTGCTATGGGGAAATGCGGCTGATTCAGAAACTATTTTGCTTGGGGTTCGAGATAATTAAAAACTGCCAATTGAATAACCAAAATTGACACTTTAATTACACAACACTAATTACAATCTAAAACCACACTAATAATAGAACACAATCACTTTAGTTCGCAGTTATTTCGCTACGAATTATTCTCTTGTATCGCCAATTCAATACTGCCTCGGTCGAGGTCTATACCGGCGTTATATAGGGCCTCAGATAGTTTCCAGAACCTTCTACTGTAGCGACATCTAGAATGTTCGAGTACATATCGGTCCCGAAATTTCCGGAAGGATCTTGACTCTCCTAGTTCTGCTACTCGACACTAGAGGGCGCTAGTGTAACTAGTGTTGCCATGTACAAGACATTAATAGTGGCGCGCAACACTGCCCCCTCCTAAGACATGCTCGTCCCGAGCAGTATTGGCCCCATAATAACGCGCCAAACGATCCACATGGACGATCTTAGAAGTACCTCTGGCACCTTTCTGTATCCGGTAAGTTACGTCATTGATCCTTGTCACAATCCGGTACGATCCATCCCGTTTAGCTTGAAGCTTAGGAGATTTCCCTTTGCTGCGAGCTGGATTGTGTAACCACACTGGTGAACCTTCGTCAAACCCTTTCTTGTTCATTTTGCGGTCATACCGTGTTTTCATCTTCTCAGACGTTTGTTGGCCCGACTGTCTGACGTGCTCATAAATGTCATTCATTTTCTTCCGCAAGTCATTTGCATAATCAGTTATACTGCGTGGGGCATCAGGTGGTATTCCGGTGATCAGATCTGCAGGTAGCCGTAATTCTCTCCCAAAGATATGATATGACAACAAAAACGGTTGTATGTGCCTGTCCCAGTCTCGTTGCCGTTTTTCCACAACTTTTGCCAGGTACCTTTCCAATGTCTGATTAAATCGTTCTACTATTCCATCAGATTGTGGGTGGTAAGAAGTTGTTCATGTTTTATAAGTACCCATAACTCTGCAAGTTTCCTGGAATATTTGAGACACAAAATTCCTTCCTTGATCGCTGTGAATCTCTAAGGGTACTCCAAAACGACAGAAGACTTCATGAACTAGTTTATCTGCAACTGTTGAAGCTTCTTGATTTGGAATGGCGAAGACTTCTGGCCACTTAGTGAAGTTATCCATCACAACCATGAAATACTTGTTACCACTTTCACTTTCCGGAAACGACCCAGCAACGTCAATGGCTATCCTCTCCCATGGTGGACCAACATTGTACAATTTCAATGCGCCTCTACTACAATTGAGGTCCCTTTACAGCTGCACAACTTGTACATTTGCGGCACCAGTCCTTGACATCGTCACGACAGTGGACCCAGTAAAACCGTTCTCGGATCTTCAGTAGAGTGCGTTTAACTCCCAGGTGGCCTCCTGAACAACCACTATGGTACAGCTGTAAAACATCCGGTATTTTAGCCTTAGGGACTACCATTTGCAAATGACAACTGTCTTCCCGACCATTTTCCCATTTACGGCACAGGATTCCATTATGAATCAGCAAGCTCTCCTATTGGGCCCAATAGCTTTTCGTGTTCGAACTCATCGCTGAGACGTCGCTCCAATTGGGCTTAGGAGCACTGGCCTTCATCCATTCCAGAATCGGCTTAATGTCCGAATCTTCCTGCTGTGCATGTTGTAGGCTGTCCTTCCACTCATTGCTGAGCTGGTCTGTCCTGAGCATCCTCACAGATACCACTTCCTTACCCTCTTGCCTAGTACATGCTTGCAATGCTTGCAATCTTGAGGGCAAGTTCTTCTTGACAATGCATCTGCATTGCCATGAGATTTCCCGCTGCGATGTTCGATTCAACAAAGTCGTATTCCTGCAGTAGTTTAATCCATCTCGCAACTTGTCCTTCCGGATTTTTGAACTGCAATAGCCATTTCAGTGCAGCATGGTCAGTTCGTAAGTGGAATTTCCGCCCCAGAAGATATTTTATAAAATTCTGCAAGGACTTTACCACAGCAAGCAATTCCCGTCTTGTGACACAATAGTTCCTTTCCGGCTTTGACAACGACTTGCTGAAGTACGCTATCACAATCTCTTGATCACCATTCCGTTGAGACAACACACCGCCAAGTCCTATATCACTTGCGTCTGTGTCAACTATGAATTCCTTGCCCGCATCAGGGTACCCCAAAATAGGTACCCCAAAATTCATACGTGGTAGAGCCATGCTGCAGCTATATTAGTAGTATTGTTGTAGCACGAATGGGTCGGCTCGACAGGGGAAGGACCACGCTCTCACAGAAAACCAGCGTAAAATAGCAGCTTAATTCTGCTGTGTTTCGTATGGTGAGTGTAGAGAACCGGAGACCCTTTTTACTGGCTAAGAGGCATTCCATCTTAGTCCTCACGGGTGACAACGCATCTGCATCTTGAGTCTTTACTAAGGATAGATGTAGATGTCTATGAGTCACAGTAACCACTTACCTTCAGGAGGACTGTGTGCTCGTTTGTCACCCTATCCTATAAAAAAAGGTGTTTAGCACAGAAGGTTCTTGAGCTCCTGGAATGCAATATCGCAACTTTCATCCCAGCAGAAATGTCGCTTCTCCTCGGTTAGCTTGTGCAGAGGTTTGGCTATATCTGCAAAGTTCTTCACAAATCGCCGATAATAAGAGCAAAAACCAAAAAATGCTCTAACCTGTGTTTTGTCTTTTGGAACCGGCCACTCCTTGACAGCGGCAATTTTCTCTGGATCCGTGCAGATACCTTCTTCCCACTCTACATACCCCAAAAAGCTAACTTGCCGTTTGAATAGTGAGCACTTCTTCGAACTCAACTTGAGGTTTGCACTCTAGATCTTCATAAGCACACGTTCCAGGTTTTGAAGGTGTTCCTCAAACGTACGGTCTACGATGATGATGTCATCCAAGTGGACCAGACAGGCATCTCCAATTAGCTCGGTAAGTACAAGCTCCATCAATCTTTCAAACGTTGCTGGAGCATTGCACAATCCAAACGACATGACTTTAAATTGCCACAGACTCTTTCCTGTGGAGAATGCAGTTTTTTTCTTATCCTTAGGGTAAATTTCAACCTACCAGTAGCCATTTTTCAGGTCCAGCGTACTAAACCACTTTACGCCTGTAAGCATATCCAGCGTGTCATCAATTCTTGGCAAGGGATAGCTGTCCTTCTTCGTAACGTCGATCAGGCGGCGGTAGTCAACACAAAACCGCATGCTGCCGTCCTTCTTCTTTACCAGCACCACAGGTGAACATCATGGACTAGATGAAGGTTCAATAACACCATCCTTCACCATTCCCTCAATCATGGTTTCCACTTCCTTTTCACATGCTACAGGCAATCTTCTTGGCCGCTGACGAATAGGCAATTCTTCTCCTGTGTTTATTTTGTGTTGAACTAAGCCAGTCTTTCCTATGTCAGCTTCGTTTGACGAGAAAACATTGGCGTACTTGAGTAACAACTTCTTCGCCTTGACCATTTCATTCGTGGAGAGAACGTCTTCTAAAAGTTTGGTCACTCTCGTTTGTCCATCCTTGCTGAGGGTCCCAGTCGATAGATATTCGCACCGACGCAACCAATCCACTTCCTCACTAGCACCAACCAATGTGCCTTTTTCTATAATCTGTTCCTGATCACAAAGGTTCAACACACGTACTCCTGAGATGTCGGTGGTTCTGACCAAGGTTCGAGCCACTTTCCATGGAAGGTCATTGTCTACCCTTTCCACGAGTACACAACGATGAGCTTGCCCAGGATCCCTATCTAACCACTACTACTAACTAACCGGCACAATCGTTTCAGATCTCAGCGGAAGAACAATCTTCTTAAAGCTGTACACATTCCCTGGTAACGCCCCTTCCACGAAAAGTTCCTCTTGTCCACATTTCAAAACACCTTGCTTAACGTCGATCTCACAAAAATTCTTCCTCATAAAGTCTAGGCCCAGGATGCAGTCCTCCATTATATCAGCCACGATGACATTATGCAGGTAGATCATGTTGCCTAGCTTCAACTCCATCTCCTTCTCTCCACGGACGGGTATGCGCTGACCAGTGGCTGTCACCAAATTAATGCGTTCGCGGTTGTATGCGGAGTCCCCAAGGAACTGACTTATAAGTTGGGAACTGACAACCGTGCGAGAGGCTCCAGTGTCTATGGTCAGTTTACACGGCGTTCCGTTGACCTCGCCCTTGATGATCAGGCTGTTCCCATTACGGGTTTGTGAGATCGAAATCCTTGGGGCTCTTTTAACATCAGCCAGCACCCGCCAGTTTCCCTGCTGCTGATGGGCAGTGCTATTAGCCGCACTACCCTCTCGAGATCGATCACCTTCCCTTTCTACAGTTCGCTTAGAGCAGCTGGACCGAAGATGGCCCCTTTCCCCACAGCCGTAGCATCTAGAGCTGTAGCGGTTATTGCGGTCCCGAACTGTAGCTGCTGCAACCTCCCTGACGCGGTGGGAACGATGATCCTGCCACACGGCTTCCACCTCCAGTGCATGGGTCAAGGCGTCCTTAAGCGTCTCGTGGTGCCCGAGCCTCACAGCAGCTCTGACTTCAAAGTCGTGGATGACGTCGATGAATGTCTGCATCAGGTTCCCTACAATGAGCGCAGGTACAGACTGGTACGCTTTTCGAAACAGCTTCTCCACCTCAAGGGCCCACCGCTGCAGGTTTTCGTTACTGCGTTGCACGCGATCTTTGAGCTGCGCACGAAAGACGTGTTCCAGGTGAGCGTCACCATATCTCGCCTCCAATGCCTCAAGGAGCTGCTCACAAGTTACTTCCGTACCGAGAGCTTCCAGAACAGTTAAGGCCTGGTCGCATAGGCCTAGGGTGAGAGCAGTCATGGCCTGAGGTTTATTCCAGCCGTTCGCTTTCATGACAGCCTCGAACTGGATTTTGTAGGTTGACCAGGAAGAAGACCCATCTGCTCTTCCTTATCGCATTTGAGCTGCTTTTCCAAGCAACGGGCCTGTTCCTGCTTCCTGCGCTGCAGTTGCTCTTCCAACCGACGGACCTGTTCCTCCTGTCCGCGCTGCAGCTGCTCCTCCAACCGGCGAGCCTGTTCCTCCTGTCGGCGAGCCTGATCTTGCAGCATCATCATCAGAGCACCTAAGTCAGGTGCTGCAGATGCAGGAGCTGCTGACGGGCTGAACTCTGTGTTCAATATCTGGCCCTCCGACGTTTGTGGCGTTGCATTACCAAATCGTCTCTGGTCCGCCGCCAGCTGGCGTTGACTTCGGGTACGAATACCCTTTTATTTTGTCGTCCTTTGGTAAAATCGGCATGATTTGATCTCACTTCTGACACCAATTGTTACGAGCTTGGGGTTCGAGACAATTAAAAACTGCCGATTGAATTACCAAAATTGACACTTTAATTACACAACACTAAATACGATCTAAAACCACACTTATAATAAAACACAATCACTTTAGTTCGCAGTTATTTCGCTTCGAAGTATTCTCTTGTATCGTCAATTCAATACTGCCTTGGTCGAGGTCTATACCGCCGCTATATAGGGCCTCAGATAGTTTCCAGAACCTTCTACTGTAGCGACATCTAGAATGTTCGAGTACATATCGGTCCCGAAATTTCCGGAAGGATCTTGACTCTCCTAGTTCTGCTACTCGACACTAGAGGGCGCTAGTGTAACTAGTGTTGCCATGTACAAGACATTAATAGTGGCGCGTAACACTATTTTTGTTTTACAGATGAGGGCCATTAGAGCTATTTTCAATCTAAAACCGAGAGAGTCTCTTAGAGATAAATTTAAAGAAATAAATGTTTCAACTTTGGCGTCTCAGTATATTTACGAAAATTTAATGTATGTTCACAAAAACAAAAGTAATTGTAGTAAAAAAAAGTGATATACATTCTGTAAACACCAGGAACAAACACAAGCTAGTGATTCCAGTTTCTCGACTCCACAGAGTCAGTAATTCATTCTTGGGGCAATGTATACGCTATTACAACAAGGTCCCGGAATGTGTACAGGCTCTCTCTATTGCCAAGTTTTAATGTTTTGTTAAGCTGAAACTATATAAAAAGGGTTATTATAGTATAAATTATTACATGGTTGATAATAACCCCTGGGAATGAGGTGGTCGCTTCCAAGCAGTTTCTAAAATAAATTTTGTAAATAGTTCGTAATCATTTATATTGTAAAATTTATTTCAAAAAAGTCCCGCAGGGTTTCTTGCTGGTTCTTCCCAGGACAGAGGGTTTTTTTCGAACCAGTGGTAAAGAAAAAAATGACTTTCAATAAGAATTACACATGTAATGTATATTTAATTAAAAATGTATTCTATTCTATTCTATGAGAGCGTGGTGTTTCCAGGATCGAGCCAAACCATTCGCAGTGCAACCATAATATAGCTGCAGCGTGGCTCTGGTATATTAACGATAATAACTAATTATGAAAACAATAAAAATAAATCAATGAAGTTTATTTTACCATTTTTTATTTCATTCCAATGTATTAATCTGAACTTGGCTGCTTGTGCATGTAAAATGACAAAAATACTACACATATATATTTTTCTTTGAACAAATTCCTTAATTTCCCCTGAGAGCAGCGAGTTGAATTAGAAATTCGTTTACGCAATTTGATAACGCAATTTCACGGTTAAGCAACAAATGTGATTTACATTGCGTTTAGCGTATGTTTTTTATTATTATAATAAAAAACAAACGTCCTTGCGTATAAATTTAATATTTTACTTTTATTGTGTTTGCAATAATGATAGTTTTGTAAGTTAATATACGCGGTAAAATCCGTAAAATTAGTTTTAGTTAAATGTGTAGTGTTCGCATAAATATAAGAAATCATTAGTTTTGTAGCTTTGTTTTTTTTTTGTAAAATTATCGAATCGTGTATTTGTACAAATAATACAGCCTGGCAAGTGAAGTGTAGGACGACTAAATAGTGTGACGACCTGGTATGACATGCAGAAATTTTATGTAGGTGGCTTAGGACCTTGTTTCGTGCATTACCTTGTGAAGGGCTGTAACATCTTGACAGTAAAGTCAACCAGTTTTTTGGATAAAATGACCTATAGAACGAAGTAGATGGCGCTATTACTTTACACGCCTTCAATATAAAATACGCGAATGTATTTCACGGAGGGAGGGGCAACATAACGACTTCACTTTTTGTTAACACTCGATTTCGTTCCTCATCTAATTTGTGTACCGCGGTCTATACATGAAAATTCTTTCATTAGATTCTGAAGGAGTAAACACCAAAAACAAAGACAATGTAAATTTAATAATTAATGTCAGAATAATGCTATTTAATCTAAATGTAGATTGAGAAATAACAAGCAGATTTATTTATGGTATGTGACATGGTAAAAAATATATTACCCTATTTCGTCTTGTAAGAGGAGACGAAATGAATAGTCAGAAGCATAGTGATTTAATTATTTATGGCGGACTTATTAACAAGCCATTGCCACAAGGAATTCTGTCTCTACCTCCCGCTCGAACATAAAAAATGCAAAAAAACTAAAGTTTGAGAAATATACTAAACCAGATAAATTTGTTGATTGTTGATTCCAGGGATTGCAAAATATTACTATCGGGAGACGTTTTCCTATGAAATCGCAGTGACAGAGAATCTTAGTTTACTCGTCTTTGGTGGTAAGTGTCTACTGCTTTCGATGGACACCTGCAGCTAACTTCAAACTAGTAAGGCTGAGAACTATGATGGAATGTCTCCCAACCTGCTCTCTCTATACTCTTCAGAACGGATCACAATTGTGCAAGTACTGTTATTTAGATAGCATGAGTGTAGTATACACATACAAGAAATGAAAAGAGCCTACTCCTTTTTAAAAGGCTGGCAACGCATATGCAATTCCCCTGGTGTTGCAGTTGTTCATGGGCAGCGGTAGTCACCATCAGGTGAGCCGCATGCTCGTTTGCCCCCTTTCCTATAAAAAATACGAAAAAACAACACGGATTCCAAGGCAGAAAAGTCCGAAGAACTTCTGTACTAACTATCATTTTCTTGTCGTCAACGCATCCAACACACCACCTCCAGAGAATCATTTTCCTTATTCTTGACTTGTCTTGTAAAAATATAGGCGAAATAAGTATGTGGACAAGCCGGATCTTCGTAGCTTTCCTTATGTTCCTGTTCTTCCCTATTTTCAGTTTCTTTGCAGTTTTCGCTATCGCCATACATATATACATAGCTTTACTTCGCATAGATTTTGGAGAATGCGTAGAAGAGTTGATAAGAAGAAGAAGCTTTGATATTTTATTGATGTGTAAATTTTCGTAATTTTGCAACAACTCGTACTTTAGTCGATTTATTCCTAAACACATTAGCCCCATTTCAATTTCTGCTCAAATTACAGAAACCGTTTGCTCAGCTTTCGTAAAATGTAACGAAAGTACAAATGATGGAACGAAATATTGAATATGATTTGATAAAATTTGGTTCTAACATCTAGTGTGTATGAGTATATGGTAAATGTTATTGAACGAAATATTTCCATAAGAATTTAACGAATGTTATCAGAATTACCTTTGATGAACCTACACTAATATTTTTTTTTTATAGGATATGGTGACAATCGAGCACACAGTCCACCTGATGGTAAGTGGTTGCTGTGGCCCATAGACATCTACATTTATCCTCGTTTGCGAATCAAAATGCAGATGCGTTGTCACCCGTGAGGACTAAGATAGAATGCCTCTTTTCCAGTGAAAAGGGTCTTCGGTTCTCTACACTCACCATACGAAACACAGCAGCATGAAGCCGCTATTTGACGCTGGTATTCTGTGAGAGCGTAGTCCTTCCCCGGTCGAGCCGACCCATTCGTGCTACAACTATACTACTAGTATAGCTGCAGCATGGCTCTACCACGTATATAGTGAAGTGTAGTACTATAAAAAGAGAGTGTGAATTTTGTAAATTTGGGAAGGTAAGCTCCAGAACCACTGAACCTATTTGAAAAATTCTTTCACCATTTGGAAGGTACACTAATTATATATACACATGTATTATGCCTAGAAATTAGGATGATATTCACCAACTAAGTCTGAATAAGTCCAGCCTATTGAGAGCTTTCATAACCATCATGAGAGATTTCATAATTTTAATACGTGGTAGAGTTATGTTGCAGCTGTATTATTAGTATAGTTGAAACACGAATGGGTGGGCTCGACCGAGGAAAGACCACGCTCTCACAGAATATCAGTGTAAAATAGTAGCTTAAGGCTGCTGTGTTTCTTATTCTGAGTATAGAGAACCAGAGACACTTTTTACTGGACACGAGGCATTCCATCTTAGTCCTCACAAGTGACAACATATCTACATTTTAATTTGTAATCGAGGATAAAGAGAGGGAATTATCCTTTAAAAAAACGTGCGCACCATCAATATTTATAATTGCAAGAAAATAAGGTATTACTGAATTGATCCTCTTGAAAAGTTCTAAAGAATAATCTAGGACAGCAGACGTCTTTCTTCTAAGGATAGCTCACTGTAACGTGTCGCACGAGATTTTTATATAAAAATGTACATAACAATTCTTGTGCGACAAAATATGAATGGTGGCGGTGGCGGGATGTCGGCACGGGAGCGACAATATAGATTAATTGATCTACTCACGCAAAGCCTGGGCGAGCTGCTAGTATTTATATAAAATTAAAAATCAATGATAACGAAATAGTACTAATAGTTTAAGTAAGTAGAAACAAAATCTGGTAGAGGAGACATGGAGCACACGAAAAATCAAATTAGTAGAAATCAATACAAACCTTTTAAAAAGAGACTGGGCTCCTAAACAGAGTTGGATGATAGAAAAAATATATAACCTTATAGAGGATAGAAGACTACAAGAATTCCGATAAAACCAAGTATAAGAAGATTGACAAGACAATCTGACGAGAAGTTCGCTATGCTCACAATGCTTGGTACCAGGGAAAGTGCAGGTTTGTAATGGATCTTAATGCTATACATGACGCGTGTAATCTTCATAAGGAAACAAATTATTTTATTGAATATAAAAAGACCACATACCAACTCATAGAAGAACACAATGTCCTCAAACTGGATACAACAAAGAAAAAACACCTACGGGAATAGTACATCTTGTCAATGTTCGCTGATGATTTACGTAATTTAGGTGTAACCCGTGATTTGAGTAATGGGTATTCTATCCTGAAAAGCGAAGTTACGAAGGCTCCAAAAAAAGCTAAAACTGGGAAATCAGCTAGCCCAGATGATGTTAAAAAAGAGCTACTTAAATTTATTGAGGAAGAATATATTAATTTTGTAAAGCTATATATGATTTAGGCCACTTACTCAAGGACTGGTTAACATCATCTTTCATTACAAGAAAGTGACGAAAGTGAAGAAAACCACCGCGAAAAATCGAACAATTAGCCTTACGAGTCAAACATTGAAACTATTTCTACATATCATTCATGAACGCATAAGCGATAAATATGACGAACAACTCGCAAATAGCCAGTTCGGCTTGAGATGAGGAGCACGTATAAAAGAGGCTCTATTTCCAATACAGGTTTTGGTTCAGAAATGTTTAGATATGCAGCAGGATATTCTTCTTTGCTTCATTGATTACAAAAAAGCGTTTTATCGAGTGTTGCATGACCACCTTATTGCAATATTACAAAATATCGGCTTAGATGGAAAGGATATACATATCATCCTGAATCTATATTGGAATCAACGAGCTACTGTTTGGATTGATAATGAGAAGACTGCGCATATTGAAATTAAAAGGGGACTTCGGTAGGGCTGTATTCATTCACCTACGCTATTTAACTTGTACTCAGAAACTATAATAGCAGAAGCAGTTGATGACCTAGACTATGGCGTCAAAATAAATGGCCGGAATATAAATAATATTAGATATGCAGACTATATAGTTCTCATAGCACCATCTGCTGAAAATATACAGAGAATTGTCACCCGAGTAAATAAGTGCAGTGAAATAGCTGGTCTTAGGATGAACATTTCGAAAACGAAGCTCATGGTCATTTTAATGAATAGTTTTGATAACTTTGACGTCACAGTAGCAGACCAAAAACTGGAAAGAGTGGGCAAATATAAATATTTAGGTACCTGGTTAAAGAAGACGTGGAGCAGCGACCAGGAAATTAAGGCCCAAATTAAAATGGCTCGAAGTACCTTTAACAAAATGAAAAATGTATTCAGCAACCGCAGATTTAAGATTTCTTTGCGCATCTCGACTATTACAATGTTACATCTGGCCCATACTTTTATACGGACTTGAGGCGTGGACAGTTAAAGAGGATCTCCGAAAACGGATAGGATAGGAGCCTTCGAGATGTGGGCATACACGTATTTGGAAGTTCTGCGATGAGTCGACCAAAAGCGCTAATTTATACAGACCGTCAAAATGAGAAAAGTCGCATATTTGGGGAACGTGCTCAGGCACGAGAAGTACGAACTCCAAAAACTCATTATGATTGGTAAAGTTGCCGGAAGAAAAAGCGTCGGTCGCAGAAAAGTCATGGCTATGTAACATCCGGGAGTGGACGGGAATGGCGAGTGCCGCCGAACTGCTTTGCCTCGCGAAGAAAACAGCGGAGTTTACTAAGCTAACTGCAAACGAAAGAGAGGCACCAGAAGAAGAAGAAGTTTAAGACATATTTTATAATCTAATATATCTCAACTATTACAATTCCTTTCACGTTTGATTTGTCAGGCAGAAAGAAGAAAAATGTTTGTAGTTCACGAGTTTTACGATTTTCTTCTAAATGTACAAGTAAGTCTTGTGATATTACGATTGTGTTGCTGTAATCTATGAAGTATTGCTGCATAAGTTTTAGAAGTCTTGAATCTTATAAGCTAGAAATCTAGAATCTTATAATCAAATATCCAAAAATACTTTAATGCTCCTTATTTTTGGTGTACGCATATTTGTAACTTATGAGATGCAAACTTTTTTCGCCAGTACCTAATAAAATAAACGAGATTTTACGGTGTTTCTTATTTAAAATTTGATTCATAACTACTTGACCGAGTACGGTCTCCGAAAATTTAAAGTGCGATTTGGAAAATTAGTGGTGGTAAAAAATTATATTATAATCAGATCAATAAAGTAACATTTAAGTGTTGGTGCAGAAAATATTTTTTATAGTAGTTTTATATTTAAATAACTTTATGCTTATTTAAATAAAAGTTTTTTATTTAGTTGAACAAGATAATATTTCTTGATGCCTAGATTGCTGACCAATAATACAGGAAACAGTTGGTATTTGTAACTAATGATGTTATGTAAATTTACACCAATGTGTAGGAGCAAGTTGCCAAAAACATGTTGTTATGAAATTTTAAATTGTTGTAGAGTTGATACTCGGTCGAGAGGTATAGAATAAAATAGAATGGAATATTTTTAATTCAATATAGGTTATTATATAATACTTATTGTTTTTTTAAAACATTGTTGCAGAAAGCACTTCTGTCCTGGAAAGAACCAGCAAGAAACCCAGTGGAATAATTTCTACAGACAAAAAAATTATAGTAATTTTGTGGAAATATTTAATAAAAGCAATATGACCAGCATGGTAGCATTCACCTCATTTCTAGAGGTTATTTTTATTTATGTATTTCTTAATATTATAATAAAACTTTTGTACTCTTTGTCCCATACCAATTTCGACAAAAAGAAAAGAAAAATCATCAATCATATTCATCCAGTAGGCATCGTAGGAGGTGACTGTGGGAAAGCACAGAAAGACCTCCTCTCGACAGATGGTGGTATACCACCGATACTAAAGTACTACCGTACCAACAATCCGTCCCGGCTTCGTACAGGTGATTTCTGGATGTCGACAACAGCGCCACGTACCGGATGCAATTGTGGATCTGTGGAGAAACTTTAAACGTTTATTCACCATTCGCCACATCTCTACATCTTATAGGTACTCAAAAATCACACATAAAAGAATCATTAAAATCGGTTCAGCCGTTTAAGCGGAGTTCAATGGCAGACACATGTACACAATTATTATACACCCTTGAGGGGTCATTAAACGTTACACGCACGAAAATATAGCCGTTTTTGAACGTCGATTGCCGCTATGCAACAGCGACACAAACCCAATATTCGCTTATTTCTATGTATGTCTCGTAGTTATCTGTTCCGTTTATTCTAATGGCACAGAATTTTCAAATAACAGAGCTAGTAGTAAAATACACAAATGCCAACTGTCGAACAAAAACTAATAGTATTTCTGCTTCCCTTACTTCGGTCTGACGTCAGCTAGAGATATCAGTTTACGTGTGTATTTTAGGTTAAATAAAAGTTTTAAAGTGTGAATTAATGGATGAATTACGAAATTAAACAAATTTTTATTATACTTAAATTTAATTCTTTAGAATACGTGCAAGATTTTACAAGTTGACGAAGTGTAAAAATGGCACAGATACCCGAAGTTTTATTGTAAATATCTTTTTATTTTATCCTTAATGCAATGTTTAATTATCATTGAATTGTGTAGGTAATATTATAAACTTTAATTTTAATCAGGACTCGCGACTAACACTAAAGAGAAAAATAAAACCTTACCCGTACCTACAGGCCAGCGAGATTTTTTTTTAATTTTAACGGTATTTTGAAAGTTAATGATACTCGTATTTTGTTATTTTATTACTAAAACAGTAAGAAGAACAAACGTTTTTACAATTAAAGGTAATTTAATGTAGTTTCTATTGTTATTTTTACATTTTAAATCTATTACATCTGAGACGGTTATTTTTTTGTTGAAAAAAGTTTTTTCTTGAGAATATAACTCATTTCTTGGACTTGCTGTACTTAATCAGATGCGAACTCAATAAAGCATAAAAAATACTCAGTGAGAGTTGAGTTGCTTCGTTGTGCGCGTTTGGGTGTTTTTTTTTTTTAATATTTATTATTACCGCATATTCCCACAATTTTCAATATATCATATTTATTATATCTTGTAAAGCATTTAATAAACATTAAAACTAATTAATTTCCTAACTACAAACTTTACTTTATTCCAATTTCTAATGATTTTAATGTAATATAGTGGGGAAAATGAAAAACACATTTTCTTGCTTCAATTTCTACTTTAGTTTTTAATAAAACGACATAAATGTTGCAAACGAATAGAAAATATTGTCTAGATTTCGGAAGAGTAACACTTTTGTATGGGTTTCATAGAAAAATAAAGAGAAATCTTAGGCGAACGCAAGTAAGTCGAGCGCGCGATCTTGTTTTAGAACGTTGATACTTGACAGCAATTTGAATTATGACAGCTATGACACGGCGAAGGGGAAAAACGGCGAAGGAGCGTGAAATCTGGTACTGAGTTAATCCTAAATCCTTCTTACAATGGGATAGGCCCTAAAATACAGTTTAAAGAGATAACCCTAAATATAGATGGAATGGGATGGGTCAATAAGAAAAGAATGAAAGAAATATTCATTAAGATTTCAATAAAGCTTTATTATATTCTTTTATAGTGCCTCATAAAAAGTACGACGGCGAAGTTATAGCAATTAGGGTGAGGTTAAGTTGCGGCCTCCAGATAGTGTTACTTTTATTTGCGATAAAATAAAAGAAACTTGAAACTGTTGTACGTAATTTCTTATGTCTGTAAAAGTAAATTACTTTATATATGTGGCATGAAGAAACTGGGTTAAGTTTTTACGAACGAAATAAGTCGTTTTCTTTATTTATAAAAAGAAAGGCGAGCACAAAGTACACATAAGTGAGTGCTGTGGGCCATAGGCATCTACATATTATATCCCCGATCAAGTATCAAAATTCATATGTGTTGTCCCACCTAAGATCTGACGAAATACTACGTTACAAGTTTAGATGTTCTTTGGTTCGTCAGTTACTACACAAAACACAGCCACATAATGCTGGCTGGTATTCTGTGCAAGTGTGGTTTTTCCTAATCAGCTAACACAATTCCGGTCGCAGCCAAAATAAGCTTTTAGTTCGTGGTAAGACCATTTCTGCCTAGGAGTTCATCTGGGTAGTTCCATCATCTTACCTATGTCTCTAATATAAAGAAGCATTGAGTCAAAATTTAAGATCAAAAATTTGGGTCAAGTTAAACAGTATTTGGACATGAAAATTAATATAAATAAAAATTTTATTACAATAGATCAGGAAAATTATATTGACCAGTTGACGAATAAATTTAATTTGACTAATTGAAAGAAAGTAAACTGAACGTAGAGAAATCTAATATGTGTGATAATAACTTACCTTTCCAGAGACTAATAGATAGCTCGATGTATTTAGCGGCCTTGACACGACCAGATATTGCATACGCAGTAGATTATTATAGTCAATTTAATAATTGTTACTCACAATTGTATTGATATTATGCTATGCTATTATATTTGTAGAAAACAAAAAAAATATTGCTTAAGATATTTCAAAGAAGGGGCAAAACTGGTTGGTTTTGTGGATGCAGATTGGGCCAGTGATGCTATGGATAGACGTTCATATACGGGATTTTGTTTCATGAAATCTGGATCTGCTATTTCGTGGGAATGTAAAAAGCAAAGAAGTAGTAGTTGAAGTCAAAAGTTGTGTGTTGTGTGTTGATGCAATAAATTGTTCTATATAATGATGATCAGAGTCCATTGAAGATGGCAAGCAGCCATTATTCTCATATGCGTTCCAAACATTTTGATGTTAGATATAATTTCATCAAAGATGTAATTAACAATAAGAAGATTGAGACAAAGTACCTACCAACTTCTATGTATGTCTGCGGATCTGCTAACTAAAGGATTGTCAGCAATAAAAAATTGGTAAATGGTCAAACACTTGGTCTTGTTCAAATGTAAACTAATTATTGTTTATAATGTATGTTTATTTGTTTTTTTTTCTGTATAGTGGGGGTGTTACAAAGAATGATATCAAAAATAGTACATAGAAATATCTGTTGATAATTATGGAAAAAAGTGTTCTTTTTGTCAAAATATAAAAGTCAGTCGTTAACCTGCAACGTGTTTTACTTACATATACTAATAATAGGTCGGGGATAAAGTTCCTTCGTATTTTGTTTGTATAAAATTGAAGAAAAATCTCTTTGGTTGTACTGTATGTATCTGGCTGGTTTTAATATCAATACATATAGATCATAATATCAATACATAGACATTATTCCGATGATATCCCGGACGTCAGTCTGAGCGAGATTAGAATGGCTCTCCAGCACCTTAAAAACGGCAAGGCCCCAGGCGAGGATGGAATTACAGCGGAGCTTCTGAAAGCGGGTGGAAAACCGGTACTTGAAGTCCTTCAGAAGCTCTTTAATTCCGTCCTCCATGGTGGCATTACACCGGAGGCGTGGAGCAGAAGTGCGGTGGTCTTGTTCTTCAAGAAAGGCGACAACGCTCTCTTGAAGAACTACAGACCGATTTCCCTTCTGAGCCGCGTCTACGTGCTGTTTTCGAGAGTCATTACGAATTGTCTCGCGCGCAGACTTGACGACTTCCAGCCTCCCGAACAAGCCGGTTTCCGAAAAGGCTTTAGCACCATAGACCACATACATACCCTTCGGCAAATTGTACAGAAGTCCGAGGAGTACAATTTGCCACTATGTCTGGCGTATGTGGACTATGAGAAAGCCTTTGATTCCGTCGAAATTTGGGCGGTGCTGCAGTCCCTTCAGCGATGCCAAGTTGACTGTCGGTATATCGAAGTGTTGAAGTGCTTGTACAGTAGGGCTACGATGGCTATCCGAGTACAGAACCAGAGTACGAAACCTATCCAATTGCAGAGAGGTGTAAGACAGGGTGACGTCATATCCCCGAAACTCTTTACCGCTGCATTGGAAGATGTTTTCAAGCTTCTGGACTGGAAAGGATACGGTATCAACATCAATGGCGAGTACATCACTCACCTTCGATTTGCCGACGATATAGTCCTTATGGCAGAATCGCTGGAGGACCTAAGCACTATGCTCAATGACCTCAATAGTGTTTCCCAACGGATAGGTCTTAAGATGAACATGGACAAAACAAAGATCATGTTTAATGTCCATGTCACACCTATGCCGGTAGTTGTTGGGAACACTGGGCTCGAAGTTGTTGACGAGTATGTTTACCTGGGACAAATAGTCCGACTAGGTAAGTCCAACTTCGACCGAGAGGTCAACCGACGGATTCAACTCGGTTGGGCAGCGTTCGGGAAATTACGGCACATCTTCTCGTCAGGTATACCTCAAAACTTCAAAACGAGACTGTACACCCAGTGCGTGTTGCCAGTGATGACATACGGATCTAAGACGTGGTCCTTCACTGCTGGCCGTATGAGGAAGCTCAAGGTCGCTCAGCGAGCTATGGAGAGGGCTATGCTCGGAGTTTCTCTGCGTGATAAACTCAGAAACGAGGATATCCGCAGTAGAACTAGAGTGACCGACATAGCCCAACGGATTAGTAAGCTGAAGTGGCAATGGGCCGGCCATATAGCTCGAAGAACCGACAACCGATGGTGAAGAAAGGTTCTCGAGTGGCAGCCTCGTATCGGCAGGCGAAGTGTAGGGCGTCCCCCCACTAGATGGAGTGACGACCTGGTAAGATATGCAGGAAGTCGATGGATGCAGGTGGCTCAGGACCGTGCTTTGTGGCATTCTTTGGGGGAGGCCTATGTTCAGCAGTGGACTTGTGAAGGGCTGTAATGATGATGATGATGATGATGATGAACATATAGATCATTCAGAAAAATAAAAATAAAAAGTACAACTATCCACGTATATAATCTACACTTTCCCGCCATTTTGCAATTGTTTTTCTGTCCGCCAAAATGAGTGAATCTAACGAAGAAATTCGATACATTCTGAAATTTTATTACAAAAAAGGAAAAAATGCTATTCAAGCCGTGAAAAAAATTTATGACTTTTATGGGCTCAATGTAGTATAAGTAAGAGTAGCATAAAGTTGGTTCAAGCGTTCTCAGTCCGGGAATTTTGATGTCAAAGTTGCAGCGAGCTCTGGTCGCCCTCATACGGATGAAGTCGGGGCCATTTTGAAAAAGTGGAGCAAGATTGGCAAATTAGTAGTTACAACATAGCCGAGGAGTTGCGAATTGACCATTAAGTAGTTTTCATCCATTTGAAAAAATCTGGCTACACAAAAAAATTCGATATTCGGGTACCACACGAGTTCACTGAAAGAAACCTAATGAATTGTGTACTCATTTGCGATTCTCTATTGAAACGATATGAAACCGAACTATTTTTGAAAAATTTGATCACTGGTAATGAAAAGTGGATCACCTAAGACAAGAACGTGCGAAAAAGATCACGGTCAAATGGTAGTGAAGCTCCACAGACTGTAGCAAAACCAGGATTAACAGGCAATAAGGTGATGCTGTGGGTATGGTTGGATTGGAAAGGCATCGTTTATTAATAAGTTTTACCGCCGGGCAAAACCATCGATTTGAATCTCTACTGTCAAGAACTAAGTAAGAAGGACTCAAGCAAGAAATTGAGGAAAAACGAAAAAGAGTGGTATTTCGTCATGATAACGCCAGACCACACACATATTCGGCCACTTGGCAAAAATTGAGAGAGCTTGGTTTGGACTTGTTAATGAATCAACCATGTAGTCCTAATCTTGTACCCTCAGGTTTTCACCTGTTTCGGTCTCTTCATAATTCTTTGTGTAGTGTTAGGTTAACATCAAGAGAGGACTGTCAAAACTACTTATCGCATTTCTTGATCAAAAATCCCAAGATTTCTAACAAGTACAAGTAACAAGTAACAAGTTATCGAACAAAATGGCATATATATATATATATATATATATATATATATATATATATATATTATAATTACATGTAATTAAACTTTGAAAAAAAAGTCTAGAATGTGTATATGAAATACGAAGTAATTTTTTCCTCGACCTTATAAAATAAATGGTCTTTGATTACGTTAAATATAAATTTCGCTACATTAATACATCCTATCTAGTCGAGGACGGAGCGGATCGATTGTTAGATAATAAAATAAACAAAACAACTTACCTACGCACGAAATAATCTGAGAAGACTTTCATTCAATCCCCCAATGTCAAAAGCAATAACGTTGGGGGATTGATTTGTTCTGTATTAACATCGTAAAATCGCTTGCGATAAAAGCGTAAACAATACATGATCAGTAATGGAAAATTGTTGGTTTTAAGATATTTTACGAATAGTCCCTCCTTTAAAAATTTTTCGGGCGAAATAAATTCAGTAATTTTCATTAGTGAGCTCTTACTCTATGCGATATTACGTTCAATAAGTTTCTTTTATAGAAGTGGAGTCAAATGAGCACGCGGTTAATCTTGATGTAAGAAAAACAAAACGTGAACATGTTTTTTTTATCATCTTCATTATTTTCAATTTTCAATCATTAATAATTCATGTGCCAGATTAATCAAAGCTTCCCGATATGTGTACAGCCATACTGCACGATAATTGTTCGGTAAAATGGTTCGATTGATTTGTGGTTTTCTTTTTATATGAAGTTTACCTATGAATTATTTCTCTCCGAGTTAAAATTAAAAAAAGTCAAAATCGGCGACTTAAATAAAAATTAACATCCTGCTTCTTCACCATGTTTTGTTCTTTTCAATATTTCTTCTTCACTTGTTCAATTTCAGTTAAGACATAATACAAAAAATATTAAAGCAAACTTAGTGATTCTAATTGTAGATTAAAATTTTTATTCTATTTCATTATTCTACTCTATTTCATACTAAGCATATCTTCTATTTAAATTCCCTCTGTCGCCTCTTAAGACGCACACTGGAGATACTGCCTTTTCGGTTAGGAGGTTATTGCATTATTTTATACATCCACTATATGGCAGGGGTTGTTGTTTATAAAATCAAAATTCAGCCTAAAGTTATAAAACTTTAAACCAAGTAAATTACCAAATTATTCAGCATTCAATTAATCGAAGAACATGAATCCATGCGATCGTGGACATCGGTAATGGATAATAAAGTAATTGTATAGAAGTAAAAATAATAAATTATGATTTGTGATAATAATAATGTCTTCTAGATCGAATTTCACGGCAGCCATTCCCAATATACACTAGCTACGAGTATCTGCACAGCACAAAATTATAGTGCACAAGTGTTTGCGCAAGCACAGGTACACTCTTTATTCCCTCACTCTTATAGTCCGATTGGACGGCAATCCCTCTTTACGAGACAATAACAGGTATAATATATTCAAATAGAGTTACCTTAACTTGTAGCATCGTTTGCTAGCAGAGTTCTCAACTTACAGGCTTGTGGGTATTGAAGAAGTTCATAAATAAACTTACATGCTATTATTTTTTCTTGACAAATATATTCATCATAAACTATTTACCTGTTATTAAAGATGACAAGATTTTTATAAATATGTGAAATAATAATTAATAGAATCAGGCGTTACTTTGCGGAAGTCTCATCATTTTATTTTATCGAGCGGATGTACGCAAAGTAATTTTTTGTCAACTTTAATGTGAAATAATGTTTCATTTTAATATATAATAAGGTGACAAATGAATACACAGTGCACCTGATGGTATGTGGATGCTATGGCCCATAGACATCTACATTTATCTTCAATTACGCATGTGGCACCAACTACTATAGGTATGACTTCAGTAGGTGTTTTCCAAAGCCGGGTTATTTCAGTTCTTAGTGCATGGTATTTACTAAGTTTCTCTATTTTCTTCGCTCCTATATTGTAATCGGATGGTGCGGTAGTATCGATAAGTTTTATTTTCAATTTTATTTATATGAATTATATCTGGCCTATTGTGCGTTATTGTAATATCTGATTGAACAGGCATTTCCCACATTAGTTTGGCTGTATTTTTTTCCCAGTGGTTGCGACATATATTCTTTCCACCATATTTTGCTTACGCTAAATCCGTCATTTTTGCTAGGGTCCAGAACACGTACTGTACAATATTATTGTGCCTCTTTGTAAAGTAAGTGCAAGATAGTTTCTCACATCCTGAGATAATATGTTGACTTGTTTCATCTTTCGTTAGACATAGTCGGCACTTATCATCAACCGGTTTCTGAAGTATGTCTCTCTCATATTGTCTTGTTACTATTGCCTGATCCAGAGCAACAAAAATAAATGCCTCAATGAGGAAAACTTCAAATTTATATTTTCTCTTTCTATCACTGCCTTATTAAACTGACCATAAGCGGTTTAGCTTTCCAATTTATTATCTTTGTTCTAATAATTGTTCTCTTTATTTCCTTTTCTATATAACTTTCATCGTTTCCTAGTTCTATTTACCTTAAGTATTTTAGTGCTTCTTTAAATATTGAGTATTTATCTCTATTTTTTTCATGTTTTACTATTGCTTCCAATTAAATTAATTTTTTTTTTGTAATTTTCTTTTGGTTGGTGTGCCTTGCTTATTGCTAAAATTTTCCTCGTTTTTATATCAGTTTTTCTTAAATCAGAATTATTGTAGTTTATAACACCAAATTAATACAGGAGCACTGGTATTGCGTATAAGTTTTTTGCTTTTAGTACATTCCTAGCGTTAAGATGTGTTTTAGTAAGAGACTTTGCGTAAGTATTCTTTTGTACTTCTTGTCTAGTTTCGTTATGGCCTATTTAACCTAATTCATTCATACCTAAATATTTATATTGTTCTCCTGTTTTCAAGTGTTCAAATTAGTTTCCGTTTAGTAACATATGACCCACCCCTTGATTTTCTCTTCTTTTACCTGCTAATATATGTAAACTGTTACATTTGTTCAAGCCGAAAGTCATCCCTATGTCTCTTGTAAAAATTTCTATAATGTCTATTAAAACTCTAAGATTGTTTTTATTATTAGAATATATTTTTAAATCATACATATTTAATTTGTATCCTTTAGATTATTTTTTTTTAGAATTTAGGAAACGGGATGAATACCTAAGCATAATAAAATAGGTAACAGTGAATCTCCTTGGAATATTCCACGCTGAATGTATATGGGATCTGTAGTAACGAAGCCACTCGCACCAGAGGCTATCATGATAGCATTCCATTTGGGGATGACTATCTGGAGAAATCTTTTGATAGGAGGTGGGCATTTATAAATATCCAGAACTCTTAGTAACCACTCGTGTGGTATACTGTCAAAGGTTTTTTGGTAGTCTATCCAACCGATACATAAGTTTTTCTGATTCTGTTGTGAATCTTCCAATATAGCCTTGTTAATCATAAGATGATCTTTGCAACCTCTGACGTAACGTTTGAATCCTGTTTATTCAGGAGTTATAATATTATTTCGATCACAGTGCGTATAAAGTTCGTTTGAAATTATGGACACACAATTATTGTAAAGGGTTTGTATATATAGGCGCTATGACTTAGGGATTTCTTTCATGACAAAGACTCTTCAAGGACTATAGTTTAAACCTAAGATTATCAATAAATCACCTTTTGTAATATTACCGAATATCAATTATAAAATATGACGAAGTAATACTAAAATATGACGAAGTAAATAATGCCATATCTTAATTAGTAAATTGGTTTAATGTTAATAATTTACATTTAAATGGCACTAAAAATGTATGAAATTTATGACTCCAAATGTCAAACATTTAAATACTAACGTGATTTTAAATGGGGAGGAACTGAGGCTTGTCGATATCACAATTTTTCTTGGAATCACACTAGACGCGAAGCTTTAATGGTGCCCCTATATATAAAAACAAGCAAGCGGACTTAGTTTTCCAACATATGCTCTAAAAAAGATTAGAAATCTTACCAGTTTTGAAACAGCTAAACTAGTTTACTTTAGTTATTTCCATATCATAATGTCGTATGGTATTTTGCTATGGGGACACGCGGCTAACACTGAAATTGTATTTGTTTTACAGAAGAGTACTAAAATAATGTTGCGACAAAAATTTAAGGAAATTAATATATTAACTTTGGCTTCTCAATACATTTATGAAAATTTAATGTAGGTACACAAAAATAAAAGTAGTTTTGCAAAAAATAAGTGATGTTCATTCTGCAAATAATAAGAACAGACACAAGCTACTATTTATTATTTTTTATTTTATTTAATTAATTAATTACAACGGTTTTACTCCAATTACAGTAATTAATAATTTTGAAAGGCACATGAGAATAAACTATGCTATAATTAAAACTATACTATGAAAAATATAAATTATATATCATTCCTTTCGCAAAATCGTAAACAAGCAGACAACAGCACATTCCAACTATCCGCAAATATATCAAAGTCGGGTGCAGCCCTCACAAAATCGTTGATTGCGCTGTGCATTCGATATAGTGGGGAATTAGCGCGCGACAGCGTGCGCGATGATGCCGTCGCAAATAATCTAGGCCGGCAAGATGGCCTATGTCGCAAGTAGTGGTTAGGCACATAGATCTTGCATAAGGTATTGTGAAGTTCAGGGGCATCTATTACGCCTCTTAGAATTTTGAGTGCAATGATAATTATGTTGCGAGAACGACGAAATGCAAGAGAATTATATCCTAAGGAACCCAACAAAAATTGTGTGGGATATAAAAACGGGTAGGATCCGTATTTTTTTTTATAAAGAAAACGTAAGAAGGCCTTTTGAACTTTTTCTATAGTCAAACCATACTTAGACTCATAAGGACTCCAAACACTTGCCGCTGATTCCAATTTACTCCTCACTAACGTGTTAAATAATTGTTTGATTACTTCTGTATTTTGAAATTCGCGGGCATTGCGCAAAACGAATCCGAGGCGTTTGTAACAGTCAACAGCCAAGGCGAATATATGGGCATGAAAAGTTAAGCTACAATCAAAAGTCACGCCCAGATCTTTTATGGTTGTCACGCGCGTTAGAGTAGTGTCTCCTAAAGTGTAGGTAGCTTGTAGAGGCTGTAATTTGCGACTAAAAGTCATAACATAACACTTACTCGTGTTGTAAAACATTTTATTGTCAATACTCCACTGGTAGACCCGGTCGATGTCACTTTGGAGATGACTGTGATCGACATTTTCCTTTATTTTACGTGTCAGTTTTAAATAGTCTGCGTAAAGTAAGCATTTAGCATGCTTAACGACGCTAACAAGATCGTTGATCATAATAAGAAATAGGAGTGGACCGATTACCGATCCTTGACTAACTCCGGAGCGAGTATGGTATGATTGGGATAGGTAAGAACCGTGGGTAACATATTGGCGCCGGTTGCGAAGATAATTTGAAAAGAGGGATAGTAGTTTCGGCGTAAATCCTATAGCGCATAACTTTAGTAACAGTATGTCATTGTCCACTTTATCAAATGCCTTTTTAAAATCGAGGTATAGCACATCTACCTACCTACCTTTATCTAGATTCTGCGAAATGTAATCCACAAGCGAAAGAAGATTAGTCTCTACTGAGCGACCAGGTCAAAAACTATGTTGTTCGTCGCATAAATAGCATTTTAACTGTTCGTAAATGACCTTATGTACAATATGTTCAAAGACCTTGGCAGGGGATGAGAGAATCGCAATGGGGCGATAATCCTCAACAGAGGACCTGTTACTAGTTTTTGGAATGGGAGTGACACGAGATAGCTTCCACTGTTCGGGATAAGTGCCACTATGCCGAGCCAGATTAAATATATGACAAAGGGAGGGTGCAATAATATGTTCCTTACATCCTTTTAATATATAAGTAGGAACCTTATCGTACCGACAGAACTACCGGGTTATAATTTGTTGATACCTGCTTTGACTTCTGATAATGTAAAGTTGCGTATAGAATAGAATAGAATAGAATGATTTTATTCTATATGGATTATTACATAATAAGTACGTATTGAAAGTCATTATTTTATTTACCACTATTTACATATCCCCCATGTGGTGCGATGTTAGCGGTACATACATGATTGGGATCTAGAATGGGGTTATTTGGTAGGAATACACTTGAAAAATAGTGCGCAAATGCATCAGCTGCTTCAGTACAGGAGAATTATTTATTTTTATAAGTCACTATGGGTTCAAAACCGCCCTTGAATTGCAAGTTAGCAATGTGCTGCCAAAACTTTTTTGGGTTAGTCTTAATATTCATTTCGATAGCTATTATGTATGATTTGTAGGCTAACTCAATGCGGTTCTTTAAATTCGAACGTAATCTAGAGAAAGCATTATAAACACATACGTCACCATGTTTTTTGGCGATTAAGTCTTATTTTACGATTGATATCCTTTATGATATCAGCAGAAAACCAGACTGGGTAACGTTTACAATTTAATTTAGAACTCCGTTTAAGACGTTGTAAAGTATTTTGTAAAATTCAGCTGTCGCCGAAACAACATCATCTGCGTGAATGACGTTACACCAATTTGCCTTAGCCATCTGATCGTACAGTAAAAGAAAATCAGCTTTACTCGTATTAAAATCCCAGAAAATATACAAATGCTATGCTCAAAGTTCAAAAACATTATTTAACTAAGTTTATAGAAAAAGTATATAATAATGTTAAGGAATTTATGGATGATAATAACCCCTGGGAATGTGGTGATCACTACCAAGCTATTTCTAATTTGTTTTTTTTTTAATTAATTGATTGTAATAAATGACTGTAAGCTGTTATTTAAAAAAAACGTCCTACTGTGTTTCTTGCTGGTTCTTGCCACGACAGAGGTTTTTTTTCGAACCAGGTGGTAATTAAACAAAAGAGTGACTTTCAATAAGTATTATTTATAATCTATATTGAATGAAAAAGTTACTGCTTCTGTTTCTGTTTCCTAAATATATCCTCGATTAAGAATCAAAATGCAGATGTGTTGTCACCCTTGAGAACTAAGATGGAATGCCTTGTTTCCAGTAAAAAGGGTATCCGGTTCTCTAAGCTCGCCATATGAAACATAACAGCATTAAGCTGCTATTTAAGGTCGGTATTCTTTGACAGTTGTGTTGAAAATTTCCCCGGTTTAGTCAAACCATTCGTGATACAACCATAATAGCGGCATGGCTCTAGCACTCAAAATCCCGATAGTGTAATCTGGTTTGGATATTTTAGTTCTCACAATTTTTGACATGGGTATGTCCTGTACAGATAATTACACAAGACGTTTTATTTAATTAAACCAGCTTGTACTTATTATTTGTTTTATCTTTTTAACAGTTACATTTTGAATACATTTATTTTACTAATAATTTAACGTAATAATTATTTTATTTTACATGATACGGATAAAATTCATATTTGTACTTGCGTAGTTGAATAAAAATTACCCTATAATAACTATGTATCAATTTACTAAATTTAATTTATCACTGGAATTTAGGCTGTAATAGCGATTATGGTGATGATAAGATCAAATTAAATGTAAATCCGGCCAAAACGTTAATAACTAAATAATAAATATGAATACACAGACAGACAGAGACGAAAATTCTAAAATACTCTAGTTTGGTCTTCCGTACGCTATAGTCCTCTGCATTTCTTTTGTTTCTTCCAGAAAATATTAAAATTACATACACAACTTTTCCACAGATTTATTAAATGTATATAGATTACATACTACTGAAGTCGTTGATCGATGTCAATGTCAAAATTCGTATAAAGCGTCTCCCACACACAAGCGGCTTGCGATGGCAGCCAGCTGTATTCGCTTACAATGCAAGTGAGTCTGCAAAGCCGATCGGCCAAGTCGCGGCCTGCAAGCAGCTGGCCGCGGCCACAAGCCCCGTCCCAACTGCCATCGCGTGTGTGTATCGAGCGTGCGGCCTATCGGAGGCCGCAACGCAGTCACTTGCAAATTTTTACAACAGAAAAGTGACACAAAATACAGAGATTTTAATGGACACAGTTCAAAATTATCCAGTACTTTATGAAATTTCACATCGTGATTAAAAAGCATTAGGATTAAAAACAAAATATGGGATAATATTACTAAATATAATGAGCGTAATAAGACTTCGTCACGGTTAGCCATCTTGAATGACGTTCGATCGTAGCACAGACACCACAGAGAATGGTGCTTCAGGCCGCCACTGCGACCGCAGTGGTATGTTGTTGCAGTGGCTGGAGCTGTGGCTCGCGGTTAGCCGCCACCGCAAGCCGCTTGTGTGTGGGAGATGCTTAACACACACACCAGTTTACAACAGGCTTCCGCTGCACTGCTTGGTAGATTCAATTTGAAATTATAAGTAATTCACAACTTGTCTAACTAACTAGGTTATGACGTCGTTCCGACCAACTGTTTCACTTCACGAATGACGACATCATCGCAAACTCAATTTCATTATCCAATGTTGGAAACTTAACCTTATTTAATATATTTCATTCTCCCGGAATTAATTTCATAAGCACGATGAAATATTCCAATAAGTTATTAGTTACAACTTCCTTAATTTAGACGGCCACGGTTTAAGATGTTAATGTATTTAATACTTGCACTATTACTAGTTGTAAGAAAAACAGAAGTGCACCTTATTGCTGAGCCATTTCCATAGTTTCCACAGCAAGCAACCCAAGTTCGATCCCAACTGACACAATCAAATTGTTAATTGCACTTTTAATTGCTGATTTACTATGTGCACGGCGCTGAAAGAAAACATCATGAGGCAGGTAAAACATAAACATAACATAAACACTCACGCCTGTCACCCAGAGGGGTAGGCAGAGACTACGGACTTCCATTTGGCGCGATCCTGACACACCTCTCTCGCCTCTTTCACATCCATATATCTACGCATACACGCTCGTCGGTTAAGGGTACTCCTAATCTGGCCCATTTTCAATGTATCGCCGATCTGGTCGATAAACCTTCGTCTAGGGCGTCCCTTCCCGACCCTGCCGTTCACTTCTGCAACATAAATTTGCTTTGTCACTCTTTCCTCGTTCATTCTTTCTACGTGACCAAACCACCGAAGCATTCCTTTCTTAATCCTTGTCACAACGTCATCTTGCAAACCACACTTTTCTCTTATTACACTATTTCTCACCCTGTCATTCAGATTCAGCCCTAGCATACTCCTTAAGGAACGCATTTCTACAGCATTTATTCTACTCTCATGCTTCTTCTGCCAGACCCAACTTTCACTACCATACATTAAAGTCGGCACTAACACAGCATTATGAATTGCCATACGTGCCTTAGTTGACACATTCTGACTCCTCACAATAGCGTGTAGGGCCCCGTTCACTCTATTTCCTGCGTTCACTCGTCGTTCTATATCCTTATCATATCTACCATCCCTGCTAAATAAACATCCCAAATATACAAACTCATCCACTTGCTCAATCAACTCCCCTTCTATTCTTATTTTACATAAAGTTTTACTTTCTTCTCTTTCAAAAACCATCACTTTCGTCTTACTTGCGTTCACTTTCATACCCCCTTCTTTCAATGAACAATTCATTAAAGTAACCATCATTTGCAACTCGGCCGCCGACGATGCAAATATGACTTGATCATCGGCGTACAAAAGGCATTTGACGGTTGACTCACCCATTCTCAACCCACATTCTTCAACTTTCAAAGTTTGCAAACAACTGTCCATAAATAGGTTAAACAGCCACGGGGAAGCCACACATCCCTGTCTGACACCTTTATGAATGCCAAACCAGTCCGAATAGACCCCGTTGATCCTGACACAAGCACTAGAGTCCCTATAAAGAGACCTTAATGCCTGTATCAAGCCAGCGCTCAACCCAAATGAGTTCAGTGTTTGCCATAACACGTTCCTGTCCACTCTGTCATAAGCCTTTTCCAAGTCTAAGAACGCACAAAAAACTTTCTGGTTTTTAGCCAAAAACTTCTCCGCTATCATGCGCATGGAAAAGACTTGATCCGTACACCCCATCCCCTTTCTAAATCCAGCTTGCACATCCCAAATTTTTCCTTCAATTTCTTCCATAACTCTTTCAATTAACACCTTAGCATACAGTTTACCCACAATGCTAAGCAAGCTGATACCACGGTAGTTTTTACAGTCCTGCTGCGACCCCTTTCCCTTATATATTGGGACTATAACGGCTTTGCACCAGTCTTCCGGTACCCGTTTCAGTTCCCAACATAAATTAAACAAGGTGTGCAGCAGGCCTGCAACCACACCCTCACCAGCCCTTAGCATTTCGAGTGATACTCTATCATATCCGGCTGCCTTTACCTGCTTTCATGCTTTTCATTGCTTTCATTATTTCATCTACACTTATCTCCCTACCTCTTTCCACTTCTTCCGGAATTTCTATTTCACTTATTTCAGACGACTCTTCACTCTTAAACACGCTTTCAAAGTATTCCTTCCATCTCTTTAAATTCGAAACTTCATCATTCAGCATGTATGCATGTCCGAGAAATTTAAAAAATCTATTTCCAAGAAGACGCGTGAAGTTAGTCAACACGCATTAGGAGAGCGTTTTTCGAGCGAACATTTCCTTGTCATTGAAGTCTCTCAAACATAATAGAAGGAGAAGAAAAATGTTCAGGTGTGTGACGTGTATGGGCTGTAAATTCTCACTTTATGACAGTAAATGTGCAACCGCCATATACTGTGTATGAATTAATATTTTTATCGAAAATCTTTTTACTAATCCTGTGATAATAAATTAGAGATTAAATTTTTAGTAACACTATTGCGACGATATTTTAATTGTATATTTTTTAGTCCACTATAAAAGGTCAAAATATTAATCTTTTTATAAAAGGTCGGGGAAAGAGTTTCTTCGTAGTTTGTTTGTATAAAATTGAAGAAAAATCTCTTTGGTTTTACTGTTTGTACATGGCTGGTTTTAATATCAATACACATATGGTATTAAGAAAAAGAAAAATAAAACATAAATAACACTTTCCCGCCATTTTTCAATTTATTTATGTCCGCCAAAATGAGTGAATCTAACGAAGAAATTCAATAAATTCTGAAGTTTTATTACAAAAATAGAAAAATGCGACTCAAGACGCGAAAATTTTGTGATATTTATGGACCCAATGCAGTTTCAGTAAGATTAGCACAAACTTGGTTCAAGCGTTTTCAGTCCGGGAATTTTGGTGTCAAAAGTGCAGCTCGCTCTGGTCACCCTCATACGGATAATGTTGATGCCATTTTTGAAAAAGTGGAGCGAGATTGCCAAATTAGTAGTTTTGATATAGCCGAGGAATTGAGGATTCACTACAAAATAGGTTTGACCCATTTGAAAAAGTCTGGCTATACAAAATAGCTCGATATTTGGGTACCACACGAGCTCACTGAAAGAAACCTAATGAATCGTGTGCTCATTTGCGATTCTCTATTGAAATGTAATAAATCCGAACCATTTTTGAAAAGATTGATCACTGGTGATGAAAACTGGATTACCTCCTCAGATAAGCTCTGAGAAGGTAAGAGGAGGTCTGTGTGGTGGGATTGGAAGGGCATCGTTTATTATGAGCGTTTACCGCTGGGCTAAACCATCGGTTGTGATCTTTACTGCTAACAACTAATGAGACTCGAGTAAGAAATTGAGAAAAAACGGCCGGAATTTATCAATAGAAAAAGAGTGGTCTTTCATCACGTTAACGCCAGACCACACATATCTTTGGCCACTCAGCAAACATTGATATAGCTTGGTTGGGAAGTGTTATTAACTCCAGCATATAGTCCTTAACTTGCGCTCTCAGATTTTATCTAGTTTCGGTCTCTTCAGAATTCTTTTTGTCGTTAGGTTGATATCAAGAGAGGTCTGTCAAAACTACTTGTCGCATTTCTTTTTTAATTAAAAATTTCAAGATTTCTACAGCTACGGGAATATGTCACAAGGTGGTAACATATTATCGAACAAAATGGCACATATATATTGTTATTAAACTTAATTAAACTTTGAAAAAAAAATGTTTTGAATTTGTATATAAAATACGAAGAAACTTTTCCCCCGACCTATTAAAAAGTAAACGCCGAAAGTACTTAAAAAATTAAATGATTACCACATAGGTTCTGAAGTAAGGGTACTTTAAGTATGCTGTACACTATGTTTCAGTATTTACTTCAGAAGTGGATTTTTGTTTACTATAAGTGGAAATTATTTCATTATTATATTAAATTTGTAAATGTCAGCTTAATTTTTAGTAAAAGTTTTATTTTAGTTAATACACATTCTATACTCATTGGTAGCGTGACTTTGAGTAGACTCTACGTAGCAGGTTCGTTAGATATTCATATTTAATATTCAAATTCACAAGGAGAATATTTCTGGAACAAACAGTATGGTAATTTTGTAGTGTAGATATATTATATTATAACCAGTTTTGTAAGTCTTATGATGCTCGAATGAACGCTAATCAAACTCGTTAATAATAAAATCAGCGTAAGAGAATCCATCATCCTATTTCATTCTGTGGGTGTAGTAAGAGAAGACTGTTAAAAGTTCCAAAAAGTCTCATGGTTTCCGATAGATACGCTAAATATGTAAAATATGCGGACGGAGGACAGGGCGGAGAACTAAAGTCGCTGCCAAAGGTTCTACAATTCGCCTGCCAAGTGTAATGATTATGGCGATCAGTATTTACCATAATCGTGTCATCAATCCCTCAGAAATAAGCGAACCCTTTATAAGGTCTGTTACGACCAGTCATGTCTTACGCGGGCCCTATATTCGCTCACGTTGACCCCAAAGTCATAAATGAACTCCAAATAGTTCAAAACCTCTTTTGTCGTCGAGCTACTAACGCACCCTGGTACGTCCGTAACGCCGACCTCCATCGGGACTTAGAGTTCCCTACAATCCAACAATTTCTAAAACACTCTCTGAGAACTTCTTCAAAGCCTCAGAGTCTCACTCTAATCATTTTATTCGTGAGGCAGCTACTTATGCAGCCCCACTCCCCTCTCGCTATCGAGTCCCCAGGCCAAGAAACACCCTCTCGGACCCGCCTAATAAACTTGCAACCAACCTGAACTGCCTCCTGGCGGCTCAGGCCGACTCTTCTTAAATTTGCCTTAGTAGGCTCTCCCTCAGCGGCCCTTTGTAGCCACCTGCGCCCTCTTTTCCCAAAAGAGGGTCGCTTCCGATTTGACAGAGATGCCTCAATGAAGGCCACTGCCCATCCCCCATAGGTGGTTTTTAGTGGGTATCACTTAGGGTCCCGGTTAGGATAGTCACAGTGATTCCCACATAACCACGATAGTCTGGCTGTCGTGGTATACATAAAGCATTTACCACCTCCTCAAGTAACGGGGTAGCCCTTTCCAATTGCTTCTGGGCGCAAAAAAAACGTAACCGTGATGACTAAAAAGATTCAAATGTGATGAACACAACGCTAATCATTAAACAAATCAACAATTTAGAGAAATGAATTATATGTTTTTAAAATAAAATTAATTTAAAATTAGAATTCTTAGCCAAACCAAAAAAATTTTGATTAAATGGCCATTACTGCAGAACGGCAATTTCCTATTATATTAATGCACTTAATACCACGTATAATATATACTTAATTATGTATAAATGTATAGATTTATATGTGTATTTATGTAACTGTATGTTTATGTTCGCATACATAATGTATTATTATTTCGAAAATTATACATCTTATTATTTTGATTCTTTCCCCGCTCACTTCTCTGAATGTTTTTCTTTAATTTTTAGCTATAGGTATTTTATGTGAGTCCGTGAAATCTATTTTAAAATCAGCGCTGATGTTCGTGTTATTTAGTACAGCAGTAGTTAGCTAAAATAGGGACTTAACTTGACTTCACACAAATTTTTTGGTATTGTTTTTATCTCGTGTTATTTTTTTTTTGTGATATAGATTAAAGTTTTCTTTCTTTCTCTTTTTCTAGATGTAGAAAGTAAATATGGTTTAAAAATAATACATTAAAGACAAATTAAAAACACTTGATCTGTATATGACCTAGTATTTTAGTCATTCTTACGCTTACAAAAGGATAAGACTTGTCTGGTTTCAGTGATATTTGCACTAATGTCCATGAGGCCTTTACAGCACTAAGTACATGGTAAAGGTTAATATTTTACCACTGTACATAAGCTATTTAAAAACAATTGTACCCGTAGCTTTATTTTAGTATTTTATTTAATTAATTAATATTAATTTCTTAATTTAATGAATGTGAAAAAACACTTTCTTTTAATCGCTCTGTGGAGCAGTGGCTTAGCAATGAGTGGCAGCGCTGAGGGCCATGAATTCGAATTCCACACGGAATAAGTATTTATATGGCCCAGAAATAATTGTTCGAAATGTAAGTATGTAAAGGATACAGGAAAAAATCCTAGTGGGGGTAACGTGTCTAATAAAAGTAAATAAAAAAATCTGGAAAAGACTTATAAGGGTTGTCTTTTGTCGTAAATTACAAGTATGTGAGTTATCAATAAGTTATACACATAATGAGAGAGATATTATGATTTTCTACACTATTGTGTGAATAAACTTTAAATACACATAAAAAATTCTAGTCACTTTTTTATTTTATGCGCCAAGCATATAAAAAATAATGTAATCTGGCTTCAAGCCAAATTTTAAAAAATGTACAAAAGTCTTTCTACAGAACATATCTCATCTTTCTACAATATGTTTAAATTGTTTGAAAAATCTAAAAGTGCACGCCTCGTGAGCAAATCATTTAATTTTGAAGAAAAAAAATAAATTTTACTCCTGAATTTTATAATCTATTATTTACGTGTATTAAATTTAGTGCTATATTATTTTAACAGACAGTATGGTTATGACAGAGGCATTTTGAGAATACAAAATTATTTGACCTTGACGTGTCGCCACCACACACACCTATAACATTTAGCATTATGAGGCGTGCAATAAATGCCAAAGCCTACTCTTAGAAAATATTTTTGTTAATAACTTAACATAATATATTAATTATTTATTTACTTTTAGCATAAATAGACACAAGTCCCATAAAGTAAAGTTACGGAAAGGTACAACTAGATAAGAAGCAAGGAAGGTTTATTTTCGTCTTCGTCATCAGCCTTTTAAAAATCATCTTCCGGTCATAGTTCTCCCGTAGTTGCAGCTTCCTGCTTCTCATTCATCTTTTGGTGATCTTCAAATGATTTTTCTGTCATTCTTCATAGTCACTATATTACACACACACACACACACACACACACACACACACACACACACACACACACACACACACACACACACACACACACAAACCCGCTTCTTGTTTCGCCACCACACATTTCAAATTGAATTATCTTTGAAAAATCAAAAGTAAAAAAGACAAAAATGTTTTCTCAAATTATTGATAGGGTGATATTTTTCCTTAAATTTTATACGAGATCACCACTAAAGTATAACCTATTTAATAAAAGAAGAATCATTAAAATCAGTCCAGCTATTTCCGAAAAATCGGTAAACATGCCTAAAAACATATACGCGTCGAATATATTCGTAAAACCTTATCGATTTTAAAACTCATTTAATAACTGAAAACAGAATTATCATATCAATGATATTGATATTATCAATTGATATAATAATTCTGTTTTGAATGTGGAAACAATTTTCTATCCATTGTTATTATCCGTTTCATTTTGAATTCATAATAAGTTGATTCAATATTGAATGTGGCACTAAATACTGTTTGTCAGTTTACATTCAGTAACTGATTACCGATTCCGGCTTGTTAATTAGCTGTAATCTAAAATAGTTTGGAAAATTCAAAAGTGCACTACTTATTAGCGTTTTATTTAATTAAGATGAAAAATAAAATAGTATTCCTGCAGTCCTCTCTTGAAGATTTGTCTGTTTTGTCTGTGTTGTCTGTTGACACTATTAACGCTAATCTGACTTGTATTTGTTATATCTTCATATTACAGAGAAGCAGCTTAATAAGCTTGAGCGCGTTCAAATTTTGTGCATTAGATTCATATTTGGGCTTCGCAAATATGATCACATCTCTGAATTTCGCAAACAGCTCAAATGGCTCCCGAACCATTCACATTCTCTGCGCTTTGTATGTTATGCTGTTTAATCCTTCCACTCCTCATTATTTTACTCTCTTTACTCCTTTTTTTTACTCATTATAAGCTAGTGCTTGACCACAATTCCACCTGGTGGTAAGTGATGATGCAGCCTTAGATGGTAAATCGCACTGTCATATCGTAACAAAAGCCTATTCACTCTTGCCTTGAAGACGCCTAGATTGTATTCGGACAGAAAGATAGACGCCGGAAAATTATTCCACTCTTTTGCTGTACGCATTACAAAAGACGAAGCAAACCGTTTGGTTCTAATGCGTGGAATATCGACAACAAATGGATGAAGAACCGCCTACCGTCTGGTTGTCCGATGGTGGAAAGGATAGGGAGGAATTAAGGCGTGTAATTCCTGCGCACACTCACCGCAATGCATCCTATAGAATACCGAGAGACTGGCTACTCTGCGCTTGTGCTCGAGGCTGACAAGATTGGTTTCAACCAAATCAAGGTCACCAATGAGCCCAATGCTGCCAGGTGGCATTTTGCAGCACCAGCCTATATGTGACAGCAGTACTCCATGCACGACCGGACTTGCGCTTTATATAAGGTAAGAAGCTGCCCGGCGTGAAGTACCGCCGCACTCTTGCAAGGACACCAAGTTTCCTTGCGGCTGCTTTGGCTCTGGACTCAATGAACCGCCCATAGTTTAGGTTCGAAAAAAATTCAATCCTTAACAACTGAAGGCGGTCAGTGTACTCCAAGTATACATTCCGGAAAGTAGGAGCCAAGGTGAGCGGGCTCCTTTTAGCGGTAAAAAGACACGCTTGTGTTTTGGAGGTGTTAAATCTCACGAGATTGGCATCTCCCCATTCGGAGACTCACACACTAAACCATAGACTCTCTTTCTGACTGGATTCGATCCCGACTGGCCCGGGCGCTTGGTTGGTATATCTCCACAACTGTGCTGTCGTCTGCATACCCATAGACACCGGGAATGAGCAGATCATTTATATGCACCAGGAAGAGAGTTGCGGAGAGAACGGACCCCTGAGGAACACCGGCGTTAGTCACCACAGTATTGGATGAGCAGTTATCAACGATGACCCGGAGAGACCGTTCACTCAGAAAGTCCTTCACCCAGACAATTAGCTGTACGCTGAAAGCTTGTCCAATAGACTAGCGTGCCAAACCCTGACAAAAGCCTTCGAAACATCGAGGGAAACAGCAAGTGCTTCACCACTGTTCTCTAGGGCTTCGCCCCATATGTGAGTGGCATGCGCTAGAAGGTCCCCAGTTGATCGATTTCAGAGAAACCCGTACTGGCGATCACTGAGTAGATCATTTTGCTCTAGGTATGCCATGAGGTGGGCGTTCAATATACGCTCCATAATCTTGCAGAGTATGGAGGTAATTGAAATTGGCCTATAGTTGGCAGGGTCGGTACGGCTACCTTTTTTAGGCACAGGCTGCACATTGGCCAGCTTCCAAGATTTAGGCATTATTCCAATCCTGAATGAGAGGCGGAACAAGCGTGTCAACACAGGAGACAACTGAGATGCACAGACCTTTAGTACTTTAGCTGGTATACCATCAGGTCCACTAGCTTTGTTCACGTCTAGACTTCGCAAGGTTTTAATAAACTCCTTGTTGGTGATACGGACCTCAGACATAGAGGTACCGCAGTGATGTAATTGAGATGGTACGCTGTTGCTACTATCCAGACGCGAATTGCAAGCAAAAAAAGAGAAGCAAATAAGTCCGCTTTCTCCTTAGGCGCATGCGCCAATGAGCTATCTGGTTTTACCAGCGGAGGCAGTGTAGACCGACAGAAGTTTGTCTCGACCGCTTTGGCGAGAGACCAAAAAGCTCTACTGCCAGATAGTTTGACAGAGAGCTTTGTGCCGATGCGTTTAATGCGGTCGAAACTGGCTTGGCGTAATGCCTTTTTGCACGACTTGGCGGCTTGGTTAAAGGCTCTCTTCTTAAGGCTAACACCCGGACCTTTACGGTCTTGAGCATCGACCCAGGATAAGTGAGCCATAAGCTGGTGCTTTTCAGCACGAGCGCACTTGGCGTTAAACCAACCATTTTACCGCCAATGGGCACGTCAGCAAAGGGATGAAATACTCCATCGCTTGACGTATCACATTGGTTATGGCATCCGCGCAGCTCTATGGGTATCCAGAGGAGAAGCAGACCTGCCGTCAAGGACAAGATGCAAAGAAATACCGCATCTCATCCCAATCTGCTGACTTGTATGTGGCGACATTCGTCGCACTCCGTGGAAATCGTTGTTAAGTGGGGAATATAACGACACAGATTTCACCAGACAGTGGTCAGAAGTTCCCAAGGGTGAGGTAACCTGAACATCGTACGTGTATGAATCGGTCGTCAGCAGAAGGTCGAGGCAGTTGGCTGTTTGCCTTTGCACTCCTTTGCACTCTTCCTCCCTTTTTTTAGAAATCCTTTACTGTCACTGATATGCGTTTGTGAAACTCTTTACCTCTCCACATTCGTCGTGCTAAACCTCTTCATTATTTCAAGTCTTGTTAAATTGTATTACTTAGAACGCTATTACATATATTACTTTTCCTTTTTCGTACTTTTTTCGTTCAATCTATTATATATCATTTTACTTATCTTTATTTATATGTATTTTCATATATTTTTTGTACGCCCCCTTTACTATAACTATTGCTTGCATACGCAAAGGCTGTCTGGAAGATATCACTTTCATAGTGATAAGACCGTCTGTTGTACATATTTTACTTTAGATTTAACTCTACTCGTGTTTCTGTATTTTGGTGTACAATAAAGAATAAATAAATATAATGGTAATATAAACTTATTATCATTATATTTATTTATTAAATAATGGAAATAAGTTTACAGTAGTAGTATATAGTACTCATTTCCTGGAGATAGAAATCTAAAAGACAATCTATTTTATATCTTATAAAATAAAGCCGATTCTCCCCAGCTTTCCTAAAGTTTAGGAAAGCCATTGACCTTATGCGGACATAGAAAATGGCGTGAAATAGTTCTACGTTCTTTTATTTCACAGCGAATAAAACTTACGCCGTTATCTAGGGGCCCCAACTTAATTCCCCTTTACTTACTACTTTTGTTGTAACTTAGACTGCTTAGACGTTCAACTTTTTATGTGATGCCATAAAAATAACACAATAAAGCTAATGTATAAGATATTTAGAAAAAAGTTGATACATAAATGTTTTAAATGTCTTTGTAAGATAATGATGACCATCTGGCCGAATACTATTAACAAAATCGTTTATTAACAGGTGGAATTTGTACTTGGGTTATATTTGGTTCCCTTAATATTTTTACAGAATTAAGGGTGATAAACGAATACACAATCAACCTGATGGTAAGTGAATTCTATGATCCATAGATACCTACATATATTCGCGGTTAAGAATCAAAATACAAAAGCCCTATCAATCCTGATCATAAAGAATCACAAAGAAAATAAAGATAAAAAAAGCATAAAGAAATAAAATTTTAATAAAAAGTCAAAGCCGACTTCAAAAAATAATACGAATAAAACAATTTCATTATATGAAGTCGGTGCTAAGACAACTTATAGAAGAATGGAAGCCCCGATTTCAGACTTCAGAATCGAAGTCGAAATGTAAACTTCATCCTTTTTTAAAGTCGGCTAAAAGGAGTAAAAATCATAATTTTGTCATTTAAAGGTTATTTTTTCTAAATCTACTACCGTTTTGACTTAAGATTTCTCCATTCATAGGAGAAACAGCGAAAGAAATATCGGTGTTATCCTTTTTCAAGCATTTTTATTGGCTAATATTACAAAGGTATAGTGTATACAAATGAAAAATCTTTTTATATTTTTCATTTGTATATACATACATAAAACACTCAAAGGTGGCTCGGGACCGTGCTTATTGGCATTCTTTTGGGGAGGCCTATATTCAGCAGTGGACTTGTGATGGACTGTAACGATGATGCACACTTATTTGTACACATTTAATTATTTTGGAGCTCATCAGCGTATAGCAATCCCGTGCCAGACCAGTCCCCATAAGCTCGCCGACCGCTACTCGGCGAGGTACTATGATTATGGTATACTATAGTTATAATTTTCTGCTCTGGCGGCTCCGTGGCGCAGTGGCTTAGCAATGAGTCACAACGCTAAAGGTCGCGGGCTCAAATCCCGCACAGAACAAGTATTTGTATGGCCTGCAAATAGTTTTTCCGGGTCTGGAAGTTTGTCCTTGTGAAATTTATGTATGTAAACTGCCCCCACGATACAGGAGAAAATCTTAGTGTGGAGGTAACGTTTTTTTAAGAGAGCGAATAAAGAATAAATAAATACATTATAGGAGTGTAGAATGGATCGCTACGTCTCAGAGGGTGCGATAATTTACGCGTATTATCCGTTCAGAAATGTTTACTTAGTTCGTCTCAGCCTGTAGGAACGTATTCGGCGGGAATCCATGTTTACAAGATAATTGATTTAGCTGTCTTCATAATACTTCAACCCTACTAATAGTTTAAAATACAATAATCGTATTACTATTTACTTTAATACGCATATCCCAACCGGACGAGAACTAGGAAAAAATAGGAGTATTTTACTAACGTTATAACCTATAAATAAAAAACCTATCAATGTAAAACCCTTTAAAAATTTAAAATAGTAACTTCCGCACTATTTCTTAGATAACTTTTGAAGTCGGTGCTGAGACTTGTGTATCGAAGAATTGAAGCTCCATGAAATAGTAGTCTTTATTAAACAAAGTCTCGAATTGGTGCGACTAAATCTAGTCCAAGCTACCATATTATCGTAGTTATCATAAGAATCCCTTTCTCTTATTTCTTTATATATATGTATATATTAAATAATATTTAATATATTATTAAATTACTGTTTACAAGATAATTGCTCTAGTTGACTTCATAATACTTCAACGCTAAGAGTACTAATAGTTTAAAATAGTTTACCATATTACTATTAATTTCTACTAAAATAAAAACCTTATAATATACAAATAAATAACACAATGACCACAGAGTGAAAAACATTTCCCCTCCTATAAATTTGCATGTCTATTTACACACCCCCAAAATACGGAAGAATTGTTACAAAGGTTATTACATAATGTAACATAAAGACTATAGAAGTAGATAAAATATTATACTTATATCATTGTTCTCGGAAACAAACTTTTATAGCAAAGAGAATGAATGATCTTTGTTCTACACAGTTGGCAGTAAAGAATTGAAAATGAAACGTCCACGAGAAGTCATCTTATAAATATCTACTTTCTTTTGTGGTAATATCGTAAAAGTGACAAACATAAAATAACTAATGGAACGTAAAACATGAAATATGTGTGATGCCTGTATACGTGACGTTTGTGTTATTAGTTTTATAAGTTGACTGGCTCTAGTAAATCATAACTTATTTTAACTTATTAATCTTGAAATAAACGGACTTGAATTTACACAGTGACGTAGCTTGGGGGGAGGGGCATAGGGGGCCATGGCCCGCGCCGCAAGCGCCACGATTTTTCAATTTGAAATTTAAAAAAAAATACTCTAAATCACGCCCGCAATGTAACGTTCTAAGCGAAACAACAAGGGTGCAAAAGAGAGGAGGCGAGATAAAGTCGAGAACTGTCGAAGTGCTAGCGACAATCCAGTTATTCAGGCACTTGTCTCACCAACGGTGATGAGCGATAAGCGAGTAAAGCTAGAAACTAGAAATGAGTTGGCGAGCAGCGAGAAGAGAGTGTGTATTTGCTATAGCTGTCTTGCTGGGCTATAAAGCGAGTGAGCGAGTGTGGCAGACGATACTCTGAGCGCGTACTACAACACACAAATGCTATCATAAAATACATCATCATCGTCGTCTGAACTAGACAACAATGATAGTTTAAATAATTATACTAAATTCATAACAATGCGGGCACTCAGATCCACACTAGTAGAGAAATGACCGCTGGTTCATCTCATGGTGTGTGTTCTGACGCCAAGCGAGTATCGCAGAGCGCGTATCGCTGAGCGAGTGTTGTAGTGGAGAGCGAGTTCTCGCCGGCAGTGTGAACGGCCAGTGATCAACGATTAATATACGTGTCCTATTTACTGCCACGGAATCTATATCCTTTGCTCGTTTCTTGAGCGAGAAAACAGTTGATAGCTAATAATTTACTCGCCGGCGGTAAGACATCATACAAAACAATTACACTTCTTATTTTCATTACGCCAAGACTTATTTCTACTTATGGGTCCTTCTGTCTTAATTTATTACGTAATTAGCTAACCTAACAACATCTTATAGTGACCACATCAATACTAAAAATCTTTTACATTTTAAACAAATAAATTGACTTGGCAATCGCACTAAACAATCTAATTTAATACAATATATATTACTTGAGAGATACATTGTGTTTTCTTGCGATGGCCAAGTCAATCTATTTATTTAAAATATAAAAGACTTTTAGGATTTGTGTGGTCACTATAAGATGTTGTTAGGTAAACTAATTACGTAATAACTTAAGACAGAAGGACCCTAAGGAGGGACTGAATAAATTAACCGACTTGGTATTACATGGATCTCACAACTGAGTTGCGAGACTTGTTTTTTTTACAAGTTATATTTTTATCATTTCTTTTTGTAGATAGTTATATCTAGGTTACTATCTACACCTGCTATTCCATTATGTTATACATATATAGGTACACTGCTTCAGTCACTGCAAATGTAACTTTGTAATCCTATAAATGGGATTACAAAGTTATTTATGCAGTTGGTGTATCTCGAAAACTGGACAGAAATCGTAAAATATTTTAGTTTTTCCTTAATTTATATACTAAACAATAATAGTATTCCAAATTCGAAGCTTCTATGTCTGCTAAAAGTGCCTTAAAGTTTTGATGATCGGTCAGTCAGTGAGTGACAAAATTAAGAAACTTTGACTAGTTGTAATTCTGAAACTACTGGTTCAAATTTAATGAAATTTTAAATATACCGATTTTATACAATGCCTATTTGGTTACTAAATTCAGGCTTCTAGTTTTATCCACAACGAAGTTATAGGGTTTCGAGAATGACCTGAACTGCTTCGAGAAAGGGATGGTACGGCCGTGCCGCTTTTTTGCTCGACTTGGCGGGGGCACTATTTGAATTCCGAATTTTATTGCTTTATCCATTTGCTAAATCCATTCCCGAATCTTACTCTGTATTTTTTGGCAAAAATATGAACATAATATAAATTTCATATTAGGTATCACCATTGCCGTTAGCGCATTTTTACTAATTATCCCGATCCCTGGTTCCAGTCCAGGCCACCATCTCCATACTTCGTTTGAATGTAGCCTCCATTTTAGAATACTGTTGGAAAACTGAAATTGGAGAACAAGCTTTTAATTATGAAACTATTTTAGTTAACCATTTAGACGAAGACGACGTATGATACTACTCAGTCCGCTCACAAAGATAAAAATATATCCTGTTTTTGGGACTTAAAGGCATTATGAAAACATGGCAAGTCTATCAACTAAAAAGAAAAAAAAATCTGATATCTTGTCTTTGATTCTTTTATATACTATGTTTTTAATTCCTTGTATAGTTCCTCGTAGTGTCTTAAATTCTAAAACAGTCAGTTTGCCGCTTTAGAGAATAATTCAACACATTACGTCCCGTGGGTGTTGTAAGAAACAGAAGCAGAAATTTTTTATTCGAAATTGATTATAAATAATACTTATTGAAAGTCACACTTTTGTTTAATTTACCACTGGTTCGGAAAAAATAACTAGGTACTGTGAAGTATCAGCAAGAAACCCATCAAAAGTCGACTTAAAGATATGCGAGAAAAATCTTGTATCTTTCAATAGATGGCGGTATGTATAACCATCTCGTTACGTCGTGAAATATGTAAATTAGCGACATGGAGCAACTCAAAGGCGCGAAACGTCTAGTACTGCGATCCCTAATCCGCCAAGCAGACATGACGATTAAGGCGAATTCTCCCTACAGCAAGGGCGAACTATGTTTATCGTTGAACTTTTACGGGCTGATGATAAAAAAAAAGAATTTGAGGTTTGCTCACGAGGTTTTCCTTCACCGCCTAGCAAGTAGTAAATCAGCACTTTAAATTGCATCAGACAATAGCTTTGTTGTCGGTGGAGATAGAACTTATATTTTGTTCGCGTTCTATTAAACTTTTAATGCGAGCTTTTATCCCCTGGGTCTGCGTAATTATAATATTACCCATAGTTGTTACAGCCTATTAAAGTCCACAGCTGAACAAAGGCCTCCCCCATAGATTGCATCATTGGGGGGATATTTGCCATAGTTGCCACGCCTGGCAAACGAGTTGCCAACCGCAGTTTTTTTTATTGTTGTAAGGAAGCAGCTTCCTTCTCCAGATTTCTTTTCCTCTGTCGCCTCTTACGACACCCACGGGATGATATGGGGTAGTGGATATTCTTACATCACAACAGCAGGTGATGTATTTTGCACTAGCTATACCAATATTTCTCCGGAACACGTCGTCGAGTACCAGAACAAACTGTTTGTTCTGGTACTCGACGACGTGTTCAGGAGAAATATTGGTATAGCTAGTGCAATTTGTACTGGTACTCGATGACGTGTTCCGGAGAAATATTGGTATAGCTAGTGCAAAATACATCACCTGCTGTCATGTTTGTTCTGGTACTCGACGACGTGTTCCGGAGAAATATTGGTATAGCTAGTGCAAAATACATCACCTGCTGTCATCGGTATATGCCATCAAAAACATAACTTTAAAAGAAAAAGCAAGTCTCGAAACTCAGATCTTCTACCGTAAAAAGTTGTGAGATCCATGTAATACCAAGTCAGTTAATTTATTCAGTCCCTACTTAAGGGTCCTTCTGTTTTAAGTTATTACGTAATTAGCTAACCTAACAACATCTTATAGTGACCATATCAATATTAAAAATCTTTTATGTTTTATATAAATTGATTGTTAATAGTTTATAGACTTGGCAATCGCACTAAGCAATCTATTTTAATATAATATGTACTACTTGTGAGATACATTTTTTATAGGATAGTGTGACAAACGAGCACACAGTCCACCTGATAGTAAGTGATTACTGTGACCAATAGACATCTACATCTATCGTCAATAAAGACTCAAGATGCAGATGCGTTGTCGCCCGTGAGGACTAAGATGGAATGCCTCTTTGCGATTAAAAAGGTTCTCCGGTTCTCTACACTCACCATACGAAACACAGCAGCGTTAAGCTGCTATTTTACCCTGGTTTTCTGTGAGAGCGTGATCCTTCTCCGGTCGAGCCGACCCATTCGTGCTACAACTATACTACTAATATAGCCACAGCATGGCTCTACCACGTAAAAACACCACATTTTATATTAATGCGATAATAAATTCATTGGTCTGGGCAGTGCCCGCTGATCAATGAATTTAGGACAATGTTATTAGTTTGCAACATATAATTGATATGCAGAATAAACAGCGGTGTTAGCACGCAGCCTTGAGAAACCCTAACATAAATAGACTTGTAGTCAGAGCATGCACCATCTACTGCAACCTCGATGGTCTGATCTGAAACAAAACTGGTGATCCAATTGTACAATTTCTTGAAAAACCCATAGGAAGGAAGCTCCGAAAGAAACTCTTTGTACCAAACCCGATCGAAGGCCTCTGCTATGTCCAGACTAACAGCCAAGTTCTTACTCTTGGACTCTGCTGCATCTATCATCTTAGAGTCAGGTACACTAGAAGATCTCCAGTTGTGTGAGCTCGACGAACAGTATTGGCGGTTACTAATCAGCTCGTCGACCTTAAGGTACCTAATGAGCTGGCAGTTTATAATGGTTTCCATGATTTTGGAGAACAAGGCGGTGATAGGCCTGTAATTGAACGAGTATGCACTGTCACCATTTTTGTCTGTTTAAACTGTCGTCATTCAGGGAGAGGAGTGCATTACGTATTGAACACTTACATCGCAGAATGGTCGGCGATATGTTCCCCAATCACCGAGAGTCAAGTAGAACGCAAAAAGAGAGCTAGAGTAAGTAGTTGCTGTGGCCCATACACATCTACATCTATCCTCGTTTGCGAATCAAAATGCAGATGCGTTGTCACCCGTGAGGACTAAGATGGAATGCCTCATTTCCAGTAAAAAGAGCCTCCGGCCACCTGCACTCACCAAGCGAAACGCAGAGGTAAACCTCTACTTCACGCTGGTATTCTGTGAGGTCGTGGTACCACCCCGGTTCGAGCCGGCCCATCCGTGCGACAGCAATTCTGCCGCGTGACTCTACCACTGTTGCCTAACAGATTCGATCAGAAAAGTTAATTATATTAATATCTTTAATGAAAACTTACCCTGGTATATTGCAGCCATGCTGCAGCTATATTAGTAGTATAGTTGTAGCACGAATGACTCGGCTCGACCGGGGAAGGACCACGCTCTCCCCGAATACCAGCGTAAAATGGCAGCTTGACACTGCTGTGTTTCGTATGGTGAGTGTAGAGAATCGGAGACCCATTTTACTGGAAAAGAGGCATTGCATCTTAGTCCTTACGGATGACGACGCATCTGCATTTTGATTCTTTATTGAAAATAAATATAGATGTCTATGGGTCACAGCAACCACTTACCATCTGGTGAACTGTGTGGTCGTTTTTCACCCTATCTTGTAAAAAAAGGTGGAACTAATACCACTATCAATTAAAGCTAGGTCTATTAATTTCGAAAAACGCAGTTTCTTTCGATCCATGGTTCTAAAACATAGATTAATATACGTAAAATACAAGTAACTCAACATTAGAACACAAAAAAAGAAGAATAGGTAATACTTAAATGAAAATAATTACCGCTTCTCTAGGCCAAGCGGCTAGTCACGGTCACACATCTATTCACCAAGCGCCAGTTTGCAGCACAGTTATAAATTTTTTGTTTCTTACGACCACTCCAATGTTAAATCACAGCGTAATTACGCGACAGCTTAAGACCAACGCGGAAGGCTCAACTGACGATTTATTAAATAAATATTCCTGGAAGAGATATTATCTTAACGAAATATTTGAAAACGACAGGTTACATTCATCTAAGCGAAAAAAAGAAAAATATCTCTAAACAACATCTTTTTGTAAATCAGATGTGGTAAAAAATATCTAAATAACAAATAGCTAATATTAATTGCAGGTAAAAAGGTAAGGTTCAAAAAAAATTTAGGTAGGAAAAATAGCCAAATAAGTTGTATGTATTTCGTAAGTTCGGGAAAAACTAACATAAAGCCAAAATAATTTATACCAAAACAAGATAAATTAACCAAGCGAAGAAAAGTTACGTCGCTTGGTCGCCGAAAACTTCAAAAAATCCTCCAATTTTCATATTACTAGGCGACATTAAATTCATCGTAGGAGCAAGAAAGTAAGACCAATCGACGCAGAAAAAAATCTGTGTCCAATCATATAGTAATAATAAATAATATTATTTTTCTTTTCAGCGTAGATATTATTATTTACTTTACATAGATTGATTGCCTGCTTATTCAACACAAGTTTTCTAAAATATTATAATCACTTCACAATCTTAAGCATTATGTTAAAGAAAAGTTACTAACAAATAGTTTTTCAAAAACATATGCTACCAAAAGTCTTCGAGAGTGTTGCTAAGATTTATTACAGTAGTTTACAAGAAACAGATGTAGAGGACAAACGTGACTTTCCGTTCTTTACTTTTGTTAGTCATTTGATGATTAAAAAGGAGTATTCAAATAAATATCAAATGAGAAAACATATATTATTGTTTAATTTTTGTATTTTACATAATATGCTACTTGACAAGTAAAAATCACAAGATAATGATTTTTTTTTAAATATTTACACTAACACAGGTTGCACATTGAACTTTTGGTGGTGTTAATTGAATATTTTGTTAATTATTATTATCATTTATTTTGGAATCCCTACGTTACTATTGCTTTGTAGCTTCCATGGTTCATTTTCATCGCAGTCCATTAAAAGTCCACTACTGAAAATAGACCTACCCCATAGATTGCCTTGTAGGGGGATTATTTGCCATAGTTGCCAAGCTAGCCACGAGTTTCAACCGCAGTTTTTTTATCATATATCCTGTTTAATTTCCTTTCCTCTGTCGCGTCTTACGACACTCATGGGCTGTATAGTGGCGGTGTAAGGAATATCCATTACTTACACCGCCACATTTGCAGTGTCCTAAACGAATTCTGTGGTTACGCGGGTCAAATACCTCGGGTATATGACGTCAATATGTCGTTGTTAATTCTGACTATATTCATCTTTAATTTTTTTTAAATCAGCTCTAAATTCTTGCAGTATTTTGTATTTAATTTTTTTTATAACAAAACCCAGTGCCAAAACTCATAGCAACCGCATTTTTTTTATTAATTAACTTGTTATTATATGCTATAAGCGGAGATGCTATAACTTGGGGTAGTGCATTATTCCTACACCGCCAGGAAAATTTACTTCACTACTCAATTACCTACTAACACACGAATTTTTGTGCAGAAAATAGCAATTTAATGTTGTTCAGTTAATAAATTAATACACAACTTTCCTAGAAGACTGACAGAATAAACTTGAGTGACGAAGATAAGGTGACGTTGTAGCGCTTTTTAACATTACAGTACAGCCCATCGAAGTTCAGTGCTAAACATAGGAATACCCAAAATTGCCTCATTTAAGAGGGATTTTTCCATAGCTACCACGTTTAGGTTAGCAATCACAATTCTTCAATATTTTGAGTTTTATATCAGGAAGACGCTGCTGCCCATTTCCTGGTTTGTTTCCTTCTGTTGCCTCTTATGACATCCACAGGATGATATGAGGTTGTGAATAATCTTACGCCGCCACTATGCGGTCTTTAGAACCTCTGTAAATTAACTAAAATATAATTATTCAGTAAAATCAAATTTATTTCGAATAAAACTATTTATAAGGATTTTATGGCGTTTAATTTACTTATGTTTCATTCCCGATATGTCATTCCTTTCTTAATCCTGGTCTCAACGTCATATTGCAAACCATACTTCTCTTATATCACACAATTTCTCATCCTGTCATTCAGATTCAGCCCTAGCATACTCCTTAACGATCGCATTTCTACAGAATTTATTGTACTCTCGTGCTTCATCTGCCCAACCCAACTTCCACTACCATACATTAAAGTAGGCACTAACACAGCATTATGAATTGCCATACGTGTCTTTTTGACACATTCTGGCTTTTCATAATAGCGTGTAGAGCCCCATTTATTCTACTTCCTGCGTTCACTCGTCGTTATATATTCTCATCATATCTACCATCCCTGCTAAATACGCATCCCAAATATACAAACTCATCTACTTTGTCAATCAACTCCCCTTCTATTCTTATTTTACTTTTCTCTCTTTTAAAAACATCACTTTCGTCTTACTTGCATTCACTTTCATACCCCTTTCTTTTAATGACGAGTTCATTAATGTAACCACCATTTGCAAAAAATAAATAAATAGGTTGAACAGCCACGGGAAAGCCACACAGCCCTGTCTAACACCTTTATGGATGCCAAACCAGTCCGAGTAGGCTACGTTGATCCTGACACAAGCAATAGAGTCCTTATAAAGAGGCTTTAATACCTGTATCAACCCAGCGCTCAACCCAGATGAGATCAGTGTTTGTCGTAACATATCTGTAAAGTCTGCTTTTTTTCTTTTAATCGCATCATTCATACTGTCAGAATACAAGCTTTGGTGGCTAGTAAATCTAGCCATGCTCACTTCTTTGCTTCAACTTACATCCGTACCTCATCATCCCACAACGTATTATTTTTCTCTTCATTCGTTCTCTTACTTACACGACATACTTCGGTGGGTGCATCCACCAAAACTTTCTCAACATTATTCCATACAGGCTTCAAGTCTTAACCACTCATACAAAATTCATTCAAACTACCTATATTTTTCCTCAATATACATTTATACTTCACTTTCACACCTTTATCTTGTAGCTTCTCTATTCTTATACGCTCTAACGCAGTGGTAGAAACAGGTGCTCGATGCCGCCAACGCCTGAATAGATCATTAATTCGAAATAAGACCAAGTAATGATCCGTCCCTACGTTGGACTCCTGGTAAACCCTTGTATCCACCACTGTACTAGTCATTTTTTCATCCACAATTATGAAATCTATCATTTTTTTATCATCCCTGGTGGTTTTTTACCATCCTAGGTGCCCTGGCAATACAAGCGAATTTATAAAAAATGAGATTAAATTTCATCGTCCACAGCACTTTTTTTCCGGGAAGTCTCCCACTGTCACGATGGCTTTTACAAACCCACGGAGGCGACGATTTCATACATTATAATAATAATAATAGTCATTTATTATTATTATTATGTATGAATAGGCTTTTCACACCCATTTCAAATATCAAAGAATATTAAAAACAATATGAAAATATAATTATAAGGATACAATAAATAAGATAAATAAAAGTCAATTCAACTGTAATCATAGGTTAATACTATAAATACTAAAATTGTCCTCAAAAGGGAGTTCGTACTATCTATTTACAGTTATTGTCGCGATGCACGGCACGCCAATATTATAGAATGGGATTCTCTGGGCACTCGTAGCACACTCTGAGGATCCGTTCTCGGAATCACGGATGCGGGACCAAAAAGCTACTACCCGAGATCAAATAACGGCGAAGTAATCGGGCACCCCGGCGTTGACAAACATGCTCGACGCACAGCATACCGTACATAAAACATATACTTCAAGACGGCCATATGTAAGATCCATATGTAAGACATACCATAATTTCCTAGACACTACTTCTGGTATCAAAAAATAGCAATAATTGAATGCAATTAATTGTGCGCAATAATATCATCCAAGAATTGAAAGTAACTGTTTACATGATAGCTTAACTTTTAATATTTTATACAAGGTATGACAAATTATTATTTCAACATCTATACACCTTTACACCACAAGCATTTTTAAACGGATAGAATGGCTTTCAGGTTTTGACCTGTCTCAAAAGATTTTTTGACGAGTTTCTACAAGTATAAGAAGTGTTTACTGATCGAAATTTATCATTCAATATTGATAATTGTTCCCAATAAGTAGGTTGCGTTATGGGCTGTTCACAGCAGTACTGGTTTTAAATTCAATTTGTGTCTCCAGAGCAAGAATATTACACATTGTTTAGACAGTGTAGTTAGTTATTGTTTTAATGTTATTTCATGCAACAGGCAAGAAACTTGTACGGTATAAATTGGCCTTTAGCCACCAAATTATTTGTGCAGTCTACTCTGCTATTTGATATTTTTAAGGTTTTATGGTCAGATTCCTCATTTGTAAAGAACTTTATTTTAGTGTTTAAAAGATTAGAATTAAATAAATGTTGAATAAAACTATTTTTACGGATTTTATCGCGTTTAATTTACTTATTTTATATTCCCGACGTTTCGGTTGCTTTCCAGCAACCGTGGTCACGGGGGACTGAGGTGATTGACGTCCCGATGTCAAAGTTAACCCGGAGTACCTTCAGCTTTTTAATTATTAATTTTGGTCCGATCTACGCAGAATGAACTAACTGTGTCTTGAAGTCTTACAGTGGTATGCTTGGGTTTAGTTTTAATTTTATGAATTACAGGATCCCAAGCAGGTGGTAGTACCCAGCCTCCCTCTCTATTGAAATTAAGATGTTTTTCAATTTCAATAGCCTCACGTATCATCCTTGGCAGGAATCGATGTTCTTTCGCGAGGACTTGTGGTTTATCAAATCTAATGTAATGACGGGGGCCGTCTAGGATATGATCACAAACTGCAGACTTCCCGGAACGTTGGTGCTTCACGTCAGCTATGTGTTCTTTTACGCGGGTTTTTATTGATCGTTTTGTTTGCCCTATATATGAGAGACCACACTCACAATCAAGCTTGTATACTCCTGCATCTTGTAGAGGAATATTGCACTTGACGGATGGTAAGAACTGACTAATCTTCTTCGGCGGCTTGAAGAATGTTCTAATAGAAGCTCGCTTCAAGATGTAGCCAATCTTGTCTGTGACACCTCTGACATATGGTAGTACAGCAGGCACACGCTCGACTGTGGCCGGCTTCACTCGGTCACTGTGACGTAGGCGTGGAACCCGAAGCTTGTTGTCGTGCAGAACCTGCTTGACGTGCTGAAGTTCGGCGGCCAGGTGTTTGCTGTCACAGATCCCTCGTGCTCTCTGCAACAAAGATTTGCCCACGGTAGCTAACTGTGAAGGGTGATGGTGGGATTCACCGTTTAAGTATCGGTTTGTATGGGTCTTTTTTCTATACACAGTGTGACCTACGGTGTTATTAGGATTTCGAATGACTAACACATCTAGGAAAGCTAAAGAATTATTTGCCTCTAACTCCATAGTAAATTGAATTTTAGAGTTTATGGAATTAAGATGTTCTAAAAATGCAGTTACTTTGTCTGATGGTAAAATTGTGAAAGTATCGTCTACGTACCGCTTGTAGAAACTTGGAGTTACTGGTGCAGTAAGCAGGGCTTTCTCCTCAAAGTCCTCCATGAAAATATCGGCGACAATGGGAGATACCGGTGAGCCCATCGCAACACCATCTACTTGCTTGTAAAACTGTTCCTTCCACAATAGGTAGCCAGATGTAAGGCAATGTCTGAGTAATACTGCATATTCTGCTGCAATGTTGTTTTCCTCTAGTTTCCTAGTTATAATTGAGATGCAGTCTTCAACAGGTAGGCATGTAAATAGAGACTGAACATCAAAACTGACCATAGTTTCATTGTCAGTAAGACATAGGTCTTTTATCTCACTGACAAAATGGTATGAATCCTTAGTGTGTGCTCTTGTATGTCCTCTGAGTGGTGATAGTACTTTTGCTAAGTGTTGAGCCAATCTGTAAGTTGGCGAATCGATCTGACTCACTATTGGACGTAATGGAGCGTTCGGTTTGTGTATTTTTGGTAACCCATACAACTTCGGCGGTTTGGCACACGTAGGTATTATCGAATTTACGTCTAGATTCAGTTTCTCGGAGTATTTCTTTATTAGATCGCTAGTTGTTTTAAGCGTATTAGTTGTAGGATCTGTTTTTACCTTTACGTACGTACTTTCATCCGATAAAAGTTGTTGTATTTTAAAATTGTAATCCGACGTATCCATTATAACCGTAGCATTACCTTTATCTGCGCGGAGAATCGTAAGATCTGGTCTGTTGCGTAAGTTTTTCAATGCAGTAAATTCATCTTTGGGAAGATTTAATTTTGGCGCTGAGCTTCGACGTAACAAGGACGAAATGTCTTGACGTATAGCCTCTAAATCTTCTTTACCAATATTATTTTTATACAGACAGTCCTTAACACTACAGATAATGTTTTCATACGGAATTTTTCGCGGTGTTATAGCGAAATTCATACCTTTGGCCAAAACTTTTATCGTCGCGTCGTCTAGAGATTGTTTTGACAGGTTATAGACCGCACGTTGTTTATTACTCGCGTCTGTTGTCAATGATTGCGTTCCGTTATTACGTTGACATTGGCGTTTACGTTGACATTGACGCAACAGACCAGATCTTACGATTCTCCGCGCAGATAAAGGTAATGCTACGGTTATAATGGATACGTCGGATTACAATTTTAAAATACAACAACTTTTATCGGATGAAAGTACGTACGTAAAGGTAAAAACAGATCCTACAAATAATACGCTTAAAACAACTAGCGATCTAATAAAGAAATACTCCGAGAAACTGAATCTAGACGTAAATTCGATAATACCTACGTGTGCCAAACCGCCGAAGTTGTATGGGTTACCAAAAATACACAAACCGAACGCTCCATTACGTCCAATAGTGAGTCAGATCGATTCGCCAACTTACAGATTGGCTCAGCACTTAGCAAAAGTACTATCACCACTCAGAGGACATACAAGAGCACACACTAAGGATTCATACCATTTTGTCAGTGAGATAAAAGACCTATGTCTTACTGACAATGAAACTATGGTCAGTTTTGATGTTCAGTCTCTATTTACATGCCTACCTGTTGAAGACTGCATCTCAATTATAACTAGGAAACTAGAGGAAAACAACATGCCAGCAGAATATGCAGTATTACTCAGACATTGCCTTACATCTGGCTACCTATTGTGGAAGGAACAGTTTTACAAGCAAGTAGATGGTGTTGCGATGGGCTCACCGGTATCTCCCATTGTCGCCGATATTTTCATGGAGGACTTTGAGGAGAAAGCCCTGCTTATTGCACCAGTAACTCCAAGTTTCTACAAGCGGTACGTAGACGATACTTTCACAATTTTACCATCAGACAAAGTAACTGCATTTTTAGAACATCTTAATTCCATAAACTCTAAAATTCAATTTACTATGGAGTTAGAGGCAAATAATTCTTTAGCTTTCCTAGATGTGTTAGTCATTCGAAATCCTAATAACACCGTAGGTCACACTGTGTATAGAAAAAAGACCCATACAAACCGATACTTAAACGGTGAATCCCACCATCACCCTTCACAGTTAGCTACCGTGGGCAAATCTTTGTTGCAGAGAGCACGAGGGATCTGTGACAGCAAACACCTGGCCGCCGAGCTTCAGCACGTCAAGCAGGTTCTGCACGACAACAAGCTTCGGGTTCCGCGCCTACGTCACAGTGACCGAGTGAAGCCGGCCACAGTCGAGCGTGTGCCTGCTGTACTACCATATGTCAGAGGTGTCACAGACAAGATTGGCTACATCTTGAAGCGAGCTTCTATTAGAACATTCTTCAAGCCGCCGAAGAAGATTAGTCAGTTCTTACCATCCGTCAAGTGCAATATTCCTCTACAAGATGCAGGAGTATACAAGCTTGATTGTGAGTGTGGTCTCTCATATATAGGGCAAACAAAACGATCAATAAAAACCCGCGTAAAAGAACACATAGCTGACGTGAAGCACCAACGTTCCGGGAAGTCTGCAGTTTGTGATCATATCCTAGACGGCCCCCGTCATTACATTAGATTTGATAAACCACAAGTCCTCGCGAAAGAACATCGATTCCTGCCAAGGATGATACGTGAGGCTATTGAAATTAAAAAACATCCTAATTTCAATAGAGAGGGAGGCTGGGTACTACCACCTGCTTGGGATCCTGTAATTCATAAAATTAAAACTAAACCCAAGCATACCACTGTAAGACTTCAAGACACAGTTAGTTCATTCTGCGTAGATCGGACCAAAATTAATAATTAAAAAGCTGAAGGTACTCCGGGTTAACTTTGACATCGGGACGTCAATCACCTCAGTCCCCCGTGACCACGGTTGCTGGAAAGCAACCGAAACGTCGGGAATATAAAATAAGTAAATTAAACGCGATAAAATCCGTAAAAATAGTTTTATTCAATGTGTAGTGTTCGCGTAAATATAAGAAATCATTATGTAAACCAGTACGGACTGGAAATAGCAAATAAAATACGCCGACTAGAAGATCTGAAAACCAAGCGCGCAAGATACATAACAGCTTTAAACTTCTTGAAGAGATGCAGAGACCATAATCTCATTCCTACGTGTGTCAAGATATCTACTAAAAAAGACATTCGAGGAAGCGCTAAGATCTTAAATCAGGCAAGCAAAAAATTGTTAATAACGGTGATTCAGCAAAAACGTACCGATCTATGTTTCATTAATAAAACCATAGACAAATCGTCCAGTGATCTAAAGACAGTTTTATCGACATTTGATTATAAGAATTAGATGGAAACTTTAGACAAACGTGAAACAACTAAATACAATGAATGCAAAAATAAACATATAGATAAATACCAAAAACTAACAACCAAATCAAATGTCCAACGCCAATGTCAACGTAATAACGGAACGCAATCATTGACAACAGACGCGAGTAATAAACAACGTGCGGTCTATAACCTGTCAAAACAATCTCTAGACGACGCGACGATAAAAGTTTTGGCCAAAGGTATGAATTTCGCTATAACACCGCGAAAAATTCCGAATGAAAACATTATCTGTAGTGTTGAGGACTGTCTGTATAAAAATAATATTGGTAAAGAAGATTTAGAGGCTATACGTCAAGACATGCCGTCCTTGTTACGTCGAAGCTCAGCGCCAAAATTAAATCTTCCCAAAGATGAATTTACTGCATTGAAAAACTTACGCAACAGACCAGATCTTACGATTCTCCGCGCAGATAAAGGTAATGCTACGGTTATAATGGATACGTCGGATTACAATTTTAAAATACAACAACTTTTATCGGATGAAAGTACGTACGTAAAGGTAAAAACAGATCCTACAACTAATACGCTTAAAACAACTAGCGATCTAATAAAGAAATACTCCGAGAAACTGAATCTAGACGTAAATTCGATAATACCTACGTGTGCCAAACCGCCGAAGTTGTATGGGTTACCAAAAATACACAAACCGAACGCTCCATTACGTCCAATAGTGAGTCAGATCGATTCGCCAACTTACAGATTGGCTCAACACTTAGCAAAAGTACTATCACCACTCAGAGGACATACAAGAGCACACACTAAGGATTCATACCATTTTGTCAGTGAGATAAAAGACCTATGTCTTACTGACAATGAAACTATGGTCAGTTTTGATGTTCAGTCTCTATTTACATGCCTACCTGTTGAAGACTGCATCTCAATTATAACTAGGAAACTAGAGGAAAACAACATGCCAGCAGAATATGCAGTATTACTCAGACATTGCCTTACATCTGGCTACCTATTGTGGAAGGAACAGTTTTACAAGCAAGTAGATGGTGTTGCGATGGGCTCACCGGTATCTCCCATTGTCGCCGATATTTTCATGGAGGACTTTGAGGAGAAAGCCCTGCTTATTGCACCAGTAACTCCAAGTTTCTACAAGCGGTACGTAGACGATACTTTCACAATTTTACCATCAGACAAAGTAACTGCATTTTTAGAACATCTTAATTCCATAAACTCTAAAATTCAATTTACTATGGAGTTAGAGGCAAATAATTCTTTAGCTTTCCTAGATGTGTTAGTCATTCGAAATCCTAATAACACCGTAGGTCACACTGTGTATAGAAAAAAGACCCATACAAACCGATACTTAAACGGTGAATCCCACCATCACCCTTCACAGTTAGCTACCGTGGGCAAATCTTTGTTGCAGAGAGCACGAGGGATCTGTGACAGCAAACACCTGGCCGCCGAGCTTCAGCACGTCAAGCAGGTTCTGCACGACAACAAGCTTCGGGTTCCGCGCCTACGTCACAGTGACCGAGTGAAGCCGGCCACAGTCGAGCGTGTGCCTGCTGTACTACCATATGTCAGAGGTGTCACAGACAAGATTGGCTACATCTTGAAGCGAGCTTCTATTAGAACATTCTTCAAGCCGCCGAAGAAGATTAGTCAGTTCTTACCATCCGTCAAGTGCAATATTCCTCTACAAGATGCAGGAGTATACAAGCTTGATTGTGAGTGTGGTCTCTCATATATAGGGCAAACAAAACGATCAATAAAAACCCGCGTAAAAGAACACATAGCTGACGTGAAGCACCAACGTTCCGGGAAGTCTGCAGTTTGTGATCATATCCTAGACGGCCCCCGTCATTACATTAGATTTGATAAACCACAAGTCCTCGCGAAAGAACATCGATTCCTGCCAAGGATGATACGTGAGGCTATTGAAATTAAAAAACATCCTAATTTCAATAGAGAGGGAGGCTGGGTACTACCACCTGCTTGGGATCCTGTAATTCATAAAATTAAAACTAAACCCAAGCATACCACTGTAAGACTTCAAGACACAGTTAGTTCATTCTGCGTAGATCGGACCAAAATTAATAATTAAAAAGCTGAAGGTACTCCGGGTTAACTTTGACATCGGGACGTCAATCACCTCAGTCCCCCGTGACCACGGTTGCTGGAAAGCAACCGAAACGTCGGGAATATAAAATAAGTAAATTAAACGCGATAAAATCCGTAAAAATAGTTTTATTCAATGTGTAGTGTTCGCGTAAATATAAGAAATCATTATTTAATAAATGAACAAATAGGTTATTAGACTTATACATATATTGTAAAACTCTATCATGACAAAAGTTTTACCTAATAGTGCATTTAGGAAGAAATAACAGGCACATGAAATAATATTGTAGAGGTAAATGTGCTATTTACTCAATTGGAGTACCGTTAAAATACGCTTATTAACGTGTAACCATATTGTATTATACATCCACATGTGTACATCTACTTCTAAAGAATGTGTCGCGACTCACGACTGTACACTGTATTCTTTGTTTCAAGCAAGCTCTTATTTCAAAAACCCTCAAATGCGGAAGACAAAAGGATATGGGGAAGGGTTGCTTACGTCATATCCTGTTGTTGACTATTAATACAAATATATCACTATTTTTGGTGTCGCAATTTAACGTCTTTACCATTTAAAAATTGAAATAATTTTAATACGTCGACAGTAAGCAAACTACTAGTAATTAGTTCTTTATTATCAGCTTGCGATAGTCCATTGGTAAACCTAGGGCCTCTCCCAAAGCGTGTCACTACCACAATTTCAGCATCATGAGTGCATCTTCTATTAGACACTTTACGTAGGCCATTCTTAGTTTATCTAGCCAAGAGGCATTTTAAAATACGTTTTTTTTAGCTCCACTTCGTGAAAAGTCTACGCCAATTATAAGCTTTTTGCCCCTTCGGTTTGCATACACGGAAAGCTGTACAGGTGCGGTATTTGTCTTATCTATAAATCCTCGTATTACTTTTTATTCCTATTTTCAAACGCGATTTTTGTCTACTAATAAAACACTATTTTTAACGTGATAGAGCTATACTTCGGCTATATTAGTTGTATAGTTGTAGCACTGTTGTGTTTCGTATGGTGAGTGTAGAGAACCGGAGCCATTTCTTACTGAATAGGACGCATTCCATCTTAGTCCTCAAGGATGACAACGCATCTGCATTTTAGATGTAGATGTCTATGGACCACAATAACACCATCAGGTTGTCTATGCGCTCGTTTGTTACCTTAATCCAATAAAAAACAATTTTGTCAAATAATGAAATAGTTACTATAAAACGTTGTTATTGCAAAGTAAAATTACAAAACAACATAAAAAATCAGTAAATAAAAATACCGCTAGGATATTCTTTTTTTATATATTCATTAATAATAACAATGATTTCTGTTTTAGACCGATAATAAATCCAAAACGATTGAAAATGTGGAAATTCTTCGAAATTAACTAACTAGATTTTGCTCTGCTAACTGGCTTATCTAACGAACTGGCAAGTGAAGTTAAATAAGAGGGTTATCCTCCAGACGATAACTTCATATGTTCAGTAATGCTATTTTAAATTAACGTTATTTTTGAAGTTACAATTTGATTTAGACCTGATTTATTAATCATCACATAAATGTTTTCATGAGATAAAATAAAATAAAAACAATAGTTGTATATTTTGTGTAAAATAGTTTAATTGTTACGCTTTTATACTCAATCAGGCTATAATTTATTTCACGAATAACTCTTATCCGGTGGTTGAAATAAAAGATGTTCGCGTATTATATGTAAACGAATGATTTACATAACAATAAATCAAAATCAAAATCAAAAGGTACTTACGAGTACGTCATGTTGATACAAATAGGATATTTTGCTCACAATCACAGTTAGTTATATATATTTACAATTGAATTTGAAAAATGATACAATACTCTGTAATTCTTCATTCTAAAATCTTAAATCAGTCTTGAAAATATCAACGTTTATAATTATTAATGTCCCATAAATATGCGAACCTGTTTCATTTCCAAAAGTATTTGCTTATGCACTATCGCAAGTAATATAGACAAAACTATTTTTAAGCATGGTTGAAGCAATTAAGATTTTTTTTCCTTTTGAGCATTGTGAGAGATATATTTTTTTATTACAGAAAGACAAAAGGACAAATACTTTTTAAGCGACCGAAGGACAATATTATGTACCTAGACGGTGTTACCGTAAATAGTGTGATCAGCACTTTGACTGTAGCATGAACCTGACTTGACCTGAGATCTTAAGACGTACGGTTCGTGCGCCTGGAATGTAGATAAATAACAAAATAATATTGAAAGACATTGTAATCATTTAACTAACTTACACAAAACCGTAGACTTTTGCGACCTACTATTAATAGGTCCATTTTTTAATAGGATTTAAGGTGACACACAAGCGTACATTTCACCTGATGAGAGAATTCCGCTGGGCTTAAGCATCTACATCTATCATCAATAAAAATTAAAATAAATATCACACCCCTGTGGACTAATATCAAATAGCTCTTTTACCAGTAAAAATGGTCTTCGGTTCTCGTCACTCATCATAAACACAGCAGCATTACTTCAATATTCTGCTAAAATAAGTCAAACAAGTCCTTCCTCGGTCGAGTCGAAACACTCGTTTCTGCATATAAGCAGTATTCGAATTCAAGGCAATTCCTACTAAAAACGAAGCTAGCCCACAATCGAAAGGTGGATCGGAAATTAACCTCGATGGAGTATTTTGTATTAGGATTAATAAATATGTACTTCTAACTCATCATCATACAATTTTGAATCGAGTAGTTGGATTGAAATCAAACTGTCAAAAGTTACACGTTTACAAACAAAGTTATTTTGGATGTATCTTGTCAGATTGAATATATTTAATTAATATTTTCAATGAAATTCCTACCAAAATTTTATGACATAGCTCATCTTGCGTATTTGTAGAGAAAAATACTATTGTATACGAACAAAAAAATATGCGATGTGTGTTTTCTGGAAGCCTCGTTTACGTTCAATGTTATTTTTTAGCACCACCCAAGGAATTGGGCACTGTTGAGCCTTCTTACATTTTATCCTTAATTTGATTTTGATCGTGAGATTGCGCGGAACATAAATGATATTTAGCATTAAAATGATATTTACTTTCCTCAAATTATTGCAACACATTTGTACATGTGATATGCAGGGCGTAGTTTTCTAATTGTTTTTATGTGTTATTATTAATATATAATAAAATAAACACCTCAGTGAACAGACATATTATGCAAAATCTAAATCACTTTGAAAAATAAAAGTGACCTGCGTTTGTCATATTATTAATTAATTTTCTATATATATTAAAGAAGATGTCTTGAGTAACTGACTCAGCTACCAACACACAACCTAAAAAGCTATACGTAAACACCTGTTGTTTATAATGTAGGCATCCACTTAGAAGATATTAAAAAAATTCAACCTCTACGAGAGATATTTCAGTTTGTATGAAACGTTTTATTTTACAGGGCGGTTGACTCGAAACTTATTAAAAGTACTCTGTAGAAAAAAATATGATTTTGGGATTTTCAAAACAAACCCTTACGGGATGGGGAAGCAAAATTATATGGAAAATTTATATTTATATGGAAAATAATATTTATGTTTTTATTTATTTAAAAAGTAACGATCCGTCCCGGCTTCGCACGGGTGATTTGCTGGATCTCAAATACAGTTTTTTTTTAAATCTAAATCGGTCAAACCAGTTTCGTGTTTTCGAATAACAATTGATGAACGGCGAGGTTAACGGATAGCAATTGATTTTGCATGCCTTAAGCGTAAATCGCGTAGGTATGTCCACTAGCTCCTAAAGATCAAGATTCCAACGTTTTGTCACATGAAATCGTATCTAACAATTATATTGAACATATAAATGATATAAAAAGTACATTTTCAGAAAGATAAATGATTGTTTAACTTATTATTATCTTTTTTAAATTGATCACTTGCTATTTTTACATAAAAAAGTGGTTTTAGTGGCTTATAGTGTGGATTTATCAAGCCCGCATAAAGGGGTAACACAGGATAACTTTTGAAAATATCTATTGTTTAACTCCATCAATTTTTTAATCTCTTCATCTATCATGTGGGAATCCATGGATAGTATATGGCAGTTTGATTTTGGCTTGTTTAACCGCTTTATTAGCGTCCAGCCTCGCAAAATCTACTTCACCTGAGGATGCCTCGTGTAGAGACGAAACACGTGTCGTATTTTCGATAGTTTTGTAGTGCTGCTAGTGTGGTGGTGCTGGGGATGGTAGTGCTGGGTTTGACGGAGACGGGTATGCTTAAATAATAATAATAATAGGAATTTCGACTTTTGATTCTTTACTGTTCCTAAGGATACCGATGGTAAGATATTATTATTTGTATGTAGACCTAGATAATTATGTACCTAGTTACTGATTCCATAGTTACACATTTATTATTTGATTGGCGACCTGACTACAGCTTCTCAGTTTTCGATTTTTTCGCATATAATGCCAATGACCTTAAAAATTGTGTTAGTAGACCTATCAATAATAATGACTGCCTACTAATTCAAGATCAGCATATACTTGTTATTAGATTAAAACTTGGTCGATAAAAGAAAGAGATTGCAAATAGCAACACTTCTCATTACCACTGTTTCATTAATAATGCCGTCGCGTGTCGCATGTTTGTAAATAGCAAAAAATGTGAAACTGACAAGTAGTGAAATTAAAAATTTTGTACAACCGACTTCAATATAAATAAAATGAGAACATCATTAATGTAGTCGAAGTCAATTAAATACGCATTGTTAAGGATAACTCTAAAACTACTGGTCAGATCTTGATAAAATTTATATGGCACTACATGAGAAACACCAAGTTTCAAATAAAAAAAAGAATCTTTAACACAAGTAAAGTAACACAAATAAAAATACAGTCGAATTGAAGACCTCCTCCTATTTTGAAGCAGTTTAAAAATGGGTAAATTATTTGAGATTAAAAGACGTTCAAGTTGTTATAATCTTAATTTTTCTCGATTGCATATGCATATGAATCTTCCTCATATTGAACAATAATTTTCTTATTATCAGCAAATTATTAATACATTGTATAACACCTCGGTGTATTCTACTACCAACTAATATCAAAGGATTCAATTTGTTTTCTCACAACACCTAACCCTACAGTAGGATAGGAGTGGCTTTAATAAAGGCGCGTAACGCGCTAAGTCATACAAACTCTAGCACGCGGACGTAAGGTGCATTTTAATTTAATACGCGCGCTGCAAGAATCGGTAGGCTATTTCAACGAAGGTCGCATCCAAGGTGTGCAAAGTATTATGAACATTAGCGACGTCGTAACTAGGTTTAAATTCGCAAGTTTGCTATCAGAAAGTAATTTTTCTGTTCTTGTACTCTTATTTATTCTGTGATAAGATTATTAAGCAGTTTACAATTTGAAGATGCCATCCACAATGGTAAAACATTCATATTTTTGAATTGTTGCCGCGTGAATATTGTGGTCGTAAACACTACTGCTGATCATGTCGTGTTGAGTTTGAATCCCAAGTCGGACTTAAAATAAGTTATTAGGTTTCCTGTCAAAAAATTCTCAGTAGCAATCCGGGGTCAGAAAGTTGGCGGTGTATCACCCCCGTACCGCGGAATGTACGTAAAGCAGTTGTTCCCTCTCCAGTCGTGTTGAATTACCGTGAAATCAGACTGTGAGTGTAGAAGATAAGAGAATGCACTTGTACTAGTGCCTGCACCCGGATACTATGTCCTGCGCTGATGGCTAGTAACCGTGGAGATCAGCCGCCACGAGCGAAAATCAGTTAAGAGGACCTTATTTATTATTATATCTTTATTTATTATTAGTCAATAGTGATTTCTTATATTTACGCGAACACTACACATTTAAATGAAACTAATTTTAAACTGCAACATGCCCGTAGAATATGCAGTATTACTCAGACACTGCCTTACATCTGGCTACCTATTGTGGAAGGAGGAGTTCTACAAGCAAGTAGATGGAGTGGCGATGGGCTCACCTGTATCTCCCATTGTCGCCGATATATTCATGGAGGACTTTGAGGAGAAAGCCCTGCTTACTTCTCCCATAAACCCAAGATTCTACAAGCGGTACGTAGACGACACTTTCACAATTCTACCTTTAGATAAAGTAACTGCATTTTTAGACCATCTTAACTCCTTAAATTCTAAAATTCAGTTCACAATGGAGTTAGAGGCAAACAATTCTTTAGCTTTTCTAGATGTATTAGTAATTCGGAATCCTGATAACACCTTGAGCCACACTGTGTATAGAAAAAAGACCCATACAGATAGATATTTAAACGGTGATTCTCACCACCATCCTTCACAGTTAGCTACCGTGGGTAAATCTTTATTTCAGAGAGCACGAGGGATCTGTGACAGTAAACACCTGGCCGCCGAGCTCCAACACGTCAAGCAAGTTTTGCACGACAATAAGCTTCGGGTCCCGCGCCTACGTCACAGTGAACGAGTGAAGCCGGCCACAGTCGAGCGAGTGCCTGCTGTACTGCCATATGTCAGAGGTGTCACTGACAAGATTGGCTATATCTTGAAGCGTGCTTCCATTAAAACATATTTCAAGCCGCCGAAGAAGATTAGTCAGTTTTTACCATCAGTCAAGTGTAATATTCCTCTGCAAGATGCAGGAGTGTACAAGCTGGATTGTGAATGTCGTCTCTCTTATATAGGACAAACTAAAAGATCCATAAAAACCCGCGTTAAAGAACACATAGCTGATGTGAAGAATAGACGCTCCGGGAAGTCTGCAGTCTGTGAACATGTACAGGATCGCCCCCGTCACTACATTAGATTTGATAGACCACAAATCCTCGCTAAAGAACACCGATTCCTTCCAAGGATGATTCGCGAGGCTATTGAAATCAAAAAACATTCTAATTTCAATAGAGAAGATGGCTGGGTGCTACCATCTGCTTGGGATCCCATAATTAATAAAATTAATTCCCAACCCAAGCATACAACTGCAAGACTTCATGATACTGTAAGTTCATACTGCGTAGATCGGAACAAAAATTAATAATTTTTAATCTGGCGGTAGCCGTGGTTAACTATGACATTGGGACGTCAATCACCTCAGTCCCCCCCGTGACCATGGGTGCTGTAAAGTGCTTGAAACGTCGGGAATGTAAAATAAGTTAATATACGCGATAAAATCCGTAAAATTAGTTTCATTTAAATATTATTAGTCAATTTAATATATTTATTATACAGCGTATATAATATGAAAACTCGATATAAATGTCAAGTTCTCTTAAAAATCTAACTTAGTTACTATGCTTTTGTGACTATATATATTCAAGCGCTCACTGCCTTCTATTAGTCGGAGAAGTTCAATAGACATTTGCATTTTCATTTTGTCGCCATACCGGATACTCCCTTAAGCACTTTTATTTTACTTTGTGTCAGGAAAATATTTTTACTCAACGTTAAATTGATGTGAAATGAAACTTTTTACTTTGCGTTATTATAATGAAAAAAGTTACACTCACAATCGCATAGACCATGTTACGCTAATATTACTGCACTAGCTTTTACCCCCGATTTTGCTCGTTTGTATTTTACTTTTTTTATAGGACACGGGGCAAACGAGCATGCGGCTCACCTGATGATAAGTGACTACCGCCAGCCATGACCAACTGCCACACCAGGGCAATTGCAGATGCGTTGCCGGCCTTTTAAAAAGGAGTAGGCTCTTTTCTTGAAGGTCCTTAAACATTAAAAACTTACTAAAATTCGCAAAACCGAGCACTTTTGGGATCACTAAGTTATCTGTCAGTGTGACTCTGATTTGAATCTGTAAATCTGTGAAAGATTTTGATCTCGTCTTTCTATTGCTTCCTACGCATCTCAGTCTACTCTTCTTATTATTTCAATATAGGACTGAATCGAGGCCCTAATTCGATATATTAAATATAGTTAAAAAATAAAGTTTCCTAACAACTCTTTCATTTTGAATGACCACATTTGAAATATTTTAACAATATTTTCGTAGGGTATAGTTTCAGTTTATTCCTTTAAATATACGAAAAAAAGAATGAAAAAACTAAAACGATATTTTTCAGACAAACATGGCTGACTCTGGCTGGATGGAGTGATGAACTTTTTGTGAATTCTAAGCTCAATAAATTTGCATCTTTAAACAAATGATAAATATGAACGAATATTCGGAATAAAATTTTAAGGGGATAAATAATTAATAACCCAAGCATATTTTTTCAAATTAAATTAAATTTAATTTAATTTTTATAAGACAAAACTTATATAAGAAGAGTTAAGAAACCACTCCTAATTTATGGCTCCTGTGTCTAATAATCCAGTTCTACATTTTTCCATTACATTATTTCATGCAATTCTCCAGACCCGGAATAATTATTTGAAGACCATATAAACACTTGTTCCGTGCGAGATTGGAATCCGCGGCCCTGCACCACTGCTAATGCTCAGCCACTGCGTTTCAGACCCGTCAACTTCTGTAATACTTTGCTTACTGCATATTTACTATAAAATTTATACAAAGTTATGTTACCGTCAAAAAGGTGGTTGAAGTTTTAATTGCATGTCAAGCTTGCATCAAGGTGTAGACTAAGTTGCGCTTTGGTTGCGCTGAACAATTTGAAACTAAAGCTAGTTTGGGTGGAAGTGGAGCTTGACGTTGGAATTGTTGATTCAAATTGATTTATAAATATATTTGAAATAAGTTATTGTTTCGTCTACAATATTAAACTTAATGAACCATAACTTATCTAAATAATAGAATCAGGCGGAAATCCATTACATTAAAGTTGTTAAAAATTAATTTGCTAAGGTCCTCGTAATAAAAAAAACATGCGTGAGTGTCGTGGAACACTCGGGTGGAACAAAATTCCTTTCGTGGTACATTATAGGTGTCATCATATTCATAATCATCATCATTACAGCCCTTCACAAGTCCACTGCTGAACATAGGCCTCCCCCAAAGAATGCCACAAAGCACGGTCCTGAGCCACCTGCATCCATCGACTTCCTGCATATCTTACCAGGTCGTCACTCCATCTAGTGGGGGTACGCCCTACACTTCGCCTGCCGGTACGAGGCTGCCACTCGAGAACCTTTCTTCCCCATCGGTTGTCGGTTCTTCGAGCTATATGGCCGGTTATAGGTGTGGTATATTATTATTAATAATATTATTGTTAGTTATGTTATTGATTAACAAATACAAATAAATGAATTAATAGAGCCTATTAAAATGAAGCATCATTTAAAATCAAATAATATTTCTTTCATGGTAAGATAAGAAAAAGTGCTGGAGGAGATGGATATTATTCCATCTCGCTTCCTTATAGCCGCCAAGGTCGTCAGAACTACGTCAGAAGGGGTCATGAAGACAAAATCTTGCACTTTTTCTCGCCTAGCCACCATCCGCCAAATTCGTACCGTCCGATAAGGAACTTCGTTCCGAAACTACGTTCCAATAAAATGATGTGTCTTACCTAGTTTGAAAAGCACCACTAATTTCTGCACCACTACTCCTAATACAACTACATTGTGTTACGCCTCTACACGAAGTATCCTTGGGTGAAATAGATGCGGTAGCTGACCGCTAAGTCTATCCTAGTGTAATGGTGTGGGAATAGTGGTGCTGGTATTACGGCGATAGTGTACGCAACTGGTGGAGGGCTTGAGGTGCTCTTCAAACTACACATCATTTTATTTCATTATGCAGATCTTATCAAATAAATTTTTAACAACTTTAATAAATTCTCTTTCTAATTTGTAAGTTGTAAGCCCTATTGATAAATAATAATAATAGTAAACTATTTTTTATTTCCTCTCCTTTTTATCTAACACGCTACAAACATGAAGTTTGTTAAGTTTTTTTTTATGGGATAAGGGTGACCAACGAGCACACAGTCCACCTGATGGTAAGTGGTTGCTGTGGCCCATAGACATCTACATCTATCTTCGATTACGAATCAAAACGCATATTCGTTGTCACCCGTGAGGACTAAGATGGAATGCCTCGTTTCCAGTAAAAAGGGTCTCCGGTTTTCTACATTCACCATACAAAACACAGCAGCGCTAAGCTGCTATTTTACGCTGGTATTCTGTGAGAGCGTGGTCCTTCCCCGGTCGAGCCGACCCATTCGTGCTACAACCATAATATAGCTGCAGCACGGCTCTATACAGTTTCATGTTTGTTGTGTGTTACATAAAATTGTTTGCGCCACTTGCAACTACCGTCTGACACTTAAGAAATTTGTTAATTGTTTTCTAATAAGAGTCCTGCAATATCAACTGCCGGGTTTTCCTATCTACCGCCTTTAATCCCAACATGTGCACTCGCGTGTTAAACAGGGTTCACAAGCTCGCAAGTCACGCAACGGATCGCACTGCTATATCTCGATTCATCACCTCGCGCTGGTGTAATTTAGATATTAAGCTATACAATAATGCAACAAAGTGTATAGACAATTGCAATAACGCAATATTTCGTGAAAATCAGTGAAAGTTATTTGGGAAGATAGCCGTCATCTAACCAACGTGTAACAGAGCCCCTGGAGGCATGAGGCAGTTCAGCGGAAGTCCAGATGAGTGCACATGCATTCTTTCATGCCATCCCTGTAGCCCGAATTTAGGGACATTTACAGATGGCGAAGTAATATATTCTCACAGTATCACACAATCCATAGATTGTCTCACCCAGGCTAATTAATTTATCCCACCATTTTGGGTCTTCTCGCCGGATTAATTTTAATCAAGAGGTTTATGTATTGTATTTGAAATAACGGTACTGTACCCGCCTACATTTAATCAAATTTTCCTGATAGTAAATGTCGACCATCGCCCATGAATAACTGCATAACCAGGGAAATTGCAGATGCGTTGCCGGCATTTTTAAAAGGAGTAAGCTCGTTTCTTGAAGGTCTCTAAGTCATATCAGTCCGGAGAAATCGCCGGTGTTAGATGATTCAACAAAGAAGTTTGCGAGGAAGAAAACTCCTAATAAATTTCACAGTCATGGTGGACCGCTGAGTATCCAAATGGTGTGGATGGTAGCGTGAGTATTGTCTCAATGTGAGTTGGTGGAATTTGGCGGCTGGAATTAATCTAAACAATTTGTTTAAGAACTCCCCGTGGAAAATGCAATGATATGGAATATCTCTTCGTAGCGCCAGTGAACTGAGCCTATCAAAAACTCGGTCATCGACGATATGAGCCACCCTTCGCTGGATGCGATCAAGTAGAAGGAAATGGCGCTGGGGTACCCCGGTCCAGAGATAAGAACAGGACTTCATGTGGGGGCGAATTTGCGTCTTGTAAAGTTGCAAACAGTGTGCCGGCATGAAATACTGTTCCACTCTGCAGATCACGTCAAACGTTTTGGAGGACAATTTAACCTTCACTTCCAAGTAACTGCGGAACTGTATGTCATTCGATAAGTCGACGCTGTGGATTCCGATACTGGCCGAGGCAGCATGGACAGTACCCTGAAATTGAGAAAATATAACAAAGGGTTTCTTTTGGTGGTAATCGCGCAAAATTGTGTCTTCTGAAGTTTAAACTGGACTAGAAGGGTCCCCAATCCGAGATTATGCTTATTAAAGACTGGACTTCAGACGCAAGTTTGTTCCGATACTTGGCATGTTTCCGAGAAATATTAGCACGGCCGGTATATTATTGCTTGTTGGCCTCAAGGTACCTTATCAACTGGCAGTTTATAATGGATTCCATTATTTTGGAGAACTAGGGGCGATGGTGATAAGCCTGTAGTCCTCCATAAGGTCAGGATTACGCCTAGGGAGTAGAGTGCTAACTTCAGAACACCCGTCTTCAGCACAATAGGAGGGAGTTCATGAGCCCCACTCAACTTGTAGACGTCTAGAGAGAGGAGTGATTAGCACTGAGCGCTGTATAAACCCGCTGTCTTACCCTCCAACATCGATAGTCGAGTTGGACGCAAAAAAAAAGCCTTAAAGACCGACTTTCTCCATTACGGTATGGGCCAGTGAATCGTTCTCCCTGTGTTGCAGTGATGGAACAGATGGCTGACAGGAGGTCCCTTGGAGAGCCTTGGCAAAACACCTTAATAAAATTGGAGGCAGAATAGAGAGCTAAATTAAAATCTTTGAATCACCTCCAGTCAGACAACAAAAGACGAAAAGTAAAACAAATAATTATTCAAACTCTTATTAATAAAATATATTTATTTGTTTTGTACCAAAAATAAAACAAGGATAACAAGTAAGTACTTGGGGCACTTATTCCATTATTTCTTGGAAATATTATATGAAATTTTATTCTATACATAAGTTGTGCTTGCAAAGGCAAGCTCAGCGCCCCTCGGACCTTGCGCCCAGCCTAGGTAGCCTATGGATAATCAGGTCCTGTGTGTTCTACATACTTCAATAATACAAAATTTTAAAACAAAACCTCTACACAACTATAATATATACCATTATTTATAAAAATATGACTGTACATTTGAATTGAGTGAACCACACATTGTTAGTTTAACAATGTTCTCTCCAAGCTAATAAAAATATATGGATGGCTGAAAGCTTTTAGAAATAAAATAAAACATATGTTATATAAATATTATAACTTAAATAGGTTAACCGTTAAAAAGTTAACATTGTATGGATTAATGCTGTAAGAAAATAAGTATTAGTGTTTATATATTGTTAATAGACAATGCCTATGTGTGCGTTCGTTTTTCATCCTCATTCTATATAAAAAAACTCTTTCGCTTAAAAAAATAGCAAAATTGGTTAACTATGGAGATTTCATCTCACATTCATTAAAGATAAAATCGAATTGATAACTGAACGATGTTGTTTTTCATCCGACTTCAAAAAAAGGAGGACGTTCTCAACTCGACTGTATTTTTTATGTCTTACCCCAGAAGTTTTTCTAGGTGAACCGATTTTGATGATGACGATTTTTTTATTTGAAAGCTGGTGCTTCTCAAATGATTCCATATAAATTTGATCTATCTAGATCTAACCAGTAGTTTTTGAGTAATCCTTAATAATACGTATTTAACAGTGGTAGAGCCACGCGGCAGCTTTTGCTGTCGCACGGATGGGCCGGCTCGAACCGGGGTGGTACCACGACCTCACAGAAAACCAGCGTGAAGTAGAGGTTTATCTCTGCGTTTCGCTTGGTGAGTGCAGGTGGCCGGAGGCCCTTTTTACTGGAAATGAGGCATTCCATCTTAGTCCTCACGGGTGACAACGCATCTACATTTTGATTTGTATTAGAGGATAGATGTGGATGTCTATGGGCCGCAGTAAACACTTACCATCAGGTGGACTGTGTGCTCGTTTGTCACCCTTATCGTATAAAAAAAAATTTAATTAACTTCGACTATATTGCTGATGTTTATCGTTTTATTTATATACAAGTCGGTTGTACAACATTTGAATTTTACCATTTGTTACCGAATATCTCATTTTGTGAATGCCATTACAAAAAATCAAATAAGCTAGATTTAGTGACACTCGTTACAAGTAAAATAAGGGTTTCAGTTCTAATTATATCAGAACCGCTAAATAAGAGTTGTTTACCAGTATTTAAGAACATTTTTAATCTCAAATATTGCTGTTTGAAGATTCCAATCCAGTTAAATTTCAGTATAATAAGGTAACAAGCTATTAGGACTAAATTTAGAGTCACTGTTAAAAAATACCTAAATCTTCAATGATGCTGTAAAACTTCGGAAGATAGAGAAATAGAAATAAAAATAGACCTTTTTTTTTCAATATAGATAAAAAATTATATCTATTGAACGCCATTCTTATGCTTAATTTACCACTGGTTGCAAAAATACTTGGCTCCTGTAAAGAACGAGCAAAAAGTTCAACGGGACACACTTTAAAATATCATTACATCCTTTCACAAATACCCGCGCTGTACTGTATGTTTTTACCACTGATTCGTAAAAAAACATTTGCCCTGGGAAGACCCAGCGGGACTTATTTTTCAAAGTATACAATAGGAAAACTGGTTGTACAAACTACTTACAAAACTTATATAAGAAACAGGTTGAATGCGACTTCCACATTCCCAGGGGTTATTATCAACCATGGATTCATTTATATTATAATAACCGTTTTTATACAGTTTTTGTTTAAAAGAAAATTTAAACTAGGTAATATGAAACCTTCTATATTTTTTCGGACTTTGTTGTAATAGCGTACTGCCCCATGAATGAATTTCTGACTCTGTGGAGTCGAAAAACTGGTATCAATAGCTTGTGTTTGTTCCTGGTGTTTACAGAGCGTACGTCACTTTTTTATTTAAACTATTTTTGTGTTTGTGAACATCATCATCATCATCACAGCCCTTCACAAGTCCACTGCTGAACATAGGTCTCTCCCAAGGAATACCACAAAGCACGGTCCCGAACCACCTGCATCCATCGGCTTACTGCATGTCTTACCAGGTCGTCATTCCATCGAGTGGGGGGTTTGCCCTACACTTAACCTACTTCATGCCCCATCGGTTGTCGATTATTCGAGCTATATTGCCGGCCCATTGCCACTTCAGCTTACTTATCCGTTGGGCTATGTCGTTCACTCTGGCTCTACTGTAGTACGCAGCAAGGACCACGTCTCAGATCCACAAGTCATCACTGACAACACGCACTGGTTGTATAATCTAGTTTTCAGGTTTTGAGGTATAACCGACGAGAAGATGTGTCGTAATTTACCGTACGCTGCCCAGCCGAGTTGAATTCGTCAATTGATCTCTCTCTGCTCGTTAACAGCTTCGAGCTTAGTGCTCCTAACAACTACTGGCATAGGTGTGACATGGACATTACACATGATCTTTGTTTTATCCATGTTCATCTTAAGACCTATTCGTTGAGAGACACCCCGGAGACGCTATTGAGGTCGTTGAGCATAGTGCTTAGACCCTCCAGATATTCTGACATGAGAACTATATCGTCGGCAAATCGAAGGTGAATGATGTACTTGCCATTGATATTAATACCGTATAAGGATACGGTATAAAGACGTCTTCCAATGCAGCGGTGAAGAGTTTCGGGGATATAACGTCACCCTGTCTTACACCTCTCTGCAGTTGGATAGGTTTCCTAGGTACTCTGGTTTTTTACTCGGATAGCCATCGTAGCCCTACTGTACAAACACTTCAGCACATCGATATACCGACAGTCAACTTGGCACTGCTGAAAAAACTGTAGCACCGCCCAAATTTCGACGGCATCATAGGCATTCTCATAGTCCACATACGCTAGGCAATGTGGCAAATTATACTCCTAGGTGTTCTGTACACTTTGCCGAAGTTTATATATGTGGTCTATGGTATGTTCGGGAGGATAAGATTCGTCGAGTCTGCATGCGAGATGATTCGTAATGACTCTCTAAAACAGCACGTAGACGCAATTCAGAAAGAAAATCGGTAGTTAGTTCTTCAAGAGAGTATTGTCGCCTTTCTTGAAAAACAAGACCACCGCACTTCTACTCCGAGCCTCCGGAGTAGACCCACCATAGAGGACGGAATTAAAGAGCTTCTGATGGATTTCAAGTACCGGTTTTTCACACAATTTCAGAAACTCCGCTGCAACTCCATCGTCACCTGGGGCCTTGCCATTTTTAAGGTGCGAAGAGCCATTCTAATCTCGCTCAGAGTGACGTCCGGGATATCTTCGGAATAGTGTCGGATAAGACTTGCTCTTGGATCATTACTCACAACTGGATGTGGCTCCAACGATGATGTGCACAGCTGCCCATAGAACCTCTCAATCGCACTCAAAATCTCAAGTGTCTCGAAAACGATGCTGCCACATTCGGTCTTTAGCTTCGACAGTTAGCACTTTCTGGCAGACAGATCTCTAGCAAAGAGTTTGTAGACCTGGTTCCGCTCGATCGCTTCTTCAATACGAGCAGTATTAAAGTTGCGTAAGTCCCGCCACATGCATTTGGAGATATGTCTGTTCAGTTACCTGTATACTGTCAAATTTGTTGAAAACTGCACCTTCATTTTCCGTCTTATAGCCATGAGATTAAGAGTATGATCATAGAGCTTTTGTGCTATTATGCGGTAGGTCTTGCAGAACTTAACTCTCACCGCATAGACAGTTTCCACAAGCTTGTCATTCATATCGTCCACTACATTGCAGTCTTTTATGCATTGAAAAACGGTTTTGTAACTCGAGCTGAAAGGTTTCGGTACTTTGGATTAGAGCACGAGGGGAACGGAGCGTTGACTTCAATAGACGAGACCTCTCCAACTTAACGTTTGAGTTCAGTGTGTCTCTAACCATTCGGTGATCGCTACCAATTTTCACCCTCACGCTCACATATATAATAGAATAGAAAGATTTTTATTCAATATGGATTATTACATAATACTTATTGAAAGTCATTATTTTATTTACCACTGGTTCGGAAAATACCTCTGTCCTGGGAAGAAACAGCAAAAAACCCAGCGGGACTTTTTTTTAAACATAATTTCACTTAACAATAATTTTGTTTATACAATTTTAAATGAATTTTCATAGAACCAGCATGGTGGCGATCACCTTATTCCCAGGAGTTATTTTCATTCATGTATTCCTTAATGTTATAATAACCCTTTTTGTACAGTTTTTGTTTAATAAAACTTTTAAACTTGTTTATTGACAAACTTTGAACATGTTCTGGGATTTTGTTGTAAAAGCGTATACATTGCCCCATAAATGAATTACTAATTCTGTGGAGTCTAGTAACTGGCATTACAAGCTTATGTTTGTTCTTAGTGTTTAAGGTATGAACATCCTTATTCTTATTAAAGCTATTTATGTTTTTATGTACATACATTACATTTTCATAAATATATTGCGATGCCAAAGTTAATATGTTTATTTAAATATCACATAGATATCACTGAACAGTTGTCGTGTAGTCATCATAATGAAGTCAATCTCAATTTTTGTTGAAACGTCGGGGCTCAGCCGTATTTCCCCATAGCAAAATCACATAAGACACTAGTGAGACTTCTAATATATTTGACAGCATAAGCTGCAAATTTTAGTCTGCTTTCTAGATGCTACATTTACTTACCGGTACGGGGCTACAACTCAACAATCCTTCATCCTTATCGGTAGTTGGTTCTTTAAGCTATACAACAGGTCTTTTGCTACGTCAGCTTACTGATCTGTTGGACTATATAAGTTACTCCGATACCACTGCGAACCAACTACTCTCATTATAGAGCCCTCTCCATAGCACGGTAAAGTCTTTAGTTTCTTCATACGGCCAGATACATTTTGACTGTTAGTGGAAAAATCTCTCGCCGGGAAGCGTAGGTAATTCAATTTTTAGTAAACTATTTTAAAATTTTATTATTGGGCCAAACTGACATTTCCCAGAATAAAATAGTCTTCCGTATATTTATATTATATGAGACCTTTTTTTTTAATTTAAAAATTCATTGCTAATGCGGACGGACGCCAGGTGCCGTAACTCATTAACCTCTGTAGTGAAAATTTAATTGACGGCAGAACATTTTTGGCCGCTTTTCCAGCTCCTATTCGTTCGCTTTAGTGAATAATAGTGATAACGCCTATTACATATATGTGTTCTACGTAAATTACTCAATAAGTTTTGAGATGCTCGAAATTTAAAAATGAACCGCACCCGTGTTGTGTGTTTCTAAAAAGCAAATTTATTTAAAAATAAAACTCCGTAAACCAATTGCTCAGTATTAAAAAAAAACAAATTTCTATTAATTTTCGCGCAACGCTTCCCGCGCTTTTCATTTAAAAGGATGGATCTTAACCATGAACATTTGCGCGCTATGATATATTATGATTTTAAATTTGGTTTAACCAAACATTTAAGTTTACAACGATTACAATGACTATTAGGGGCTCAGCTCCATCACGCGCAACAATTTTTAGGTGGTCAAAAAGGGTAAAATTAAACGTAAAGATTACCAAAGAACCAGGGCCCCGCAAATAGCAGTAACGGCAGAAAATGTATGGACTATTGAAATGTTGGTTCGAGAAGTCCCACGAATCACATACACGGACATCGAAAAAATTAGTTCGGGGAGCATTCACACCATCCTACATCAACATCTTGGAGTGAGGAAGCTTTTTTGTCGATGGATCCCTCGTTTTCCCACGTTTTGAAAACGGGGCGTCTAGGCGTGCTTCAGAAATCGTTACTGGTGACGAGACATGAATCTATCAATATGATCCGGAAAATGAAAGGCAATCATCGGTATGAGTCTTCTCAGAAGGACAATTACGGACAAAACTACAAAGACCTCGCAACGTCGGCAAAAAAAATGGTGGCTAGTTTCTTTCGCGGAGCGGACATTTGTCGACGTCAATGCTGGAAAATTGTAGGTCAGTCAACTCTGAATGGTATACTACAGTTGCATCACCCAAAGCTTTTCAAGCTGTCCGGGAGAGAAGACCAAAGACCGGGCTTCGGAGAATCATGTTGCATCACGATAACGCCTCTTCACACACCTCCTTTAGAACAAAAGCATTTATTGAGGAATCTAGTGTTGAAACTCTAAGTCACCCACCCTACAGCCCTGAATTAGCTCCCTGTGATCTCTTTTTGTTCCCAAGAGTCAAAGAAAAAATGAAAGACAAGTTTTTTCAAGCGCCGAAGAAGCTGTGGTTGCCTACGAATAAGCGATTTCCGACCTGTCAGATCAAGACTAGCAAAAGTTTTGCAGAGTTGGTTTAGACGAATGGAACTTTGTATAGAGCATGATGGAGAATATTTTGAAAAGATGTAAAATAAATATTAATAGTATCCAGAATACTTTTTGTATAGCTCAAAACTTATTGAGTGACCTACGTATTGTACCATGCTGTGAAAGAAATGGAGAGGTGTTCCCTCTGTCTCAGAGCTCACATTACCCAGCTGATGTACGGCAATCGTAGAACACCATAGGGTTTCGTTTTGTCTCATCCTTAGATTTCACAATAAACTTTTGGCAAGTTTTGCATCCTGAGGAAATACATATTTGTCATCAGGCGGCAATATAAAATAAATAGAAAATTTTCTAAAAGAAAGGATCACTTTATATATGTAGTAGAACCGCGATATATTAGGGTACAAAAAATGGAACGGCTCAACCGGGGAAGGACTGCGCTCTCACAGAATGCCACCCTAAAATAGCAACTTAATACTGCTGTGTTTTGTATAGGGAATGTAAAGAACTGGAAACCATTCTAGTATAAAACCTTTTTACTTAAAAATATTATAATTTACTGCACACAATCTGCGTTACGTCAACAAACTGTTAAAAAAAATTCAAAGTTGTATTTATAAAACTAAAAAAAATGAATAATTTCCACATAATAGCTTCTGACTTGAGTGCTAAAACATAGATATATCGAATAATATAAGAGATTAAATTATGTAGAAATTATTTTAGTCAGTGAGTGAGTGATGAAACTATTTTACCACAATTATGAGTGCATTTTTTTCTTCAAATCATAATGCGACCTTGAGGTATAGCTTTATACAATATTTATAATAAAAAATTACTAAAATCGTTTCACAATTGGCGAAGATATCACTTACAAAATATATTTTATTTATTAATTTTAACTTTTATGAAAAAATAATAAAATCTTACATAAGGTGGACTTAATGCCTTAAGGCATTTTCTCCTAGTTAACTATAAGGCTAAGCAGAGATAAAAGTAAAGTAAAGTAAAGTAAAGTTACAGCCTATATACGGCCCACTGCTGGGCACAGTCCTCCTCTCATCTCTGAGAGGGTTTTAGGGCAAGCAAATGTCCGCCGCGCTGCCCTAATGCGTGTTAACGAACACATGTCTTCGAAATATTTTTTTTCTTATTTCTTATACATGCAGGTTTCTTCACGATGTTTTCCATCACCGCCGAGCACGTGGTAAATCAGCACTTAAAATTGCAATTAACAATTTCATTGGTGCCGGCGGGGATCGAACCCGGGTTGCTCGCGTACTGTGAAACTTACAGCGAGCGCTAACCATCTGAGCTACCACGGCTCTAAGCAGAGATAAACATATGGAGAATTGTGCAGCAAAAGTAAACTAATAATGATAATATATCCTTTCATCCATCCATTGCAGCCTACAAAGCCCACTGCTAGCATAGGCCTCCCTCATAGATTGCCTCATATGGGGTTTTGCCATAAGGGTAACGCTTGCTACACGGGTTGGCAATCGCAGTTTTCATAAGTTGTTATCAGTAAGATGCTACTGTACATCTTCTCTTTCAGTTTCCCTCTGTCGCCTCTTACGACAACCATGGTACTACAATATGAGGTCGTGGATATTCTTACATCTACACGGTTACAAAATATATAGGTACATACAAAAAAAAAACCGTCAAAATAAGAATATCCTCCTTTTCTAAAATTGGCAAAAACAGTTCAAAAAACTGCGTATAAAATCAACCTGCTTTCCGCTCGGTTGAACCAGCTAATACGATCTTCACGTTAATAGCTCTCATAAATCGCTGGTACTTAAGGAGCCTTGTTCAACATTTCAACTGCTTTTATTTTTAAAGGACGCTTTTTTTTCTTTATCTGCTTATAAACATATGTGGAGTGTGTTCCAATTCAATTTTATGCGAATGTAAATAACGTTTAGCCTTTAATCAGAAATATTTTACGTAAAATATTGCGTAGGATTATTTTTTGTATTACTAATCGAAAGTCTCACAAAACTTTGATTTGTGCTAATACGAAATTTATAAAAAAACACTTCAGAAGATATTTATTTGGCTTAAATTGGAATAAACACTTTTAGGTTCAAAGTAGCGAAGATGAAAGTAAGAAATCTTTAGCAACTAAAGAAGAAATCTTTCTTACCGTTAATGTTGTGATTGATATGTTAATGATATGATTTGTTATATTTCGAATGTAATGGAACGGAATAGAAAGGCATGGAAACGAATAAACAATACTTAATATAACCAATGTGTTTTGGTATTCATACTTAAGCAGAATACATCAAGAAAAACATTTTACAAAACGATGTCGAAAGACAAAATACAGAACCATGGTAACTCGAAGCACTCTAAGCAGGCTAAGCACTCATCGGAATTTTTCACAATACGTGATCAATCCGAATTTAATCACCGCCGGTAGCAGTTAATAAGTTTATTTCAATTTTAAGTGGTAATTTACCACACGATCGGCGGTGAAAGTAAACATTATGAGGAAACTAGCATGTTTGAGGGTTAAAAATTTCCGAAGACACGTGAAGTCCGTCAACACGCACTGTAGAGGTGCGATTACCTTACTATTACTCAATTATTTTATCTTATATATTAATATGAGTTCTGTAGTCTGTGCACCTCTGTAGTGACCTTTGACGCTTCCTCCTGCCTCCAATAACGATTGGTAAAATTATTTGAAATGATAGTTTTTATATCAAATTAATATATCCCTGGTATACTACTCATTGTACAATACAGGAAACGTCTAAATAAATATACATTATTGGTCTATAGGGTAGGGTTTAAGCCTTAAAGCTTACAGGGTTGCTTTAATTGAGTTGAACATAAGATGAAATGAAATCATAAATCTTGACACTGTGCGACTGATGAAGCTATTATGGGAAACGATTTGCTTTAATTCTTTATGAATAAAGGGCTCAATTAGTGTTAGTTTGTTAATATTGCTGAAATTTGGATAATTACAAAAATATGTTTCTATATAACATGCTTTAGGATCTACTACTGGTCCTATGCATACTATAGTCTTGGACTCTAAAGGCTTGATTTAAAAAAGAAGGAAGGTTTTAGAATTAACCCACATGGTGATAGCGTAAGAATATTCACTACCCCATTTTTTCCTGCAGGTATCGTAATGGGCGACTATAGGATGTGCCAGAAATATCTTATGGCATCCAACAACTAACTGTATAACAATCTTCACCTCGCCCCGCCTTATGCCGTTTTTTTATAAGTAAACGCTACAAATCCCGCTAAGTGTATCCAAAACGAGATGTATTAGATACGAGTTTCTGCGCAAAAAGAGTCGTATCATTGCGGTATCATCAACATTCCTTTGTGTAAGCAGTATATCACTAATATTTTCGGTGAAATGATAGCTTCCCACTGTATTTGGAAGTTTAGAAGCGGTCTAATTCCATTTTCCTAATTAAATTAGGCCACGGCAATCATCTATAATCATTAATCTATTAAAAGAATAGCTCGTTTTAGTTGCAAAAATAAAATAACTTAATAGATCGTGTCATTACAATCTACTTCGTTTGACGTTTCCAAAGACGCATTAATCCCAGGGCCACGTTAACTTAATTAATTTACAATTGATTGATCTATTTTCTTATTAATCAATGTATTTATTAAACTATTTATAGGGGAAAACCATGTAATATTCCCAAATTATAGTTTCTAATCCAAACCTAGTCTGAAAATTTGAATAACTATAACCTTAACATCGGCTTTTTGAATTCACTGCTGGACTTTTTGGTAAATTTAACGAGGCATTATGGTTCAAATAGTTATTAAAGCTTTTTGAAAAATGTAATTAACTTCAAGTCTCAGCATTAGGGTTTGTGCTAAAGAAATTATCAAAATAATTCATAAAAGATGAATAATGAAAATTATCAAACTTATTCATTAAAGATGAATAAGATTGATAATTGAATTTGAATAATTTGATTAAAGATTTTGCTTCTTTATAGGCGTAATTCAAGTAGAACTTCACATAATCTAAAAGATGAAATCTAATATATGCTGTAGAAGTATATTGCAATAAAAAGTGTATGATTACGTTTGTTAAGTTTGATACCATTTTTAGCGGATACATACGTAACCAACTACCTAATATTTTAATATTTTAATAGACAAATAAGTGTGAACTACACGTTTTATTTACGAAATTATCTTAAGTAGCTAGACTTTATTACCTAAGACTTCGCAAAAAGTAAATTGTTATTTATGTACGAAATCCCATTAAACATAAAAGATGACCTACAATAAACACGTAAGTTAATCAATATATATTTTAGATTTTAAAATAATATTTCTTAAATAATAAAGTTTTTCATATAAAAAGGAGCCAGCTCATATTGGTTCCTTCTTTCTGAGATGTAAATACTACTTCTATAACTTTTGTTTAAGCTGTGTTTACATGTATTAGAATATAATTTTTGAAATATTTGTTTCATAATACCCGTAAGCATTTTGTAGTAATTGTGTTCAGTTTTGTAGACCAAATAAATAGAAAAAAACGTACAGCAAACACCCATTCATCATTTGTTGGGGTTGAGATTTGAGCCCAAAGCCAAAGCAGCTGCAAATAATCAAAGTGCGGTGATACTTCACGCCGGGAAAACTTCTCACTTTATATAAACTGCAAGTTCTATAATTATGATTATTTTATAATTTCTCAGTGATTCTATTGAAAATGCACTACAGGACTGCAATTACGTGGTAGATCGTGGTAGATCTTTGCTTCAGCTATATTATGGTTTTAGCACGAATGGGTCAGCTCGCCCGGGGTTTTTCACGTTCTCGCAGAGTACGAGCGTAAAATAACAGTTTAATGCTGTTATGTTTCGCAAGTTGAATGTGGAGAACTGGAGACCCTTTTTACTGGAAAATAGACATTTCACCTCAGTCCTAAGGGGTGACCACACAACTAAATTTTAATTCTTAATGGAGTAATATGAATAAAAAAATACATGCGTGAGTGTCGTGGAACACTCGGTTGGAACGGAGTTCCTTTCGTAGTATATTATTATTGTTAAACGTATTATATTACTGATTAACAAATACAAATAAATGAATTACTAGCGTCTATTAAAACGAAGCGTTATTTAAAATAATATTTCTTTGATGGCAAGATAAGAAAAATTGCAAGGGAGGTGAATATTATTCCATCTCGCTTCCTTGTAGCCTTATAGCGTCAAGGCCGTCTACACTACGTCAGAAGGGGTCGGGACGGAAAAATCTTACACTTTTTGCCGCCTAGCCCCCATCCGCCAAATTCGTACCGTACGATAAGGAAGTTTGTTCCAAAAAATACAATTTACACCACCAACACATGCGATGATCTCAACAAATTTTACTTTCTATTTTACCTGATCAAAGAGGATACAAGCTTGTACTCGTAATACTTTTTGAAAAGAAAATGGAGAGATTTAAAGCAAGTTGGAAAAGGAAATGCTTAAAACTAAGTTGATACGAATTAGAATAAGCTTACCTTTATGAGATGACAAGATTAAAAAGACAAAACGGTCTTATTGAAAACTACAATTTCTAATTTTAATTACAAGAAAGCGAAGAAATTAATAAACTGTTCTTAATTATTTTCACAACGTATTTCCTTCAATCAACCAGGTTTTCTTTTTGCAGGTTAATTTTTAATGCAAAAGAAAACCTTTTTTATTAATCACTGTCAATTAAAATCCGTTTGATGCTCTCAATGCTTCTCGTTAAGGTTTAAGAGAATATTTTTGTTTCAAATAACGTAGGCTGTTTGGATACATTTTTATAAAAGTTTATTTCTAAATAAAGTATATAATTCAACTTGTAGCTTAACTTGAAATTCTATATACAAACCTATCAAAAATATTTTTTTCTTAAAGTAATTTATCTAAACAATTTTTTTGATTTATAGTATTTTATGTTGGGATTTAATATACCTAATCTTACCAAAACAAAAAAAAATACATAATTTCTTATACCCATTTACTAAAATTTTAATATATGTTCTAATGCTCTATGTTAGTACAAAAACAGAACCCACGATTGACGGCATTAAATAATGACGTTTTTACGTTTTTAGGCATAAAATGAGGATGTGCTAAGATATGGTAAAATTAAAAATATGGTACAACCGACTTCAATATAAATAAAATGAGAACATCATCAAAGTAGTCGACAACAATTAAATACGCATTATTAACGATATCTAACTCAAAATGTACTGCTGTTTTTTTAAAGGAGAGGGTTTTTAAACGAGCATGCAGCTCACCTGATGGTAAGTGACTACCGCCGCCCGTGAACAACTGCAACACTGCACACAACTGATCAGAGCGGTTACCTGTTTTGGGGATCGGGAGCACGAAAGCTGTCTTCCATGAATTTGGGACAACGCCTAGGGAGTAGGAGTACCGAAAAAGACGCGTTAGAACCGGTGCTAACTATAGAGCGCATGTCTCCTGCACAATTGGCGGGATTCCGTCAGGCCAAATCGACTTGTGGATGTCTAGGGAGAGGAGTGCGCTGCGTACTGAACACTGTGTGAATCGCACATCAAGCATAGAGCACTCGTCGGCGGTGTGTTCCCCCCGTAATCAAGAGTCGAGTTGGATGCAAAAAGAGAGCCTAAAAGGTCGGCTTCCTTTTTTGTGGCGTGGGTCAGTGAGTCATTCTCCCTATACAGAGATAGTAGTGATGGCTTACAGAAATTCCTTTGGTTAGCCTTGGCAAGTGACCAGAATGCACGGGCTCCTGAAGGAAAGCGAACTAGCTTCTCGCCAATTCTGCCTATGTGCTCTGACATTGCCTTGACAATAATTTTTTTGAAGGACCTGGAGACGAAGTTATACTTCTTTTTAAGCATGCTGGTGTTTACATACCGAGCCGCCGAAGCCTCAGAAAGGCCTGATAACACTAACTGCGTAATGCAGTTTTACAGGAGCGACCAAACCAAGACGGAGATCTGCCTCCGATGTATCACAGATGATGGAATAAATAGTTACATTCCTTGTAGCACCACATCGATGACAGAGTCAGCAACAGCGCTGGGATCATCCGGCGAGAAGCAAACACGACCACCATGGGTAAGACGCAAAGAAAGACCGCATTCCGTCCCAATCCACCGACAAGTAATGGCAAACACGGCCTGCAGAAAGCAACCGCGAGGAGAGCGTGAGCGGCACCACACTCCGGATCAGACAATGGTCCGAAGAGCCGAGATCGTTGACATCACGTCATCATCGACATCATTGACGGAAACCTAATATCCTTCCGGATGAGAGGTAACCAGAAGGTCCAACAGGGAAGGTGTATGATCTTCCACATATGGAATTCGCGTAGGCGAATTAACCAGTTGTGTTAGACCATATGTCAAGGCAAAAATATAAACAGATCTCCCCGCATGATCGGTTAAACGTGAACCGAGCCATTCAGCGTGGTGGGCGTTAAAATCGCCAAGTAACACTATCTCTACGGATGGGATCTGTTGTAGCAAGAAATCTGTAGCCATTTGGACGTGGTCGATGGTGTGATCTTGATAAAATTTATATGGCACCACAATTGAGTTATAATGTACGTATTTTCTACCGACTTTAAACAGTAGCAGGTACTCAATTTGACTGCATGTATTTTTTATTTGTGTTGCCTCCTAACTTTTTTTTTAGGTGAACCGATTTCGATACCTCTTTTTATGTTTGAAAGCTGGTACTTTACTTTTGTAGTCACATTTAAATTTGATTGAGGTGTGATCAATAGTTTTTGAGTTATTCTTAATAGTTCATATTGAAGTCAGTTGTACAAATTTTTTAATTTTTAATTATTAAAAGTCGATTGAAAAGATAAACAAGGAAAACGGGAACATTTAGATAAATGCAGATCAGTATACAATAAATTTAATAATTCCAGGTATCAAAGGAGCTTAAGTTTTTACCCCTTAAAACAAATTTTACAGATTCTTTTGGGCGTTTTACAGGACACATTATAATCCTAATAACACTAACTGCGTAATGCAGTTTTACAGGAGCTTCTTCACCGCTGCATTGGAAGACGTTTTTCAAGCTTCTGGACTGGAAAGGATACGGTATCAACATCAATGGCGAGTACATCACTCACCTTCGATTTGCCGACGATATAGTCCTTATGGCAGAATCGCTGGAGGACCTAAGCACTATGCTCAATGACCTCAATAGTGTTTCCCAACGGTTTCTTAAGATGAACATGGACAAAACTAAGATCATGTTTAATGTCCATGTCACACCTATGCCGATAGTTGTTGGGAACACTAAGCTCGAAGTTGTTGACGAGTATGTTTACCTGGGACAAATAGTCCGACTGGGTAAGTCCAACTTCGACCGAGAGGTCAATCGACGGATTCAACTCGGCTGGGCAGCGTTCGGGAAGCTACGACACATCTTCTCGTCAGACATACCTCAAAACCTTAAAACGAAATTGTACAACCAGTGCGTGTTGCCAGTGATGACTTACGGAACTGAGACGTGGTCCTTCACTGCTGGCCGTATGAGGAAGCTCAGGTCGCTCAGCGAGCTATGGAGAGGGCTATGCTCGGAGTTTCTCTGCGTGATAAACTTAGGAATGAGGATATCCGCAGTAGAACCAGAGTGACCGACATAGCCCAACGGATTAGTATGCTGAAGTGGCAGTGGGCCGGCCATATAGCTCGAAGAACCGACAACCGATGGGGAAGAAAGGTTCTCGAGTGGCGGCCTCGTACCGGTAGGCGAAGTGTAGGGCGTCCCCCCACGAGATGGAGTGACGACCTGGTAAGACATGCAGGAAGTCGATGGATGCAGGTGGCTCAGGACCGTGTTTTGTGGCATTCTTTGGGGGAGGCCTATGTTCAGCAGTGGACTTGTGAAGGGCTGTAATGATGATGATGATGACAGGACACATGGTCACGTGAGTAGATATTCAGTTTATCTACTCAACGGCCATGGTCATAGGGGGAGGGGTCCGAGGTGTTTGACCCAGTAATGTTAGCGAAGGCTTCCGTCTACTTTTATATATTATTTTTAGACATAGCTTACGCTAAATGAGGTTTTTATTTAATTTCTTTAGCCTCCTAAATTTGGTAGATGATTTGTGTTCTATAAAATCTGATGCAATGGTTGAATCCTGAACATTTTAACATACTCCAAACTTCTTGGAGAATCGGTGCTTAATGTCTGCTATGTGTTCTTAACACGGGTTTTTTGGATATTTTTGTTTGTCCCATGTAACTGACTACATTCACAATCAAGCTTCCCTCTATAAGACGCAGGAGTGTCGAACTATACAATTAGTTTTATACTATGTTGTATCAGTATAATTGTAAGAAATCATTACAGTTTTCACCCATTTCAACCTACGCAGCTTCTAAAAACATTTGAAGATAGAAGAAGATAGAGAGAAAAAGAGATAAATAGATAAAAGTGTAAGATAATAAAATATAAAATAACTAAGAAAAATAACTACATACTATGAAATACTACTACAAAAATTTTAATTCTATAGGATCTATTACAGTGCTACAAGTATGCGCGCTAACATAAAAGTAACTAATCCTAACATTCATAAAACAACTGGGTAATTATATGCATAGACCTACTCATGTCCGCTGTAACACTTAATTATTATATAATAGTCGCAAGACACAATATAGGCAGATCCGTAAACCATTAATTTGACGACTGGGATTCGAGTCCAAGATCCGCGGCGAAGTAACCAGATAAATCTCAATGAATATAAAAGAGGCTTTTGCCGAACTCGTATATTAGTTCCAAAGACAATGAGCGTGCGGGTAGGGAAAACATTGGGATGAAGTATTAAAAACCATCTACAATATTTTCAGATTATTGAAAATAAGCATCTGAAGTTAGTAATAAATCTATGAAAATTAGAGCCGAGGTAGCTTAGTTCTCGCTGTAAGCTTTACAGTACTCGAGCAACGCGGATTCGATCCTCGCCGGCACCAATGAAATTGTTAATTGCAAATTTAAGTACTGATTTACCACGTGCTTGGCTGTTAAGGAAAACATCGTGAGAAAACCTGCATGTCTGAGAAATAAGAAAAAAAAATTCAAAGACATGTGAAGTTCGCCAACGCATTGGGGCAGCGCGGCGGACATTTCCTTGCCCTAAAACCCTCTCAGAAATGAGAGGAGGCCTGTGCCCAGCAGTGCTACGTAAATAGGCTGCAACTTTACTTTACTAACTATGAAAATTAAAAGTCGTGTATTGTACATAATAAACGTAGGTAGGTACCTGTATATATAATGTATATATATATATATATATATATATATATATATATATATATATATATAAAATGCAGCCGCAGCCAGCCACGAGTTGTAGCTAACGATAAAAATTATTTTATTTTATTTTTTAAGATATCCAACAGATATAATACATAATTAAATAATTTACATAAATTACATAATTTCAATTCTAATTAACGTATTCCTAATTAAAAGTTAATAGGACATGAACTACGAACAAGCTATTATTATTAAAAATAAATGTCTTGAAAAAAATTCTTAATTTTTAGTGACAATTCACGGATGTGCAAATAGTATTGAATATAAGTTTTAAGTTCTTAAGTAAATAATAAATTAAACGATAATTCATTCACACATCATATTCCGCGGGACAAATATTTCATAAAGAAAATATAAAATAAAAATCAAATCAAAGTGCATGAAACGACTCAGCTGTAGATACTATCGTACCGGAACTATGTGGGAAGAAGAAAATGATTTCCGGTCGAGATGAACAGAATTCTCTTTGTTCTGACTGTACCGTGTTGAATTGTAAAGTTCTCTTTGTTGAATTAATATTCACAGGAATCTCTTATATTATTTTTATAATTTTTTTAATGTATCTATGAATATATTATATACTCGTGAACATATAATGAATATTGTTAAGTGAAATTTTAAGATACACCTAGGATATTAGGGAATTAGTTCTTTTTATTAATAAAATAAATATAATATGAATCATAAGACATTGATGATTTTCTGGATATTTTTCATTAAAAGTTTTTGGGATCAACTGATAGAAAATTCAACAATTATAAGAATTTTCGTCTTCTTGCCTGCTGTTTGTTTGCAAACGAAGTAACTAATCTTATTTTAATTATCTTTATTGTATTGTGGCGGCGCTATCGTCGCGCCACAAGCGAAACACATCGAAGCCTAAATCGCACTAACAAAGTTTCGCAGTTAAAGCAGCATATATAGAACAGCTCCGAACTATCAATCGGAGCGTTGGCCGCTCCCCGGGCAGAACACCTTGCCGGCGGGAGATCTCCCCTTCTCCTTCCACCCGCCACAGTGGTGACCCCGACGTGATATGAACACCTTCGGAAACTACAACATCAAAATCTTCGTCATCGTCCTCAAATACCCCATTCATTCGCTCCCGAGCAGATATTGTCTGCAGTCCTCACATTCTGCAAGCCATCTAGCTTTACAAAGGTTCATCGCAGCACTGGAATAATAATGCTTCCTGTTCCTTCAAGCTACTATCTGCGCTACAGTGTTCGGCACGGTTCTGAGCCTTACCGCTCGCCTCTGCTTCACGGCACTCTCGCAAACCACTTGCTTTCTTCTCGACTCACTGCAGATTACAAGGCAATCCCTGGCACTTGCTCCGGCTCATCGTTCTCACCGGCATCACTTGCAAGTGCGTAATACGGCATGCATTACACACCAGTCTATCTTTCGCACCGGCGTCACTTGCCCTTACACACACAACATGCATTCCCCACCGGCATTAAGGACACACCGGCAATCGGACTTCACTCCTGCTCAACCTCCGGTCTGAGCAGGAAGGTGATGTGGCGGCGCTGTCGTCGCGCCACAACCAAAGCACATCGAAGCCTAAATCGCACTAACAAAGTTCCGAAGTTAAAGCAGCATATATAGAATAGCTCCGAACTATCAATCGGAGCGTTGGCCGCTCCCCGGGCAGAACAGCTTGCCCGGCGGGAGATTTTTTTTATAGGAGAGGGAGCAAACGTGCATGCGGCTCACCTGATGGTAAGTGACTACCGCCGCCCATGAACAACCGCAACACCAGGGGAATTACAGATGCGTTGCCGGTTTTTTAAAAAGGAGTAGGCTCTTTTATTTAAGGTCCCTAAGTCGTATCGGTCGGGAAAAATCGCTGATGGTAAACTATTCCACAAGGAAGTTGTGCGACGAAGAAAACATCTTCTAAATCGCACAGTGGTGGACCGCCAATCATTCAGATGGTGTGTATGGTATCGGGAGTTCTGCCGTGATGTGCGTGCGTGCAATTTGGCAGCTGGGATTAATCCGAACAATTCCTCAGAGCACTCCCCGTGGTAAATGCGAAAGAAAATGCAAAGAGATGCAACATCTCTTCGCAGCGCCAATGAGTCGAGCCGATCGGAAAAGACTCGGTCGTCGACGATTCGAGCCGCTCTGCGCTGGATGCGGTCAAGTGGAAGGAGCTGGCACTGGGGAGCCCCTGCCCAGAGATGGGAACAGTATTCCATGTGAGACCGAACCTGCGCCTTGTAAAGTTGCAGGCGTTGTGCCGGCATGAAATACTGTCCCGCTCTGCTGAGCACGCCAAGCTTTTTAGAGGCCAATTTGGCCTTCTCTTACAAGTGACCACGAAACTGCACTTCACTCAATATGTCGACGCCGAGAATTCCGATACTGGCTGAGGCAACAAGGCGACCTTGAAACTGAGAAGATACGACAAAGGGGTTCTTTTTTGCGGTAAACGCGCAAACTTGTGTCTTCTGAGGATTAAACTGGATTAGATTTAGTCGCCCCCTAACCGAGACTATGTTCAGCAAAGACTAGACTTCAGACACAAGTTTGTTCCGGTACTCGGTGACGTTTTCCCGAGAAATATTGGCACGGCCGGTGTATAGAGCATCACCAGTGTTGTCATCCGCATAGCAATGAATGCTACCGGTTTGCAACATATCATTGATATGCAGAAGAAACAGCGTTGGTGATAGCACGCAGCCTTGTGGAACACCAGCGTTAATAGGCTAGTCGGAGCATGCACCGTCTACAACGACCTTGATGCTTCGATCTGCAAGAAAGCTGGTGATCCAATTGCATAATTTCTCGGGAAGCCCATAGGAAGGGAGCTTCGAAGGAAGCGCTTTGTGCCAAACCCGATCGAAGGCCTTCGCAATGTCCAAACTAACGGCCAAAGTCTCGCCCTTAGACTCTACTACCTCCACGTATGCGTTGCATATGATTTAAGTAGACTAGAAGATCACCAGCTGATCGACCCCGACGAAAACCGTTTTGGCGGTCACTAATCAGCTGGTGATCCTCAAGGTACCGCATGAGGTGGCAATTTATAACGGATTCCATTATTTTGGAGAACATGGTGGTGATGGCGATAGGCCTGTAGTTGGACGGGTCTGAGCGGTCGCCTGTTTTAGGGATCGGGTGGACAAAATCTGTCTTTCATGATTTCGGGACTACGCCTAGGGAGTAGGAGTACCGGAAAAGATGCGTTAGGACCGGTGCCAACTCCGGAGCACACGTCCTCAGTACAATTGGTGGGGTTCTGTCAGGCCCACTCGACTCGAAATTCCCTTAGACAGCCTTGGCGAGAGACCAGAATGAACGTGTTCCCGAAGGAAGGCGAACTAGTTTCTCGCCAATTCTGCCTATGTGCTCTGACTTTGCCTTGGTAATAACTCTTTTGAAGGACCTGGAGGCGAAGTTATACTTCTTTTTAAGTATGCTGGTGTTTACATCCCGAGTCGTCGAAGCCGCAGCTCAAGCTTGATAATACTCCTGCTTACTGCGTAATGCAGTCTTACAGGAGCGACCAAACCAAGGCTGAGATCTGCCTCCGATGGGTACCACAGATGATGGAATAAATAGTTCCATTCCCTGTAGCACCAAATCAGTGACAGAGTCAGCAACAGCGCTGTGATCATCCGGCGAGAAGCAAACCCGCCCCCATGGGTAGGAAGCAAAGAAAGATCGCATTCCGTCCCAATCCGCTGACCTGTAATGCCAAACTCGGCGGCAACCTACAGAACGCAACCGCGAAGGGCGCGTGAGTGGCACCACACTCCGGATCAAACAATGGTCCGAAGAGCCAAGAGGGGCATCCACAGAAACCTGATATCCGTCCGGAAGAGAGATCAGCAGAAGGTCCAACAGAGAAGGTGTATGATCCTTGACATTTGAAATCCGCGGAGGCGAAGTAACCAGTTGTGTCAGACCATATGCCAAGGCAAAGTCATAAACAGATCTCCCCGCATGATCGGTTAAACGTGAACCGAGCCATTCGGCGTGGTGGGCGTTAAAATCGCCATCTCAGCATCATCGTATCACGATCTCTGCGGATGGGACCTGTTGTAGCAAGGAATCTGTAGCCATTTGGACGTGGTCGATGAGTCGGTCTGTTTCGGCTTTACCGCTATGGGACCTATAGAGGCACCCGTAGACGCACGGATGGTCGTCGCTGTCTACGCGTAGCCAAAAGATGGACAGGTCCGAACCTTCAAGACTGCCGAGGCGTCGAGAACAGATGTTTTCTCTGACGTATACGCAAACTCCAGCTAGAGGCACAAACGAGTGCACCAATTTGTATCCCGGGTAGGAGAGATACGAAGTATCAACCGAAGAGGACACCTGCGTCTCGTTCAGAAAGAGCAAGGCCGGCTTCGCCGTCTCGAGATGGTAGTGGATCTCCCCTTTTCCTTCCACCCGCCAGAGTATAATTAGAAATATCACCTTAAACATATTTCTATCACTTCCTGTTTTCTTTATTTATGGAACATATATTTTATAATAATTATTTAGAGTCCTTTAAGCTGTTTGCACTGTTATATTTAGGATAAGTAGAGAAAAATATTATTAAAATTAAAAATTTGAAAGGTTTAAATTTTAGCCATATATACTATGATCTCCGATAAAAAAGAGATATATAAATTTTTAGGAGAATTAGTGCTAACGACAATATTTAAACATAATAGAATACAACTTCAATATAGCTTGTATTGAAGAAGCGATCGAGCGGAACCAAAGCTCCAAAGTCTTTGCCAGAGATCTGTCTGCCAGAAAAAGCCAAATGTCAAAGCTGAAGACCAAATGTGGCAGCATCGTTTCCGGGGCACCTAAGATTTTAAGTGAGATCGAGAGGTTCTATGGGCAGCTGTACACGTCATCGTTGGAGCTACACGGAAGTGTGAGTAACGATCCAAGAGCGAGTCTAATCCGACACTATTCCAAAAATATCCCGGACGTCAGTCTGAGCGAGATTAGAATGGCTCTCCAGCACCTTAAAAACGGCAAGGCCCCAGGCGAGGATGGAATTACAGCGGAGCTTCTGAAAGCGGGTGGAAGACCGATACTTAAAGTCCTTCAGAAGATCTTTAACTCCGTCCTCCATGGTGGCGTTACACCGGGGGCGTGGAGCAGAAGTGCGGTAGTCTTGTTCTTCAAGAAAGGTGACAACGCTCTCTTGAAGAACTACAGACCGATTTCCCTTCTGAGCTGCATCTACGTGCTGTTTTCGAGAGTCATTACGAATCGTCTCGCGCGCAGACTTGACGACTTCCAGCCTCCCGAACCCTTCGGCAAATTGTACTAAAATCTGAGGAGTATAATTTGCCACTATGTCTGGCGTATGTGGACTATGAGAAAGCCTTTGATACCGTCAAAATTTGGGCGGTGCTGCAGTCCCTTCAGCGGTGCTAAGTTGACTCTCAGTATATCGAAGTGCTGAAGTGTTTTAACAGTAGAGCTGAGATGGCTATCCGAAACCTATCCAATTGCAGAGAGGTGTAAGACAGGGTGATGTTATATCCCCGAAACTCTTTACCGCTGCATTGGAAGACGTTTTCAAGCTTCTGGACTGGAAAGGATACGGTATTAACATTAATGGTGAGTACATCACTCACCTTCGATTTGTCGACGATATAGTCCTTATGGCAGAATCGCTGGAGGACCTAAGCACCATGCTCAATGACCTCAATAGTGTCTCCCAACGAATAGGTATTAGGATGAACATGGACAAAACAAAGATCATGTTTAATGTTCATGTCACACCAATGCCGTTAGTTGTTGGGAGCACTAAGCTCGAAGTTGTTGACGAGTACGTTTACCTGGGACTAATAGTCCGACTAGGTAAGTCCAACTTCGACCGAGAGGTCAATCGACGGATTCAACTCGGCTGGGCAGCGTTCAGGAAATTACGGCACATCTTCTCGTCAGACATACCTCAAAACCTTAAAACAACCAGTGCGTGTTGCCAGTGATGACTTACGGATCTGAGACGTGGTCCTTCACTGCTGGCCATATGAGAAAGCTCAAGGTCGCTCAGCGAGCTATGTAGAGGGCTATGCTCGGGGTTTCTCTGCATCACGCAGAGAAACATCTGCGTGATAAACTTAGAAATGAGTATATCCGCAGTAGAACCAGAGTAACCGACATAGCCCAACGGATTAGTAAGCTGAAGTGGCAGTGAGCTGGCTATATAGCTCGAAAAACCGACAACCGATGGGGAGGAAAGGTTCTTGAGTGGCAGCCTCGTACCGGTAGGCGAAGTGTAAGGCGACCCCCCACGAGATGGAGTGACGACCTGGTAAGACATGCAGGAAGTCGATGGATGCAGGTGGCTCAGGACCGTGCTTTGTAGCATTCCTTGGGGTAGGCCTATGTTCAGCAGTGGACTTATGAAAGGCTGTAATGATGATGATGATGATGAATAGAAACAATTTTGCAGACGTTCGCTCGAAAAAAATCATATATTGTATATGTGAATTTTTTTTAATAAAACTAACAATGCTTTTAACAATACTTACACTCTTGTTTACCACTCTAACTATGTTTAAAAATGTTTGTGTAGTTGGACTTGAGGAATGACGATACTAGTCGAATGGTGTTTGTGTATGTCTTGGGCTACTGTATAAGAACTTATTTTAATACGTTATTAAAATATTCATTTATTCATTAATTACAGCCTATGAAAAGTCCACTGCTAATTTCGTCATAATTTCCGCATTTGGCAGGTGGGTTGGTTATCGCAGGTAATTATTCATTTCTGAGTTCTTGCCAGGAAAATGCTGCTGCTCATATTCTGTTTCCCTTCAAATATTGAGAACATAATATACAGCTAGTACTTATTATCATTGTTAAAACATAGTATAAAATTAAATTTTACTAAATGGTTACACACAATATTAAAAAAAACTATAATAAAGAAAAACTAAACCTAAAAATGTTAATTGTCACACAGTCCTACTCCTCGTAGTATCGTGCCAAGAACTTTGACTACGTTTCCTCGCCGAATGGCTATACTTAGCCTTTGAGAAAGAAAAGAACCATCCCTCCTATCACCAGCAGCGACAACCAGCCGCAATACAGTTTCTTTAGAAACTTCACCGCACGTAGATCCTACGGAACGATAGTCTATACAGCAAATGACCCAAATATGTATTCATCTCTCAAAGCTAAATGTTTGCGCCACTGACTTAATTCAGCTGCCTCTGATGCCGCCCCGGCTCTTAATGAGGTACTCTCGAGATGAGAGGTCGCCAAAGTGTGTACGCAAGTAGCATTCCACACAAGGGCTTACTTCCCTTCCAAGAGACCAAAATCACACCGTCGGGTATTTTGCCATCGCCTGTAAATATTCCGCAAGGCTCCAAAACCAAGGGAATATTTATAGGGATAAGAGCTTTTTGGATGACTCCACTCAAAGAACCGTAACGGGGAAGCCTGTTTGCACTTTTCTTACAAGAAAGTCCCTGGAGCCCAAGCTCGTCCACGCTGCTACCACAGGGCCACTGGTGAGGTTGACAAATTGCCGCTCCTCGACGGATTCCAACGGCGATGCGCAAGCTTTCCCCATCAAGCAATGTGCCGAGATTACTTGATTGTAAAGCGTGTAACATGTGACTAGATTTCTTAGTCGAAACAGCCAGAAGGCGGACCTGATCTTAGTCACTGTGGAAATTGTGAAACAAATCTCTCTGCATTATCCGTACCAACAGCATAACCCAATGTTTTTGTTGGTTAACTCCCAGTGGTACCTTTTCGCCGGTACATAGCGTTAATAATGTTTTCCTTGCCCCCGCAGCAAAGTACATGTCTACTTTATTATTTAATGTTATGTTACATAGGTCATTGGTACTATGCACGGAAGCAAGGAAAGCAGGCAATGCAACGCTAGAAATATTTCTTACACCAATACCACCGAATTTTACTCGTATAAGTGAGGTAGCTTTGGAATCAAGCTGATTAAGCAAGGCTGTTGTATTTATAATTAAATTAAGAATTTTTTTTCGGTAGCTATTTTAAGATTATAATTAATATCTTTTAAAACATCCGAGCATTCCCAGACTGGATTCGAGCGTAGTATGTAAATTAAGGTACAAGAAGACAATATTTTAAAATAGTAAGAGAAATGTGGGGGTTTAAGATATAAATTTTATCAAAGTGGCTTAAAGGCTGATCAAATTTTGTTTTTAAAACAAATTTAGAATCATCGAAAAACAACGGGGCACCTTGCTGGTATAGCGATTCTGCACTGACAGTTTTATACCTGGAGAAATATGATTGAAATTTTGAATTAAAGTATCTTTATTAGAAATAGATAAATTATTGGAAATAAATATTTTACATTTATTGCTATTTGTTTCAAGACCAAAATGTTTAAAGGAGGTGAATTTCGTTACATACAAGCTTGGGCCCGGAGTAAACATAGTTCAAATATACCTTGTTTTGAAGATTTAAACATTTCTTATTTATGACAAAAAATCATATTTTTGAAGAAACTGGGGTTTTTTTTTAATTATTTTTAGGTTATGTAGTAAAATCACTCGTTCTTGGGATATGTTGTTTCAATAAATTGAAAAGAACATAAAATGTTGTTGTTGTAGTTATAATTATATAAAATTAAACACAACTCAAACTTTTCTAATTGTTTAATTATTTTCTGCAATTATTAATAAAATGTCATCTAGAAAAGCAGCCGGAGGCTGTACATTTTCTGTTCTATTCCTCTCAGAACCCAAGTAACACATTATATTCATTATGTGGGCGCAACAACTTACTGTCCTGTAAATCGAGAGCAAACCCAGGGGTCAAGTTAAATTAATTCACGAAAATAAAAACACGAAATATATCCACAAACACAACCACAATGTCAAATGGGCATGACAAGTTTAAACTAGAAGTTACCAAGTGAAGCCTCCTTCAAAACAGGCAATGATCAACGTCCATACAGCCCATTCAACCGTGTCCGATATAATCCAAATATTTTGTTTAGTTTAATAACGTAGCCTATTCGATCGATTTTCTAAATAGATTTCTTTTATTCAGTATTAATCTCTACGGATTCGCCTCAATGTTTCAATACTATGAGTTTTTTTTTTGTACTGATATGTTTATATGTTTTTTTTTATAGCGATAAAAAATAGCCTTCATTATCTAATGCCATAGCCAAAGTACATAAAAATATTTAAAAGCATTTTGTTTTTGCTATGGTAAAAGCAGTAGCTTTTGTTTTTCAGTTTAAAAAAATGTTTTTATGATTGTCCCATACACTACAGAAATAAAAACCATTTAATTATGCTTATAATTTATTGTTATATTACTTACATATTTTTGTATAACTGTTACGAACGATGTCAACAACCCAATTCCATACATCTCCTTTTGAAAAATACCACTGAGAACGTCATCTGCTACCTCCCAGTGTACCGTTGTCCCGGTACCATACATTCAACTTAGATTTCAAATTTGAAATAATAGGTTGAATTCACAAACTGAAAAGAGCTGGACATATTGGGTCACCCTACTGAACACCGACAGCAAAATAAATTATATAGTTCTTATAAAACAAGTTCGAATTTTGGCTATAACATGGTCAAACGTCACTTCTTTCAGCAGGGTTATATTATCGATAGAGTTAAAAGCATTCCTAAGGCTAACCTTCACAAGAATAGCTGCATTCGAATTCGTTAAAAAAGTACGCACTAAATGTACCGCTGCCTCACAGTCAACTTTTGTGCGAAAGCCTAGTTGAGTAGGCTGAAATTTTATCTTAAGGTTAGAAATTATGTGCCTGCAAGCTAATTTTGAAGTTAAGCGTCGAAATATCAACCCAGCGGTAATAGAACGAATACCTTTATCCTTTTTTTTGAAGGCACACAATCTTGCCCCATATAAGATAAGATTAACATTAACATTACCAGAAAGCATAAAATTACATGATTTTGTAATGTCATTAAGAAGGAATCTACCAACGCCAGCGGCAAACGCGCTTACCAGATATTTAGCGTCAATGCCGCCATCAGAGCCATTTGGAAATGAGAAGATAGCGTCTGAAGTATCTTTTTCAAAAAATTGTCAATTTCAAATCAAATGAAATCAAGTATCTTTATTCATGTAGGCTTTACGTTTGGCTTAACGTCAACATATCATAATAATAATAATTGCTAATTAGTGTTCACACTATATTCATAGAGAGAAAATAGCTACGACAAAATACGTCTTTGGCGAATTTCTGTTAAGTTTAACTTGTAAAATGTGTTAAACTAAAAGACATTAAGACCAAGCATCTATATCTACATTGTAGTCATTGACTGTGTAATATGCTTTCTTTATGAGTGAATCTTTTACGTTTCTTTTTTTAAATTAAGTTTACCTCATTGAAGAAACGTACGCATTGTTCTGCAAAGGACTTAGTTACTCTCTTTAATCTTAAGGGTTCCCCCACCACTAATTTATGCTTATTTAGTGCTGATTTTATGAATGTCACTTTTTATTCTAAATATATTTTTATATATACATAAATAATGTTTCAATAGCTATATTGCGAAACTACAGTAAATATGTTAATGTCTTTAAACAATTATCTCAAAGACCCGTGAGTTTAAATTTACAATTTGCTCATGCAGCCGTTTTCTTAATGACAAATTGATACACATTCAATATCTGATGATTTTCCCCACAAAAGCCAATAAACTATGAAAATAACTGAAGTAGACCATCCTTGCAGTATCGATGTCAGTTAACTGCCTAATTTTTCTTATGGCGAAGGCCACTGAACACAGTGTTTTGATGCATTTTATTATCTAGAGTTATTCCTAAAAAATTTGTAGACTGAACATTATTTAATTTGGTATTGCTGAAAATTATATTATAGTCAACGCTCTTCACATTTGGAAAACAGAATTTGATACATTTAGTTTTTTTGCAGAATTAAGTACTAAATTATTTTTTGAACCAGACCTAAACTCGCGCAAAAGCGATGTTTGCATCGTCAAAATTGTGTTTTTTTCTGACAATCTCAGATGTGTCGTCAGCAAATAATGCAATGTCACATTGGTTATTCAATACAACCGGGAGGTCTCTTATGTAACACAGAAATAAAAATGGTCCCAAGATCGAGCCTTGTGGAGCACCTAATTTTATTTTAGAATATTGTGACTTAACACCATTGATTTTTAATATCTGAGTTCGCTTGCTGAGATACTCGTATGACGCGATGAGTTTGAGAGCCATGTGCTTAAAACCATAGTGATTTAATTACAGGAGTAAGGTAGCGTGGTCAGCACAATCGAATGGTTTGGATAAATCGCAAAAACGCCTATCCCATTTTGTGAATTCTCTCATGCATCGAAGATATGTTCAATCAGCAAAGAACCAGCGTCAGTAGTCGATCTGGCTTTACTAAGTAATATCGATTTACACGTAACAGATTGTTAATGTTGAAGTACGTAGTTAGTTCATTTAACATTATTTTTTGAATATTTTACTGGAAAAAGGTAAAACTGTAACTGGTCTAAAGTTTGATGGGTCCTCTTTATCTCCTGCTTATGTTCTATACACTTATTGAAGATAAAAGCAAAGGCAGGGGCAACATCTTTAATAACAGAACTATATTCTTTCACTTAAAACCTCCAAAAGTCTTGATTTTACTTCATATTTAAAAAAAAAAACATTTTTTGTCCTTATAATATACTTTCTCTGTCACTTCTAAGGGCACCCGTTGAATGATGAGGAGTAGTGGATATTCTTATGCCGCCATTAGAAGGCATATTATTTTGCTTTTGGGTTTTATATTATTTTGCTATTATAAATTATTTTATATTTTTGTTCATTAAATATGTAGTAAGAAAAAAAAATTTTATATAGACATGTTATATTATAATATAAAAATAAGTACATAAGTAAATGGACAGTGCCCAAAAGATTTGTTCTGATTAATTCCAGCCGCCATATTCCACCAACGCAGGTGGTCCACAGCTGAGCGATTTAATAGGAGTTATCTTTCACGCAACTTTATTGTGGAAGAATTTTTCCGGACCGATACGATGTAGGGACCTTGAAGAAACAAGCTTACTCCTTTTTAAAATGCCGGCAATGCACCTGCAATACCCCTGGTATTGCAGTTGTTCGTGAGCGGGAGTCATCACACTTTCCATCAAGTGAGCCGCATGCTCGTTTGCCCTCTCTGCTATAAAATAAGTAAAATAACAACTAGACAGGGAACCTTATCTGGCTAATGTTAGCCTAAGTAGGTGAGAATTTGAAGTTTATCAGAAATAATATAAATATAGAGGTAGTAAAGTTTTCCATCGTAGTTCTCTAAAGTAACAACGTAGGCATTGGGCTGTAGTAGCCTTTAATTTTATTTTGGATAATCAAAGAAGATAAATATTAAGTAATATGTGATAATATTTTATTCTAGAAGTAAAAACTAAATTACTTAATTATAGGTTATTAATTATAGGTAACCACGGCGTCTTTGGGGCGGTTTACTATCGAAGTCAAAGTCAAAGTCAAAATCTTTCTGACCACGGTAATAACGCCATAAGCTACTTTACTATGAATCAGGATCACTTCACCCACCCCTAACAACTCAATAATGCTTTTCAAGACTAATAAAATCTCCGATCTTCTAAGCCAGTAGAATCTTTCTCAAAATTAGTGTAGAGACCAGATGAATTGTATATTTGTTAAATTGTCTAGCCTATAATATTACATTTTATAGAATTTATGTTACGAACAAATGACATTAATAAGATTTTACTAACCGGAATAATCAATACGTATCTATTAAAATTAAGTAGTGTGATTCTCCAAAGACAGAATAGGAAAACATGGAAGTAAGTCCTTAAAATTATTAACAGGCAAAATACATGGTCTACAATAACGCAGAAATAAAAAAAGATCTTATGTATGTTGTTATAAAAAAATTATTACATTTCTAAGAAAAGGAATGTAATTATTGTAAATTAGATAATCTGCCTGGGAGCCATGATAGCTCAGAGGCTAAGTGCTCGCTGTAAATTTCACGGAACTCGAGAAACCCGGGCTCGATTTAATTGCAAATTTAAATGCTGATTTACACGTGCTCGACTTTGAAGAAAATCATCATAAGGTAACCTGCATGTCTGAGAAATAAAATATTTCGACGACATCTGAATTTCGCCAACCTGCATTGAAACAGCAAGGCGGACTATATAAAGATTTTTTAAGACGTTTATTTTTAATAATAATAGCTTGCCCGTAGTGCGGATCTACAACCCTTTCATATATGAGGGTAGGCCTGTACCCAGCACTGGGACGTAACATTTTGGGAGTTTAGATATACGGATCAATAACTTGAAATTACTCGTTATATTTCCCACAAAAATATTTACCCTGCAAATGAAAAATAAGTGTGCGTGACGTGCAGATGAATAACGACTCTATTCATTTGCTGTTTGAAATAAAACCAACAATATAGAATGCACCTAATCTCTACAAATTGAATCAATTATTCTATCAGACGGGCTGCGCCCGCCAAATGAATTTACCGGATCGGCTGCGTGGCGCCTGGTCGCCATGGAAACTAGTGGCTGAGAGATTATGACTTGAAAGAGAGAGCAATACCACTACACCTGCTTTAACATTGACATGTAAAAACTACTACAAACTACTACAGATTATCAAAAATATATTCCAGCGCATCATATATTCAAAGGGAATGTTAAGTGAACCCTAAAAATGTTCTCATTCAAAAGAATGACCTTTCTTCTTATTCGGATTTTCAGACTCGTTAATTATTATTTTAAAAAACTGAAGCGAAATAATGCTTTTATTTTGTTTTTGTGTACTATCACACGGTAAGTTTTATGAAGATGATATAAAAATGAATGTTTTTATTTATTCTTATTAATAAATGATAAGAAAATGCACGTTTTATGCTTAGGATAATGTTTTTATGTTCTGTTTGGATGAAAGTTTTTACTATTTGTATCAGTGTTGGTGTACTGATTATTATCAATGAGAAAGTTTACTAACAAATTTATTTTACTATTAGTGCTATTTCGGTGTAATAATTTTATTCTATTTCCTTAGAAGAATAAATAGCCGTCGCAACTCGCAAAACATAATGCCTCTAAACGGAAGCGCATATAACGAGCGCCGTTTGTCTTCATTACTTCACAGGATTCTATGTCTTGTGTTTCTACGGAATCATTTTAAAGTCTATTATTTAAATTAATATATAAAATATAATTATATATTTATTTAAATTATACTTAATACAATGACTACTAATATTTATGTAATATATTTTATATAACAGGTTTCTTAAATTAAACGAATACTACACATTGAATAAAACGAATTCCACGAAAATAATCGCGTTTTATTTTAACTTTTTTAATTTCCGACGCTTCCGGCGCTTTGATCATCGCCATGATCATGGTGGATACGGATAACGTATTTGATATCATGTCGACAAAGTCAACGATAGTTCTGTTCTACTTTTAAAATATAAATTTTTGGTTCTCTCTATGTAGAAACGCTAGTATCCATTAGTATGCTTAGGTTGGCATTTTGATTTTATTAATCATGGGATCCCAAGAAGATGGTAGGACCCAGCTACCCTTTCTTTTAAATAAGGATGTTTTTTTTAATTTCAATAACCTCGCAAATCATTCTTGGTAGGAGTCGAAGTTTTTATGAGATTTGTGGTCTAATAATGTGATGTAGATGACGTGGGACGTCCCGCCCCGGCTTTGCACTGGTGATTTCTGGATTTATGACAACAGCGTTACCTATCGGTCTAATTGTGAATAGAAAAGAATAGAATAATTTTTACTCAATATAGATTACAAAAATATTTATTGAAAGTCATTGAAGCGTTACTTTTACCACTCAGGAACCCAGCATTGCAAACCAGAATTGATCCAGCCTTTTAGGGGGAGCTCAGTGACAAATACACGTACAGAGGAATTATATATATTAATATATATATAAAATATATATATATATATATATAAATTAATTAATTACTAGAGTTTATTTAAATGCAGCGTCATTTCAAATATTATTTCTTTCGTGGCCAAATAACTATAAGTGCGAGGGAGATGAATATCTCGCCTAGCCCCCATCCGTTAAATACGTACCGTGTAATAAGGAACTTCGTTCCAATAAAATATCAAGTTTTTAGTTACACAACAAGGAACCATTATACTTTCGCCATGTCCGTCCGTCTGTCCATCTGCCTAGTACAAGTAAATGGAGGATATTTTTTTTTACCCATCTATTTCATCATGTAGGGTATCATTGAATAGGTCTTTCAAAACTTAGGGGGTGCGGAACCACATCTTTTTGATTCAGGGATCCGTTTGCGAAAAATTTAGATTTAAAGTGGTATTTTTCATTAGAGTCATGTTTACCCTTTACCAACTAAACCGTTGTTTGTGGAAATGTGAAAACTAACATAATAGTAGTATATATAATATAGTTAAAAGAAAAGCTATCACAGCTAAGTATAATTGATAAGTTAACGATAAATAGTCAACCAAGGTATAAAATGCACTTGGTTATGGTTACAACTCCATAGAACATGACCAAAACTTAACTTTGTAAATTTAATGTAAACTGTTAAAAATAAACATTTTGTGAAGAAAACGATTTATATGCATTACTACTATTAGCTTTACTTTCTCGTTTGCGGGATCGAGTTATTTTACATATTTTTTGAATACCACTCCCATAGAAGGCTGATTTGAAAATAAGTCCTTCAGTTACGATATTCCTATTTAGGGTCATTTAAGTTGTTATATCGGTCAAACCGCTTATTATGCTCACTATCAAGGAAGCCCACGTATTGTGACGGGTAACTACGGAACCCTACCTCTACATTGTGTTTTGCCTTACATACAGGGTTGGCCGCAGGAAAATAAAATAAGATATGATTTAAATTTATTAATGAATAACTTTTCATGTAATAATAATTTAAACTTGACATCTGATTGTTACAATTATAAAGATAGAATTAATTTAATAGATATAAATAATTTAATTAAGAAATTTTTGACTAGGCATAGCAAATGTGCTATCTTATTATTTATATATTAACTCAGCCAAGGACTTGGCTACACAGACATCTGCTTCTTTTGAGCAGTGTAATGACTTAATATGCAATTTAGAATCAGTTCCAAGTAATTTAAATAATAACTTAAATAATTTAAAATGTGGCTTACAAATCTTTAATTGTTGACTCCACACAAAGATAATGAAAATTGTTTACACCTGGTGCATCAAAATATACAAGGCATGATTAGTAAAGAGCTAGAAATTGAGTTGTTCTTAAATAGCAACAATATTCATATTTTATGTATTACTGAACATTGGTTAAAAGCTTATAATTTAATGTTTAACTTCAGTAATCACCAGGTGGTCAGTTCTTTCAATAGAGATACGGTTTTAAGAGGTGGCTCCTTAATATTAGCTAGTAAATTATTATCATGTAAAGAACGTAAAGACATTGTGAGCCTCTCTGTTGAGCGAACTGTAGAAATGGCATGTGTTGAGTTTGAGCACCTCGTTGTTGTGAGTGTTTACAGACCCCCATGTTGTACATATGATACTTTTGAAAACATTATGGAGGAAGTTTTTGCTTAATAAACAGAATAAATCTGTTGTAATATGTGGAGACTTTAATATCAATCTCCTAGAAGCTTCCTCCATCAATATTAAATTTAGATCATTGTTTAAATCATATGGTCTTTTTAATTTATTTTTAGAGCCAACGCGTATTTCTCAATCTAGTGCAACATGTATAGATAACATTTTTACAAATGTGAAACCGTTGCATAAATATATAATTCAAAAATTAAGTTCTGATCACTGTGGACAAGTAGTTTCGTTACCTTATGTTCACAAAAAGCAAGGAGATGAGAAAGTTGTGTATTTTCCAGTAAATGCACGTCGCTTGGAGAAATTTAGAAGTAACATAGTGAAAAAACTTCCATTACTTTCATACCAAAATGATACTAATTTTTTTGTATGGAACATTATTTAAGCTTATTTGCAATGAATTTAATAATGCTTTTACTTCTAAAATATTCTCCTTGAACAGTCGGAAGTCATTCAATGAATGGGCGACAGTAGGAGTCCATAAGAGCAGGCATAGGTTATATGATCTTTACCATGAAAGGTCATATAATCATAGCGTCGAATTTAGGGAATATGTAAAAAAATATTCAAAAATATTTAAAAGAGTGTGCTCCATAGCCAAGTCTTTGCATTTGAGCAACAAAATTAAGACGGCTTCCAATAAAATTAAAATGACATGGAGTATAATTAATAGCGAAACTGGTAAGATCAACTCTAGCAATTCAGATTACCAGTTTAGTGTTAACAACAAATTAACTGTATCAGATCAGGACGTAGCAATAGTTTTCGAGAAATATTTTACTGATATTCCGATCTTGACCACTAAGTCACTGAATTCTTCTCCTGCCATCGCCGAATCATTACTTAAACAAAATGTAAATGCGTGTACAAAGAATTTTACATTTCATAAAGTGTCATCAAAAGATATAGTAAAATATTTTAAAACTATTGATGTTAAGCAAACTGCGGATCTGTGGGAGATTTCCGTTAAAGTTATTGCGTCTATAATAGATACAATCGCGCATCATTTAGCTATTATTTTTAATACTAGTATCGAATCTGGTGTGTTTCCTGATTTAATGAAGCATAGTAAAGTAATACCTTTATTTAAATCTGGTAGTACATTAGACCCCGCCAATTTTAGACCTATTTCTGTACTACCAACACTTAGTAAGATTTTTGAAAAAAATGTTCTTGATCAAATGTTAAATTTTTTTTAATATAAATAATTTACTTCATAAAAATCAATTTGGTTTCACAAGGGGTCGCTCGACAACTGATGCCGGTGTTGAGCTGATTAAATATATCTTTATTGCATGGGAGAATTCACAGGATGCTTTGGGTATATTTTGTGACCTATCCAAGGCCTTCGATTGTGTTCACCATGAAACATTAATCAGGAAACTTCAACACTACGGTGTAAGAAGTGATTCTCTTAAATTAATTATTTCATATTTAAGTAAGAGAACGCAAAAGTTGTCATTAACAATATGAGCTCTTCCGGATCGATGGTACAAATGGGCGTGCCTCAAGGCTCAATTCTCGGCCCCTTTCTGTTTCTTGTATACATTAATGACTTACCTTACATAGTAGGGGATAACCATGATATAGTATTATTTGCAGATGACACTTCTTTAATTTTCAAATTAAGTCGACAGTTACTAAATTATGACGAAGTAAATAATGCTATATCGAAATTAGTAAATTGGTTCGATGTTAATAATTTGCATTTAAATAGCACTAAAACAAAATGTATGAAATTCGTGACTCCAAATGTCAAACAATTAAATACTAATGTAATTTTAAATGGGGAGAAACTGAGTCTTGTAGATACCACCATTTTTCTTGGAATCACACTAGACGCGAAGCTTCAATCGAGCCCCCATATATCAAAACTAGCAAGCAAACTCAGTTCTGCAGCATATGCCGTAAAAAAGATTAGAAGTGTAACTAGTGTTGAAACAGCTAGACTAGTTTACTTTAGCTATTTCCATAGCATAATGTCGTATGGTATTTTGCTATGGGGACACGCAGCTGACACTGAAATTATATTTGTTTTACAGAAGAGGGCCATAAGAGCAATTTATGATGTAAAGCCTAAAGAGTCGCTGCGACAAAAATTTAAGGAATTTAATATATTTACTTTGGCCTCTCAATACACTTATGAAAATGTAATGTACGTACACAAAAATAAAAGCAGTTGTATACGCTTTTACTACAAAATTCCAGAAAATATACAAAATTTGACCTGCTCAAACTTCAAAAACTTTATTAAACTAAGTTTGTATAAAAAGGGTTATTATAATATTAATAAATTTATAGATGATAGTAACCCCTGGAAATGAGGTGATCGCTACCAAGCTATTTCTAATTTGTTGTGTTGTTAATTTGTGTAACATCATGATTGTAAGCTGTTATTTTAAAAAAAAAGTCCCGCAGGGTTTCTTGCTGGTTCTTCCCAGGACAGAGGTTTTTTCCATACCAGTGGTAATCAAACAAAAGAGTGACTTTCAATAAGTATTATTTATAATCTATCTTGAATAAAAAAGTTTCTGTTTCTGGTTATGTTTCTGCGTGGCCCAACACGCACTTCGCCAGTTTTTTTTTAATCAAAAATTTGCCTTTAAATTTTACTAATTACGAGGATGCAAAGTTTGTATAAAAATATTGTATTATGACGTAAAGATCAAACCTCTGGGTGTGTGAAAGCGTGAAATTGGCATAATGGGTTCCTTTTACGTAAGGAGGGGATTAAAATCTGCAATCATTAACATTCCGAAATAAGAGAAATTTTCCACGTGATAGCTTGAGATCTGTGCAATATAAGATCGTTGGCCATGACTCTCCGGACGTTTCAAATTCAACGCGTGTAACGCCACGGAGCGAAAAGCTAGTTAGAGAACATTGTTTTTAGGGTTCCGTACGCGAAGAGTAACCAATAGTACCCAATTACTAAGCCTCCGCTGTCCGTCTGTCCATCCGTCTGTGCGTCCATCCGTCTGTCTGTCAGCGGGCGTCTGTATCTCATGATCCGTAATCGGTAGAAAATTTTCACAGATTGTGTATTTCTGTGGCCGCTATAACAACAAATAATAAAAATTAAAATAAAAAATTATAGAAACGCTAATTGCGATAGTACGGAATCCTTCATCCGCGGGCCCAACTCGCACTTGGCCTGTTTATAAAAGCATAAATGACACCACATGTAAATTGCATCCAAACGAAGTCGAGGCGGATTGCTAGTTATATATACATAACATTGTATTGTAATGTTCGCCCTATTGTGTTGCCATTATATAATAGCATTATATAAAAATCATAGGCCACATTTCGGTTACAGCGGCCAATCTAAATGGAGAGCCCTCTCTGTCATAATCTGATGAGACGAAAATCCGAAACCACCGGAGAAAGATCATGCGCAGGACCAACGGCTTTATCTGCATTCCGAGGCAAGGGGGTTAAATACCGCCAAACTTCTAGACTTCAGTCTGCTACTGAGAATTTCTTGACAGAACAATCCAACATTTAAATAAAACTAATTTGACGGATTTATCGCGTATATTAACTTATTTTATATTCCCGACGATTCATCCTTATCCATCCATGATTCGCGAGAACATTGAAATCAAAAAACGTAGCCCTACGGTACAAGCACTTCAACACTTCGATATACCGACAGTCCACTTGTCATCGCTGAAGGGACTGCTGCACTGCCCAAATTTCGACGGAATCAAAGGCTTTCTCATAGTCCACATACGCCAGACATAGTGGCAAATTGTACCCCTCGGACTTCTGTACAATTTGCCGAAGGGTATGTATGTGGTCTATGGTGCTAAAGCCTTTTCGGAAACCGGCTTGTTCGGGAGGCTGGAAGTTGTCAAGTCTGCGCGCGAGAATATTCGTAATGACTCTCGAAAACAGCACGTACACGCGGCTCAGAAGGGAAGTCGGTCTGTAGTTCTTCAAAAGAGCGTTGTCGCCTTTCTTGAAGAACAAGCCCACGCACTTCTGCTCCACGCCTCCGGTGTAATGCCACCATGGAGGACAAAATTAAAGAGCTTCTGATGGACTTCAAGTACCGGTTTTCCACCCGCTTTCAGAAACTCCGCTGTAATTCAATCCTCGCCGGGGACCTTGCCATTTTTAAGGTGCTGGAGAGCCATTCTAATCTCGCTCAGACTGACGTCCGGGATATCATCGGAATAATGTCGGATAAGACAATGGATCGGAAGATCGAAAAATGCATATTCAATAAGATGAAATGTCTTGTTCCTGGTAAAAAGGGGTATCCATTTCGTCACGTATCACACAAAACATAGCAGCATAATGCTATGCAGCCATAATGTAGAGCCAAGCTGTATACCTTCCTTAATACTGTGAAACAAAATATTTCTATTAATACATTTTAAGTATACCATAACGCACTGTAACAGCACGGAGTCCTTATTCCTTATTTTGAACATGTTTAAACATGTTTAAGAGAGGCGAGTTGGAAACATTTGTGTGTGCATTCAGCATTGCAACGTTACCGATATTATTTTTTAATATCTCTAACTGTTCCAGCACACACATTCGTAGCTCTTTATTATGAGTATGTAAGACTTTAAAGGAGTGGTCATTGGCTAGGCTGTGCCCAGTGTCCAAGAGATTTTTAGCGAAATGTGATTTATCGGGATTACAATTCCTGTACGCCGCTAAATGCGCTTTATAACGAGTTTCGAAGTTGTGACCAGTCTGACAGTCAAAAAATCCAGTCGAAAAGAGAGGTTATGGTTAAACGTGTGAATCTCACACTACAGGCAGTCTCTGAATAGGGCGATACCAATCTCGTGAAATTTAACGCCTCCAAAATACAAGCGTGTCTTTTCACCGCTAAAAGGAGCCCGCTCACCTTGGGTTCTACTTTCTGGAATGTATCCTTGGAGTACACTGACTGCCTTCAGTTGTCAGGGTTTGAATTTTCTTTGAACCTCAACAATGAGCAGTTCATTGAGTCCAGAGCCAAAGCAGCCGCAAGGAAGCTTGGTGTCCTTGCAAGGGTGCGGCGATACTTCACGCCGGGGCAGCTTCTTACCTTATATAAAGCGCAAGTTCGGTCGTGCATGGAGTACTGCTGTCACGTATGGGCTGGCGCTGCAAAATGCCACCTGGTAGCATTGGACTCAGTGAAGGGACTTGTTAAAAAGCTTATTGGTGATCTTGATTTGGTTGAAACCAATATTGTCAGCCTCGAGCACAGGCGCAGAGTAGCCAGTCTGTCGATATTCTATAGGATGCGTTTCGGTGAGTGTGCATAGTAATTACACGCTTTAATTCCTCCTTCTCCTTTTCACCATCGGACAACCAGGCGGTCGGCGGGTCTTCACCCCTAAGTTGTCGATATTCCACGCATTAGAACCAAAAGGTTTGCTTCGTCTTTTGTAATGCGTACAGCAAAGGAGTGGAATAATTTGCCGGCATTTATCTTTCCGTCCGAATACAATTTGGGCAACTTCAAGGCAAGAGTTAATAGGCTTTTGTTACGCTAAGACAGTACAATTTACCATATAGGGCTGCATCACCACTTACCACCAGGTGGGATTGTGGTCAAGCACTGGCATATAATAATAAAAAAATAATTATAAATGTATTGAGAGACCAAAACGACTCTTTATGTTTTAAATCATAGATTGCTCTTATGGTCCTCTTCTGTTAAACAAATATAATTGCAGTGTCAGTAGCGTACCCACATAGCAAAATACCATACGATATTATGCTATGAAAATAGCTAAAGTAAACAAGTCTAGCTGTTTCAACACTGGTAATATTTCTAATCGCTCATTCTTTTTATAATATTAGTATAGCGAAAAATATAAGGATTCTAATAGGTTTCTTACGGTGAAAAGGTTTTTCCTAGAATTCACTGTAGCTTAGAAAGCTTAAAAATCTAAATGAAATTCTATACTCATAAACCCTACTTTATTCGTGTCATAACACGCGGTTTCCCGGTTTTAATTTTCTATTGCTTACATTTATTTATTGTTAGTTGTCTACCCCGTTGGTCTAGAGCTCTAGAGGATGTGAGTGCGACTGCTGATCTTGTTTTGAGCTCGAATCCCTAGTCAGGTCGACATCATTTAATAATAGCTATCGGTCAAGAAATTTTCAATGGAAGCCCGAAGTCAGGAAGTTGGCGGTATTCCACCCTTGTGCCACGGAAAATACGTGAAGGCGGTCTGGTCTTTTTCGATTACCGTTTCGACATACTTTGCGAATGAAGGAATAGAGAATGCACTTATGCTTCCGTACACATTCCTCCTGTGCAGATGGCTAATCTCCGTTGAGAATAGCCCTCGTGATCAATGCGGTCTATTGGACATTATTACTATTATTGTTAGCTGGCATATTATATACTTTTCAAATATAATATATAAGTACATTTTTAAGTATTTTTTTTCTAATTAACGAAATCCTTGTACTCGCTCGGAAAATTTAGTTTTCAACTTTGATTGCACACTATATCGAACTTTCCAGAAATCACGAGAGACTGGCCGCACGTAAACACAGTTTTAAAATTGTACCTATTTCAAACTAGTGAACAAAGAGAATATAACCACTACGTTTACTAGTGAATGAAAAAACTTTATGTCACACACATCAATGTTATTCTCATGAACCGATATTCTTAAAGCCTTATCATTTCTGGGGACGAGGACGTAATTTTTTAATAATTGTTTCTCCGGCTTCATTATTAACACTACATAACATAGCAGCGCTTTATGAACGTTTTATAATGACATTTTATGGAAGTCTGGTGCTTACTCATCATACAATAATATGTAAAAATTATAAATGAAATTGTCCTGGTATTTCCCATTAGCGACACTTTCAACTGAGAAAGGAAGACAAATTCTTGTGAATTGCACAGTGGTGGACCACCAATCATCCAGATGGTATGGATGGTATCGCGAGTTTTGGCGCGATGTGCGATGGTGAAATCGAGTGGAGGCAATTATTTCGAACAATTCCTCTGAGCACTCCCCGTGGTAGATGTGATAGAATATGCAAAGAGCTATGTTGCATACATAAGAACTTGGTCACCAACAATTTGAGCGGAATCAAACATGCAAAAGTAAATAAAAAGGAACTTGTAGATAATAGCACGCCTGTAGATTTTTTTTATACAAATGAGATGACAACCAAGCACACATTCCACCGGACGGTACATGGATGATGTGGCTCATCAACAAAATAAACAGAGTTTATTTTTATGTTTACATAAAATTAAATGCTAAAGTAAATAAAAAAGAACTTATAGGTAAAAGCCCGACTGCATATTTTTTTAAAGCTCACTAGTACTTGCGCTAGGGTAGTCTGTGAGAATAAATAACTTAACCACAATTTTATTACATTAATTTGGACTAATGGTGGCCTAATGGTCAAAACTCCGTAACGTGACCGTAATTTATAAAATTAAGTTTATTTATTAAGCAAGCTCTATTTCACTTTTAACTGCACATTATAACATTGATATCTCTGATATAAAATCCTACTTGTGCTACTAATTTTAATTCATCTTCCTACTATTAATATATAATGTGCATAGTCCTTATAATAGCAGAAGTGTTTATTACTGTCCAACAACGACATGATAAAAGGTGACAAGATGAATGATCCATGAAGATGCTTGATATTGCAATTTGTATTAAAAACAAAATGGGTCTAGCATCACTTTTCCCGCTATACCCCCTCTGTGTAGCATAAAGTTTAAGGTTCGGTTAGATTTCCTCTTCAGAAATAAATTTCTAAATAAATCGAAATAAGCTTGGCATGCATTGTGTTGTCTATATTAGATGGAAATATAAAATCTGTAGCTCGATGACTCGAAATATGCATTGCAGCAGTTCTGTGCACAATAGTGGGATGTATGTAGGCTGCTACTCTACTTTTTTCTTTTATGAGACAACAAAACAGTTTGTCATTTAACAACACACATATATATATATATATATTTCAGTTTATTCATTATATAGTTTATTCAGTTAATAAATATTTTCATAACAGACCCGTTAAATCACATGGTATTTTTAATTTATTTTTAGATCCAATGCGTATTGCTGAATCTAGTGCAATATGTATAGATAACATTTTTATAAATGTTAAGCCGTTGCATAAAGGAGACAGTCGTTTTCGGGCCCACTAGAAATTTTCGCGGACAGCAATGGTATTTTATATACAAAAAAAAAATACCAATTTATTATTGTAAATAGCATAAAGATTTTATAAAAATCTAGACGGAATCAAGAAATCTGAAAAAAAAAATGTTTTGATATTTATGTTTATGTCATTGGTTCAGATAAAGTAATATTAAACACAATTGTAGTAGAGATGTGCCAACTCTGAAGAAATTCGACTCGAGTTAACTTGTGTTGAAATTCACGCAATCGAATAGTACTCGAGTACGCAACTCGAATTGGCGGAACGAAGCTGTGTCAGTTTGTTACAAATTATTTTTATATTTGTTTTTCCATCCAAGATAATTATTATTATTTCTTAACTTAATAGGTAATTATATATTATTGGTTTGCATATAGACAATCTTCATAAAATAATATCACTTACTTTATGACGTAGCGTAAAGTTACTGTTATTAATAATTGAACTATCACGAATTATACTTAATCAGCTTATTGACATTACATAATATATCAATAAATTGCTCGAATTAGTAAGTCGAGTTCATAACTAAATTGTAGACAGACACTGCATTGACCGTAATATAAAATGTGACTCGAGTAGAATTTTGTGACTCAAGTCACTCGGGTTTTATTATGTCACTTTAGTTGTACTCGAGTTTTTGAGTCATTTGAATTAACTATTTACAATCCCTGCATCGATTGAAGTTTATCACTCGACTCGAGAATAGCGATTATCTTAGTTAAAGCATTTTTAAATAGGTACCTTTATTAAATAAATAATATGTGGAAATATAAAATAAAATACAAATATTTATTATTTATTTATTTGTAGTATTTCCATGTTTTTTATTTACTACAGGTATGTGGAGTATTTCAAAATCTATAAACTGCTTTTTGCATATCTTACAAATCGCTTCCATTTTTTTAAATAATGCCACTCTGACGATTTTATTTTGTTTTTTCGTTGTTATCATTCATACTTTAAACAAACAAGTACATTTAAATCACCTTTTATGTTATGCACTATTTATACGAAGTAACAAAATATAAACAACAATGATATCACAATAACGATATTATAAATCAAACTAAGTTCATATTTGACTACAACATGACAGATGCAAGTTTGAATTTGGATGTAACCAGTAACGTCACTCGCGGCGCCTTATACTACATGTGAATTAGTGAACTGACATCTATCTAGCGATCTCCGAATCTACACGGTGCGGTTGCGCCGAGTTGAATCGGGAACTCGAGTGCAAGCGGACATGAGTAAAATTTATTTTCACTCGAGTACCGAGTTACACAAATTCACTCGAATGAATCGATTGAAAACAGAGTACGAGTTGCATCACTAGTGTAAGAATAAATTCTGTGGTTACTGGTTAATTGTGGTTATATTCTTTTTTGGTAGCAAAAACATAAAGTTTATAGTTTAGTATAAACATTTGCCGTGTAGTGGCGGTCAAGAATACCACTACCCCATATCCTTCCGTGGGTGTCGTAAAAGGCGACAAAGGGAAACAGGCAGGAGATGGGCAGCAGCATCTTCCTGATAATAGCCAATATTACAATAAAAAAACTGCGGTTGCCAACCCGCTCGCCAAGCGTGGCAACTATGGCAAATACCCCCCTATGAATGTAACAAAGAGACGGCCCCCAGTCCCCGGCGGCCCCGCTATTCCTGGCTACGGTGGCGACCATGGTAACGGCGGGGCAGGGGGTGCTAAGAATCTCCGGTGGAGGTTCGGTTGCCACCTTAGACGACTCGACCTGGCAACGTACAACGCACGCACCCTGAGGACTGACGAGAAGATCGTGGAGCTGGAAGAAGAGATAGACAAGTTGCGCTGGCATATTATAGGATTATCCGAAGTCCGAAGAGAGGGGGAGGACACGGTAATCCTCGAATCCGGCAACTTGCTCTATCACCGGGAGGGCGACCATCTGTCCCAAGGAGGTGTCGGATTTATCGTCCACAAGTCTCTCGTTAACAACGTTGTAAAGATCAGGAGTGTGTCGACGAGGGTTGCGTACCTTATACTCAGAATCACCAAACGGTATTCGCTGAAGGTCATACAGGTTTACGCACCAATCTCGGCACACCCCGATGAGGAGGTGGAGGAAATGTATGAGGATATCTCTAGAGCCATGCATTCCTCCAAAACCCAATATACGGTGTTAATGGGAGACTTCAATGCAAAACTAGGCACAAGAGAGAACGGTGAGCTGAAAGTAGGGAAATTTGGAATAGGGCAACGGAACCCAAGGGGCCAGCAGCTGGCCGACTTCATGGAGAAAGAGGGACTCTTTATGATGAACTCTTTCTTCCAGAAGCGGCCCCACAGGAAGTGGACCTGGTCGAGCCCCGACGGTTCGACAAAAAATGAGATTGACTTCATTATGACGACCAGACGACAACTGTTCAGTGATGTCTCCGTGATCGCGAGGGTGAAAACTGGTAGCGATCACCGAATGGTTAGAGGCACACTGAACCTAAACGTTAACTTGGAGAGGTCTCGTCTAATGAAGTCAACGCTCCGTCCCCCTCGTGCTCTAATCCAAAGTCCCGAAACCTTTCAGCTCGAGTTACAAAACCGTTTTCAGTGCCTAGAAGACTGCAATGAAGTGGACGATTTGAATGACAAGATCGTGGAAACTGTCCATGCGGTCGGAGCTAAGTTCTGCAAGACCCGCCGCAGAAGAACACAAAAACTCTCCGATCACACTCTTAATCTCATGGCTGTTAGACGGGAGATGAAGCTATATTCTTCAACAGACTTGACAGCATACAGGCATCTGAACAGACAGATCTCCAAATGCATGCGGCGGGACTTACGCAACTTCAATACAGCTCGTATTGAAGAAGCGATCGAGCGGAACCAAGGCTCCAAAGTCTTTGCCAGAGATCTGTCTGCCAGAAAGAGGCACCTGTCAAAGCTGAAGACAGGATGTGGCAGCATCGTTTCCGGGACACCTCAGATTTTGAGTGAGATTGAGAGGTTCTATGGGCAGCTGTACACGTCATCGTTGGAGCCACACGCAAGTGTGAGTAACGATCCAAGAGCGTGTCTCATCCGACACTATTCCGAAGATATCCCGGACGTCAGTCTGAGCGAGATTAGAATGGCTCTCCAGCACCTTAAAAACGGTAAGGCCCCAGGCGAGGATGGAATTACAGCGGAGCTTCTGAAAGCGGGTGGAAGACCGGTACTTGAAGTCCTTCAGAAGCTCTTTAATTCCGTCCTCCATGGTGGCATTACACCGGAGGCGTGGAGCAGAAGTGCGTCGGTCTTGTTCTTCAAGAAAGGTGACAACGCTCTCTTGAAGAACTACAGACCGATTTCCCTTCTGAGCCGCGTCTACGTGCTGTTTTCGAGAGTCATTACGAATCGTCTCGCGCGCATACTTGACGACTTCCAGCCTCCCGAACAAGCCGGTTTCCGAAAGGGCTTTAGCACCATAGACCACATACATACCCTTCGGCAAATTGTACAGAAGTCCGAAGAGTACAATTTGCCACTATGTCTGGCGTATGTGGACTATGAGAAAGCCTTTGATTCCGTCGAAATTTGGGCGGTGCTGCAGTCCCTTCAGCGGTGCCAAGTTGACTGTCGGTATATCGAAGTGTTGAAGTGCTTGTACAGTAGGGCTACGATGGCTATCCGAGTACAGAACCAGAGTACGAAACCTATCCAATTGCAGAGAGGTGTAAGACAGGGTGACGTCATATCCCCGAAACTCTTCACCGCTGCATTGGAAGACGTTTTCAAGCTTCTGGACTGGAAAGGATACGGTATCAACATCAATGGCGAGTACATCACTCACCTTCGATTTGCCGACGATATAGTCCTTATGGCAGAATCGCTGGAGGACCTAAGCACTATGCTCAATGACCTCAATAGTGTCTCCCAACGGATAGGTCTTAAGATGAACATGGACAAAACAAAGATCATATTCAATGTCCATGTCACACCTATGCCGGTAGTGGTTGGGAGCACTAAGCTCGAAGTTGTTGACGAGTATGTTTACCTGGGACAAATAGTCCGACTAGGTAAGTCCAACTTCGACCGAGAGGTCAATCGACGGATTCAACTCGGCTGGGCAGCGTTCGGGAAGCTACGACACATCTTCTCGTCAGACATACCTCAAAACCTGAAAACGAAATTGTACAACCAGTGCGTGTTGCCAGTGATGACTTATGGAACTGAGACGTGGTCCTTCACTGCTGGCCGTATGAGGAAGCTCAAGGTCGCTCAGCGAGCTATGGAGAGGGCTATGCTCGGAGTTTCTCTGCGTGATAAACTTAGGAATGAGGATATCCGCAGTAGAACCAGAGTAACCGACATAGCCCAACGGATTAGTAAGCTGAAGTGGCAGTGGGCCGGCCATGTAGCTCGAAGAACCGACGACCGATGGGGAAGAAAGGCTCTCGAGTGGCAGCCTCGTACCGGTAGGCGAAGTGTAGGGCGTCCCCCCACGAGATGGAGTGACGACCTGGTAAGACATGCAGGAAGTCGATGGATGCAGGTGGCTCAGGACCGTGCTTTGTGGCATTCTTTGGGGGAGGCCTATGTTCAGCAGTGGACTTGTGAAGGGCTGTAGTGATAGTGGTGATAGTGATTTGGTACGACTTTCCATTGACTCCCATCGAGTTGGGGGTTGATACGTATTTTCACAGAAAAGGTACACTATTATAAGCACACACACAAAGTTACAATATGCGGAAGCGCGTAATTTTTAAGAAAAAATTTATTGAAAATCAATTATTCTTACATTCTTTATGTCTAATCCTACAATAAAACTGACGCCATTTTGTTATTGTCAGTAGGGATGTCGATTCTTTCCGAAAAATATCGATTTTTTAAATAGATTCGAATTGTAAGCTGATATATCGATTCCCAAAAAATCGATTTCTAAAATATCTATATTTTTTTCATGTTTGCATTTATAATGTAAATATAAATCCATTTTATGAGAAAAAAATCCCCTTCATCATAAAATATAGGGGGGCTGATTCAGAAGGATTTCTGTACCTATTTTGAGACTCCTACGTCTCCGGCGCTGCGGCAAGAGCAGCCTCTACGCCTTAGCGTAACAAATCGCAAAACGGTGGTAGAGCCACGCAGCAGTTTTTGCTGTTGCATGTATGGGCCGGCTCGAGCCGAGTTGGTACCACGACCTCACAGAATACCGGCGTGAAGTAGAAGCTTTGCTTCTGCGTTTCGTCTGGTGAGTGCAGGTGGCCGGAAGCCCAATTCCCCCCCCCCCCCCCCATCAACATGGTAGCGGAATTACACGAAGAACTACCCCAAGAGGGTACCAGCACCCCTGGAGAATCCCTCGCTGAGCATCCACGACCATGTTATTCCGATCCTGAGCGTGGGTGCTCAGGCTGCCCCGCGTATTCTGGGGGGGGGGGGGGCAAAATTCCGCTCAAAAGCATTACTGCTAGGGGTAAACTGAGCAAGAACACCAAGGCGACCCCTGCCACGCTATCCGTGAATTTCTGCAACATCAGGGGACTTCACTCTAACCTAAACGCCGTCCACTACCATCTCGAGACGGCGAAGCCGGCCTTGCTCTTTCTGACCGAGACGCAGGTTTCCTCTCCGGCTGATATTTCGTATCTCTCCTACCCGGGGTACAAATTGGAGCATACCTTTGTACCTCGGGCTGGAGTTTGCGTGTATGTCAGAGAGGACATCTGTTCTCGACGCCTCGGCAGTCTTGAAGGTTCGGACCTGTCCATCCATTGGCTACGCGTAGACAGCGACGACCATCCGCACGTCTACGGGTGTCTCTATAGGTCCCATAGCGGTAATGCCGAAACAGACCGACTCATCGACCACGTCCAAATGGCTACAGATTTCTTGCTACAACAGGTCCAATCCGCAGAGATCGTGATCCTTGGCGATTTTAACGCCCACCATGCCGAATGGCTCGGTTCACGTCTAACCGATCATGCGGGGAGATCTGTTTATGACTTTGCCTTGGCATATGGTCTGACACAACTGGTTACTTCGCCTACGCGGATTCCAGATGTGGAGGATCATACACCTTCCCTGTTGGACCTTCTGCTGACCTCTCATCCGGACGGATATCTGGTTTCCGTCGATGCCCCTCTCAGCTATTCGGACCATTGTCTGATCCGGAGTGTGGTGCCACTCACGCTCCCTTCGCGGTTGCGTTCTGCAGGTTGCCGCCGTGTTTGGCATTACAGGTCGGCGGATTGGGACGGAATGCGGTCCTTCTTTGCATCCTACCCATGGGGGCGGGTTTGCTTCTCGCCGGATGATCCCAGCGCTGTTGCTGACTCTGTCACTGATGTGGTGCTACAGGGAATGAAACTATTTATTCCATCATCTGTGGTACCCATCGGAGGCAGATCTCAGCCTTGGTTTAGTCGCTCCTGTAAGACTGCATTACGCAGTAAGCAGGAGTGTTATCAAGCCTGGGCTGCGGCTTCGGCGACTCGGGATGTAAATACCAGCACATTTAAAAAGAAGTATAACTTCGCCTCCAGGTCCTTCAAAAGAGTTATTGCCAAGGCAAAGTCAGAGCACATAGGCAGAATTGGCGAGAAACTAGTTCGCCTTCCTTCGGAAACCCGTGCATTCTGGTCTCTCGCCAAAGCTGTCCAAGGGAATTTCTGTAAGCCATCACTACCATCTCTGCACAGGGAGGATGACTCACTGGCCCATGACGCAAAAGACAAAGCCGACCTTTTAGGCTCCCTTTTTGCGTCCAACTCGACTCTTGATGACGGGGGGAAAACACCGCCGACCATCCCGCGGTGTGAGTGCTCCATGCCGGATGTGCTGTTCTCACAGCGCTCGGTTCGCAAAGCACTGCTCTCCCTGGACATCCAGAAGTCGAGTGGGCCTGACGGAATCCCCCCAATTGTGCTGAGGACGTGTGCTCCGGAGTTGGCACCGGTCCTAACGCGTCTTTTCCGGTACTCCTACTCCCAAGGCGTAGTCCCGAATTCATGGAAGACAGCTTTTGTCCACCCGATCCCTAAAAAAGGCGACCGCTCAGACCCATCCAACTATAGGCCTATCGCGATTACCTCCTTGTTCTCCAAATAATGGAATCCATTATTAACTGTCAGCTCATCCGGTACCTTGAGGATCACCAGCTGATTAGTGACCGCCAATACGGTTTTCGTCGGGGTCGATCAGCTGGTGATCTTCTGGTCTACCTGACCCATAGATGGGCGGAGGCAGTAGAGTCCAAGGGGGAGGCGTTGGCCGTTAGTCTGGACATTGCGAAGGCCTTCGATCGGGTTTGGCACAAAGCGCTTCTTTCGAAGCTCCCTTCCTATGGGCTTCCCGAGAAATTGTGCAATTGGATCACCAGCTTCCTTGTAGATCGGAGCATCAAGGTCGTTGTAGACGGTGCATGCTCTGACTACAAGCCTATTAACGCTGGTGTTCCACAAGGCTGTGTGCTATCACCAACGCTGTTTCTTCTGCATATCAATGATATGTTGCTAACTGGTAACATTCATTGCTATGCGGATGACAGCACTGGTGATGCTCTATACACCGGCCGTGCCAATATTTCTCGGGAAAACGTCGCTGAGTACCGGAACAAACTTGTGTCTGAAGTCGAGTCTTTGCGGAACAAAGTCTCGGATTGGGGGCGACTAAATCTAGTCCAATTTAATCCTCAGAAGACACAAGTTTGCGCGTTTACCGCTAAAAAGAACCCCTTTGTCGTATCTCCTCAGTTTCAAGGCACTCCCTTTCTTGCCTCAGCCAGTATCGGTATCCTCGGAGTCGACATATCGAGTGACGTGCAGTTTCGTGGTCACTTGGAAGGGAAGGCCAAATTGGCCTCTAAAAAGCTTGGCGTGCTCAGCAGAGCGGGACAGTATTTCATGCCGGCACACCGCCTGCTACTTTACAAGGCGCAAGTTCGGCCTCACATTGAATACTGTTCCCATCTCTGGGCAGGGGCTCCCCAGTGCCAGCTCCTTCCACTTGACTGCATCCAATGCAGAGCGGGTCGAATTGTCGACGACCGAGCCCTTTCCGATCGGCTCGATTCATTGGCACTGCGAAGAGATGTTGCATCCCTTTGCATTTTCTTTCGCATCTACCATGGGGAGTGCTCTGAGGAATTGTTCGGATTAATCCCAGCCGCCAAATTTCACGAACGCACATCGCGGCAGAACTCCCGATACCATCCACACCATCTGGATGATTGGCGGTCCACCACTGTGCGATTTAGAAGATGTTTTCTTCCTCGCACGACCTCATTGTGGAATCGATTACCATCAGCGATTTTTCCGGACCGATACGACTTAGGGACCTTCAAGAAAAGAGCGTACTCCTTTTTAAAAGGCCGGCAACGCATCTGCTATTCCCCTGGTGTTGCAGTTGTTCATGGGCGGCGGTAGTCACTTACCATCAGGTGAGCCGCATGCTCGTTTGCCCCCTCTCCTTAAAAAAAAATTGTTACAGCAGACGGAGGCTGCTCCCCCTACGCGCCTCCGGCTCTTTAAAACCACTCTAGGGGTAGGACAGACTCGTACGAGATGGAGTCGGGGTCAATCAATTCGGTTCTTTGACATAAGTTGAACCTAACCTATTTTATTTGTTATCTGCCCTAATTGGTACTGTTAAAATAAAACAAAATTCAATAAAAGATCATTTATTATGGTATCTTTCTTGTATTTCATAAAATGGAATTATATTTACATTATAAATGCAAACATAAAAATATAGATATTTTAGAAATCGATTTTTTATGAATCGATACATCAGCTTACAATTTGAATCTATTTAAAAATCGACCCTTTTCGGAAAGAATCGACATCCCTACTGACGACATTTCAAAATGGCGTCAGTTTTATGATAGGATATACAATGCAAGAATAATTGACTTTCAACAACTTTTTTCTCAAAAATTACGCATTTCCGCATGTTCTAAATTTGTGTGTGTGCTTATAATAGTGTAACTTTTCTGTAAAAATACGTATCAACCCCCAACTCGACGGGAGTCAATGGAAAGCTAAGCCAAACATTTTTTTACAGTTTGTTTACATTACAAGACCATAACATATCGTCTCATCGATGCACAAGTAAATGGATACATGGATATAGATTATATTCGTATAATAATATGGATAATATAATGCAGGTTATGTATGATTGGATTGGAATTAATATTCCAAATTATTGTTTTTCTCTTCTACATATGTATGTCATATATGAGTTTAATTTTCCACCTAGAATTTTAGAAAATCTATAATTTGTGTTGTATAACCTAAAACAAGTGACAATGTATTAAAGTTTTATGTTCTTAGTAATATCTAAATTAAATATTAGATAGTTGTATAAGTATTGTGACTTAGTTAAGTCATTTTATTTGTGTAATGGGTGATATCCTTAAAATTGCTATTGAATTTACAAAAACACTTAGGACTGTAATAAAGCTGATAAACTTCAAACTGCCAGACAAATCACCTTCAGGAGCTATATTCTCTAAATCATATGAATTTTTGTCAATACATTCACTGTTCCATAAGACTGATTATATATTATGTAAATTGACAAATAACAATATTATAATATTATATAAAAATCCTATGTATTATATAACTTTGGACCATATCCTGCGACGGAATCAGATTCTTCTATTATGCTTATACTGCTGTGTTGTTAACTCTGCAGAAAGGAATATTATTTTGTCATGAATTTTAATGAATAACTTTTCATGTAATAATAATTTAAACTTGACATTTAATTGTTACAATTATAATGATAGAATTAATTTAATAGATATAAATAATTTAATTAAGAAATTTTTGACTAGAGATAGGTATTACCTATCAAAATATAATTTAAGACAGATAGCAAATGTGCTATCTTATTATTTATATATTAACTCAGCCAAGGACTTGGCTACACAGACATCTGCTTCTTTTGAGCAGTGTAATGACTTAATATGCAATTTGGAATCAGTTCCAAGTAATTTAAATTAGAAAATGAGACAATAGAGGTAATCTCTAGCAGTTATAATAACTTAAATAATTTAGAATGTAGCTTACAAATCTTTAATTGTATGACTCCACAGAGTAATAATGAAAATTGTTTACACCTGGTGCATCAAAATATACAAGGCATTATAGGCAAAGAGCTAGAAATTGAGTTGTTCTTAAATAGCAACAATATTCATATCTTATGTATTATTGAACATTGGTTAAAAGCTTATAATTTAATGTTTAACTTCAGTAATCACCAGGTGGTCAGTTCTTTCAATAGAGATACGGTTTTAAGAGGTGGCTCCTTAATATTAGCTAGTAAATTATTATCATGTAAAGAACGTAAAGACATTGTGAGCTTCTCTGTTGAGCGAACTGTAGAAATGGCATGTGTTGAGTTTGAGCACCTCATTGTTGTGAGCGTCTACAGACCCCCATGTTGTACATATGATACTTTTGAAAACATTATGGAGGAAGTTTTTGCTAAGCTTAATAAACAGAATTAATCTGTTGTAATATCTCCACATATTACAACAGATTAACTTTAATATCAATCTCCTAGAAGCTTCCTCGATCAATATTAAATTTAGATCATTGTTTAAATCATATGGTCTTTTAAATGTATTTATAGAGCCAACGCGTATTGGTCAATCTAGTGCAACATGTATAGATAACATTTTTACAAATGTGAAGCCGTTGCATAAATGTATAATTCAAAAATTAAGTTCTGATCACTGTGGACAAGTAGTTTCGTTACCTTATGTTCACAAAAAGCAAGTAGATGAGAAAGTTGTGTCTGTTCCAGTAAATGCACGTCGCTTGGAGAAATTTAGAAGTAACATAGTGAAAAAACTTCCATCACTTTCATACCAAAATGATCCTAATTTTTTGTATGGAACATTATTAAAGCTTATTTGCAATGAATTTAATAATACTTTTACTTCTAAAACATTCTCCTTGAACAGTCGGAAGTCATTCAATGAATGGACGACAGTAGGAGTCCATAAGAGCAGGCATAGGTTATATTATCTTTACCATGAAAGGTCATATAATCATAGCGTCGAATTTAGGGAATATGTAAAAAAATATTCAAAAATATTTAAAAGAGTGTGCTCCATAGCCAAGTCTTTGCATTTGAGCAACAAAATTAAGACGGCTTCCAATAAAATTAAAATGACATGGAGTATAATTAATAGCGAAACTGGTAAGATCAACTCTAGCGATTCAAATTACCAGTTTAGTGTTAACAACAAATTAACTGTATCAGATCAGGACGTAGCAATGGTTTTTGAGAAATATTTTACTGATATTCCGATCTTGACCACTAAGTCACTGAATTCTTCTCCTGCCGTCGCCGAATCATTACTTAAACAAAATGTAAATGTGTGTACAAAAAATTTTACATTTCATAAAGTGTCATCAAAAGATATTGTAAAATATTTTAAAACTATTGATGTTAAGAAAACTGCGGATCTGTGGGGGATTTCCGTTAAAGTTATTGCGTCTATAATAGATACAATCGCGCCTCATTTAGCTATTATTTTTAATACTAGTATCGAATCTGGTGTGTTTCCTGATTTAATGAAGCATAGTAAAGTAATACCTTTATTTAAATCTGGTAGTACATTAGACCCCGCCAATTTTGGACCTATTTCTGTACTACCAACACTTAGTAAGATTTTTGAAAAAATTGTTCTTGATCAAATGTTAATTTTTTTTAATATAAATAATTTACTTCATAAAAATCAATTTGGTTTCACAAGGGGTCGCTCGACAACTGATGCCGGTGTTGAGCTGATTAAATATATCTTTAATGCATGGGAGAATTCACAGGATGCTTTGGGTATATTTTGTGACCTATCCAAGGCCTTCGATTGTGTTCACCATGAAACATTAATCAGGAAACTTCAACACTACGGTGTAAGAAGTGATGCCCTTAAATTAATTATTTCATATTTAAGTAAGAGAACGCAAAAAGTTGTCATTAACAATATGAGCTCTTCCGGATCGATGGTACAAATGGGCGTGCCTCAAGGCTCAATTCTCGGCCCCTTTCTGTTTCTTGTATACATTAATGACTTACCTTACATAGTAGGGGATAACCATGATATAGTATTATTTGCAGATGACACTTCTTTAATTTTCAAATTAAGTCGACAGTTACTAAATTATGACGATGTAAATAATGCTATATCTAAATTAGTAAATTGGTTCGATGTTAATAATTTGCATTTAAATAGCACTAAAACAAAATGTATGAAATTCGTGACTCCAAATGTCAAACAATTAAATACTAATGTAATTTTAAATGGGGAGAAACTGAGTCTTGTAGATACCACCATTTTTCTTGGAATCACACTAGACGCGAAGCTTCAATGGAGCCCCCATATATCAAAACTAGCAAGCAGACTTAGTTCTGCAGCATATGCCGTAAAAAAGATTAGAAGTCTAACCAGTGTTGAAACAGCTAGACTAATTTACTTCAGCTACTTCCATAGCATAATGTCGAATGGTATTTTGCTATGGGGACACGCAGCTGACACTGAAATTATATTTGTTTTGCAGAAGAGGGCCATAAGAGCAATTTATGATTTAAAGCCTAAAGAGTCGCTGCGACAAAAATTTAAGGAAATTAATATATTAACTTTGGCCTCTCAATACATTTATGAAAATGTAATGTACGTACACAAAAATAAAAGTAGTTTTACAAAAATAAGTGATTTTCATTCTGTAAATACTAGGAACAGACACAAGCTAGTAGTACCAGTTACTCGACTCCATCGAGTCAGTAATTCATTCTTGGGGCGATGTATACGCTTTTAAAACAAAATTCCAGAAAATATACAAAGCTTGACCTGTTCAAAGTTCAAATACTTTATTAAAGTAAGTTTGTATAAAAAGGGTTATTATAATATTAAGGAATTTATGGATGATAATAACCCCTGGAAATGAGGTGATCGCTACCAAGCTATTTCTAATTTGTTGTGTTGTTAATTTGTGTAACATCATGATTGTAAGCTGTTATTTTAAAAAAAAAGTCCCCCTGGGTTTCTTGCTGGTTCTTCCCAGGACAGAGGTTTTTTCCGAACCAGTGGTAATCAAACAAAAGAGTGACTTTCAATAAGTATTATTTATAATCTATATTGAATAAAAAAGTTTTTGTTTCTGTTTTTGTTTCATGAAAAAAACTATATATTTTTCTCCTACATGAAACCAGTAAAAATAAAAAGTTAGACAAGTTTTATATAGTCAAATATTGTTGATGTAAATCCGTAATTACAATTTTTATATTTGATCAACTGGAGCTACTGAATCGTGTATATTTTATAATAGTTTCTTATTTATTTAACATATAGACATAGATAACAAAATTCTGACAGAAATACGGAAATATAGTTTAATGACATTGAAGGATCTTTATTGTCTTATCTCTTAATAATGAAAATGTATTTTTGATTCCTAACAGTATCATAAAATGACATGTTTTTTGGCATTATAGTATTTGAAATGCAATTCATTTATAAACATAGTCTCCACAAGCTACATAGAATGAAATAAATATAGAAAAAATAATATATTGATAAGAATTTATACTTAGTATAGGCACTCTTTACAATAATTAACTTTTTCAGGTCAATCGCTGAGAACATATATGTATGCTTTGCAGGCTAAATGCTTGCAGAGGTGCCCGTAGGCAGAGACAAAACAGAGTATGGATATTGAAGACAACAGTCTTCTATCATATTATTGAAAATGTTTTTCGAATTCCTGACAATACCATAAATGGACATGTTATCATCAAGTTATTTAGAAAAAATATTTTGAAATGATTTACAATAACAAATACAATTAAATTATACAACATGTGTTTTATTATCCTTCCATAAAGAATTTAAAACATCTTACTTCCTCACTATTTATCAGTGTGTTATAATAGATAAAAATGTTTGAGGTATCTAACCTAACCTAATCAGTTAATATATTTTCAAGCAAAGTTTTGACACCGTGCCTGTCTATTTGTTCTACTGTTAATAGACTACTTTGGAAATTATGATTTACTATAATAAATGTAAATGCATTATTACTTGTGTTTTTATCCTTATATACAACCAGTTCAAAACATCTTTCTCATTATATAGCGTGTGTAGGTAATATTATAAATATACATATTATCCCTGACTCATCTTGGCTTAAATCATATTACTTAAACGGTATTTGGGATGTATACTCACAAACAATACATGTAAAAAATAGTATTCATACCATATTCATGCACAGACATGCACTATATTATTTTGCCGGAACTACTAAAAAGATTTTCCATCAATTTTAAAGTACCTATAAATACTGAATGTAACTACAACTTTGTTTTAGACTATTATTTATTGAACAGTGCACTATTTTAACTTATAATACCGGTGAAAACTAATAGAAAATAGCTTTTAGTTTGTTTTTAGGTTATAGTAAGATACATATTTTATTTGCTAATTACTCAGTATTCCCATTAGATACGGTAAAACTAATATTACTATTGTAATCTATAGATTATAATAAATAAATCGACATACATTTCACTAAGGTTCTTTAAAATTTGTGGTGGGCCCATTCTCCATACAAAAAGAAACTGTCTCCTTTATGATTCAAAAATTGAGCTCTGTGAGCAGACAAAGGTTATATGAACTTTACCATAAAAGGTCATATAATCCTAGCATCGAATTTAGGGAATATTTAAAAAAATATTCAAAAACATTTAACCTTATTTAAGAGCATCACTTCTTATACCGTAATTTTAAGTTTCTTGATTAATGTATCATGGTGAATACAATCGAAGACCTTGAATAGGTCACAGAATATACCCAAAGCTTCTGTGAATTCTCCCATGCATTTAAGCTATATTTTATTAGCTCAACACTGGCATTAGTTATCGAGCGATCCCTTGTGAAACCGAAATGATTTTTTTGAAGTAAATTACATATTTACATTTTAAAAAAATTACATTGAATCAAGAATATTTTTTTTCAAAAATTTTACGAGTACTAAGTGTAGGCAGTACAGAAGTAAGTCTGAAATTGGCGGGATCCAATGTACACCAGATTTAAATAAAGGTAATTTACTATTCTTTACTAAATCAGGAAACACACCAGATTTGGTACTAGTATTCAAAATAATACGTAATTGAGATGCGATTGTATCTATTATTTGTGTTTACCTGACTGTGTATGTTGCATAAATGTGCATAAATGTCCACACTTTTACAGGCAATTATGATATTTTTGTACGTGGGTATACCTGTGCAGTTTAACTTTGCAAGCAAAATTGATCGTGAGCGGTCGTCTGTCAGTTGTAGCATGTTGTAGCATGGCAGAATATTTCAGACATTCGTATCTTCTTTCTATCGCAAGGTATCTTAAGATAGCCATACACGCTAGGGTGTACCCGTCAGGTTTGCTTTTATAGCCAATCATTATAGGTACACCCTAGCATGTATGGCTACCTTAACATTTGCACTGTTCGGTTTCCAGACACAATAGTAAGACAATAGCAATGATCTATATGTGGATCACGGGACAGTGAAAGTGTTAAAACATAGGTTTATTATTATTTTAACTACGAGTAGAATTGCACCGATAGAATTTTTAAACTCATTTGTCAAAATTGGTTATCGATCCAATTTTTAGTACGTCAGTACACCAAATTAAATCCATGTCAACACCACCAAAATTTTAAATGCAATTTTAACTGTAAACTTACCACGTTCTCTGCGGTAAAGGCAAACATTGCATCCCACGTTAGATCAACCCGGCAAACACTTTTCTGCCCCAAAAACCCTCTGCGGGCTATGTTGAGTAGTAGTGTATATATGCTACTACATATTACTTTAATGAGGCTATTTTACAGTTTTTATTTCATTCATATTTTTGGAGGTAGTACATTTTTTTTCATTCTACCGATAATATTAAGGATAGCAAAGATGAGTGAAACTCATCACCGTTATTATTTCAGCCTATAATAAGTTCACCGCTGAACATAAGCCTCCTCACAGAATGTCTCATAAGCATGAGGGTTGTCATCCGAAGCTTTCTACTATTGGCTGTCAGGAAGGTGGTGCTGCTCATCCTCTGTTTCGGTTCCCCTCTAACCTATGTAACCTCTTACGGCACCCACGGGACAAAATGGGCTAGTGGATTCTTTTATAACGCAACTACACGGCGAATATATTTCTACTCACGTTCATGAATGTAAATTTTATCACGTTCACTGTAAATAGAACTACATTTATAAAATTTTGAAGTCTATTCAAACATGAAAATCAGCATATATTTTGTGGTGCCAATCAACATTCAAAGGGGCAAATAATATGAATCAAATATTGCTTATATAGTTCCTTGAATTGAAAGAACATGAAATTCATGTTATTTTGTTAAGAAAGTAAAGTAAATGTAATTTTAAATAACTGTAAAGAGTAAAGAGTAAATACCACAATCCTGATTCTTAGGCAATGTAACCTTCATAAGTTATTGCTACACGTTTACTTCACACTCTGAAGATAAATTCTACTTACGCATAACACAACTCTGAAAAACTCACTTCTGTATTCCTGTAGCATATTATAACTATGCCAATTGCAATCATCTAAGTCAAATAGTCTCTGAGAAAATTCCTGTGACAGATACATATAGATATCGAGGTGACTCAAAACTCACAAGTAATTCAATTTGCTAATTTTACCACGAATAGAGATGAGTCGTACTTGGTAAATTTTGTACTAGGTGCGCTTAGCCCAATTCCGTACAAACACTCGATCCAAATATCTGTTCCAAGTCCATGAAGTATGCATAAAGTTTGGTATTGTTGGAATAGCTTACATTTTAAAGTATGCTTAGTCTTTACGTACAGCCGATACGTGAAGGTAATGAATTGTAATCATCCATTCATATTTTAGACAGGCTTATGTCAACGTCTACATTCTAGGTTGTTGGCGTATATTAAATGTTTGTATTAATTTTTTTTTTCAAAGTAATACAAAATTTGTCTTTTTTTAGTTTATTTTTTTTTAATTATTTTTGTTTTTTTTTTCAATTTCTTGTCTGCGATCATTGTTTTATACTCGCGCAAAAGAGCAGTATTAAGATTTATAAACTAAATTGTATTTTAAAAATTTTACACTCAGTCATTTGTTGGCTTTGTCACTGCTTCCTTTAGAAGCCATTTTTTTAAACAATAAACACCTTCATGTCCAAATCTATGAAAATAAATAAAATAGAAGTGTCTGTTTGTAACGTTGAAACAGCTCATAACAAAAACACGAAAAAAATTCTGTCTGTCTTTCTGTCTGTCTGTCTGTCTGTTTGTTCCGGCTAATCTCCGAAACGGGAGAAGATAATTCGCCAAATAATAATTCAAGAACCTGAATAACACCTACAACGCATTTGGAGGAGCACACCAGAAGAGCCCCTGAATGAGTACCATTTAACAACAGTCACCTACTGCAGCAACTGCAACAACTGCAGCAACTAGCTATAGATGACGCGCACAAGTTTCCCCTTGCTGCTGCTGTATTAATGACGTCACTATATATGGATGACCTTCTTGAAGGCTGTGATGATATCTCTCAAGTGAAACAGTTACAAAGAGTGATAATCGATATATTGAAGGGCGCCGAAATGAATATTCGCAAATGGTCCACTAATGCAAAGGAACTCATTGAAGATCTGTCAGCAGATCAACTGGACACACCGATCGACTTCAAAGGCTTAGAAAATTGAAAGACCTTGGGCTTATGCTGGATTCCCTCATCTCACCTATTTGCGTTCAAGAACCTATTCGAAAATGAGACCAGTAATGACGTCATAACAAAAAGACAGCTTTTATCAAACATCTCAAAGTTGTATGATCCTCTGGGATACCTTTGCCCACTTTCTGTCCGAGCTAAGCTTCTATTTCAACAAACTTGGCCTGAAAAAGCAGCTGATTGGAATATACGCTTGCCTAAAAACATAATCCACGGGTGGATAATGCTGAAGCGTGATTTTCAAAACATAGACCAGATCAAGATCACGAGATACTTAGGCGACAAGAATCATTACGTGTTCCATAGATTTTGCGATGCGTCCGAAAAGGCTTACGCTAGTTCCATTTACGTGGTAGAGCCATGCTGCAGCTATATTAATAGTATAGTTGTAACACAAATGTAACATCATTCCATCATCATCTTGGCACCATGTTCGATCTGAAGATAACTCTGCGAATTGCGCTACAAGAGGACTGTCATCACATCAATTATCAGAACATCCTTTTTGATGGCAGGGTCCGCAGTGGCTGTTGACATTAGATCCAAGCATTATCTACTGCCGGAATTAGAGGCAACCCCGGAGAAACTGTCGGCCATTTTGTGAGAATTTTTTCTTATATATAATAAACACGCTGTAAAAATACCAGACCGAATCAAACACTGTTTTGGGAATTGAAAATACAACTTTGGGGTAGTCTGCCCCTATGTAAACCCCTTCAGAAGTGTCTGCCATTTTTTTTCTAATTCTTTATAAACTTAGCCGACGGATAGTCATTATTATTATTTGAATCAAACACTTTTTTGGGCAAATTTTTTGCGACTAACCTGTATGCGCAGTATCAGGTGTACCCAGGTACGCCAGGCAGAGACAGTCATAGCGTGTGCGTGTGCGTGTGCGTGTGCGTGTACGTGTGCGTGTGCGTGTGCGTGTCCGTGTGCGTGTGCGTGTGCGTGTGCGTGTGCGTGTGCGTGTGAGTGTGCGCGTGCGTGTGCTCGTGCGTGTGCGTGTGCGTGTGCGTGTGCGTGTGCGTGTGCGTGTGCGTGTGCGTGTGCGTGTGCGTGTGCGTGTGCGTGGGCGTGTGGGTGTACGTGTGCGTGTGCGCGTTCGCGTGCGCGTGCACGTGTGCGTGTGCGTGTGCGTGTGCGTGTACGTGTGCGTGTGCGTGTGTGTGTGTATGTGTGTGTGTGTGCGTGCGTGCGTGCGTGTATGTGTGTGTGTGTGTGCGTGTGCGCGTGTGTGTGTGTGTGTGTGTGTGTGTGTGTGTATCTTTGAGTATAAACCAAATTTTAGGTCGTTTTTATTACACTCAATTACAAGTTTAATATTTATGTTATAAAAAAAATTTAAGAAGGTACGGCATTTTATTGTGCTTAATATTTAATGCTTAGAGCATTAAATATTTTTATTTTTTTTGAAATGTACAAATTCAAATCATCGCATAATTGCACCTACAAGTGGTCCATTTAAATATTGGTTTATGTAACTACCTATTTACTTAACAAGGATTTTCAATAACACTGAAGTTAGCATCGCTAGTTGACTTTGATAACAGTTCAATTTTAGGATAACCTATATAAACAATTCCTAAGTACACACACTGCGACCAATATGTATTTCAGAATCATTCAATAGTAGGCTAATAAATAGGCTAAAAATTCCTACTCAATTTCTTGGAAAAATAATAAACCACATTGGATCAGCAATAGTATTATCAATAGTAGTAGAGCAATAATACTATTAAAAGTGAGCTGGTATTTTGTATCTACTCTAATTGAAAGAGTGTTGAACATCCCCATCGGCACCAATAAAATTGATAATTGCAGCGTACATCTTGAAACAAAAATTCGTGATTTCATGTAAAATTCACCAATATCCACTGGAGCAGCGCGTTAGACTACTATCCTTTACCAATATTTCAATATGTACCAATTATTTTATCATAACCATGTCGTGGTATTGTAGGAATACTCACTACCCCATATCGTCCCGTGGGTGTGCTAAGAGGCAACGCAGGGAAATTGTAAGAAAAGATGGGCAGCAGCATCTTCCTAACAACTAAAAATAAAACTGCTGTTGCTTACTCGCCTGTCAAGCGAGGCAACTGTGGCAAAATTTCCTTTTGTGGCATTCTATGAAGGAGTTATGTTCAGAAGTCAGCTGTAATAATAGTGATAGTGATATCTTATTTTTAATATTGTGTTGTGATAATTTATGTTTATATTGTAACTTTTAATTGTCCTATAATGCCTATTGTTGTCTATACATGTACAGGATTTTAATGTAATTATTTTAAACTTAATGTCATTTACTTGTGCACTTACTACATTATCTTACTACCTACGCCCAAAGTTACCTGGTAGAGGATGCCTAAAACGCCCTTCGTGAACCTTTTTTGAAATTAAGTTACAACAAAGTGTAAATAAATAAACATGTTTCTAAACCGTTCATTTATAATGCACAGGATGTAAAGCCAGGCTTAAAATAAACTACTTATATTTAGAGCTTTGCCATTTTATGCTTATGCTTATCTTCACGCACAATCCCTGACGGGGTAGCCAGAGAGAACAGATCGCCAAGTGTCACGATCCTTACATATCTCTTTCGCTTCTTTCAGATTCATTATCTTCTTCATACATGCACGTCTAGGTATCCGAGTACTCTTGACCCTACCCTCTTCGAGCAATTTGCTCACATGGTCTTCGAAAGTTAGTCTCGGTCTACCTCGACACCTTTTAATATTAACTTTCGCGCTATATATTTTCTTCACCATTCGGTCTTCACTCATTCGCTCAACGTGCCCAAACCACCGAAGCACGCCCTTATCAATTTTTGTGATAAGGTCATCTTTCAAACCTGCCATATTGCGAATCTCTTCGTTTCGCTTTCGGTCGGCCATAGTAACGCCGCACATTTTACGAAGAGATCGCATCTCCACTGCATTCAACTTACTTTTATGCTTCTTCTGGCATACCCAGGTTTCGCTGCCATATAACAAAGTCGGTACCAACACTGCGTTATGTATTGCAAGGCGTGCACTCTTCGCTACGCCTTGCCTTTTGACTAACGCAGTCAGGGCACCATTGACTTTGTTCCCGGCAGCGACACGCCTGTCCACATCTAAATCACATCTTCCATCCCGGCTAAAAGCACTCCCCAAGTATACAATTTCATTTACCTGTTCTAGACATTCCTGATTTACCCATATTTCACACTTCGTTCTCTCTTCGTCCCTTTCAAATACCAGAACCTTAGTTTTATTAGCATTTTAATTTTAAAATTTGCCATTTTAAAATTTTATTATTTTTAAAATTAGAACCTAGCTACTTAGAATCGCCATGATCCATGTAGTCACGTAGTTAGAAAAATTAATAATATGTAATATATACCATTCCATAAATAATGCAATAATTAATATTTTTTTAAATAATATTTGAATATTTTTATAGTAGAACCATTTATACGCAAGTATAACAAAACGTAAATAAAAGAATTCTGCTGATCGCATTTCTAATAAACAAAGGCCTTGACAGGAAGCCATTTCTCTGTCACATGTCGCCCCGAAGCGGCACAATTTCCTGGACCGTGGAAGTTTCAGTAGCCTTTTATTTGCTTATCTAATTCAACACAAAGCCATTTCACTAATACACAGAGTAAAATGTAAATTCGTTTTGCAACTCTATTCACACCTTTACAATCTTGTTAAATAATTATGACAATTACAATTTTTTTTTTTTGGATTGATTATAATATGAATAATGTAAAGAGAAAGATTCGAATTCTGTTTCTTATTTTTAAGTTAAATAAACCTAAGATAACAGTCATGTGACTAAGAAGTACATAAATAAATTATTATGTCCCAGTCGGCGTGTGTTTCATTTGTAAGCAGCTTTTCAACCTTTTTAAGTCCACTGCTGTACATGTACTTCTTTGAGAATGCGCCAGTTGCTATTCAATTTCAGTGACGGCTTCGATGATGACGATGATGGCTTCGACAACGATCAATGCCTTTGATAATGATTATGATGATGGTGATAATTACGGCGATGGATATGCCAATAAAGATAATATGATGTTGATGTTGACGACGATGACAACAACGGACGATGACGCTATGTCTACGACTAAGGTGTTGAAAACGGTGATGACGGCAATGAAAACGGTGATAACGGTGGTGACGAATATCATCAGAATGGTTATGACCGTTATCACCGATGACAATGATGATGGTGATGATTATTAGGTTGTATGAAGGAATGCGGTTTTACATTTTATATGTCGTCAATTTAAGCACATCAATTATTTGTCCATGTTGAAAATAGGCTTATTTCATGCCTATTAAAGCTTATAAGTAGAAAATAGTTCATAATAAACACACTTCTTCCTGCCTCACTGTGTGGAGTGAACGCAATTTATTCATAATTCAATTAACAGAATTTTGAACATGGACATATTCGAATCGTTTTAGTCAATGCATCAATGCTTCTTAGGAAATAATAAAAAAATATATTATTTTAAATTTATTACACTTTAATTTTGCATTTATTACATTGTTATTCTATTTTTAGCTTTATTTGTATAATTCATTCTCGAATAATTATTGTCGAATAATCTAAGAATCTAAGAATTGTGCGGGCTGAGTTAGATTATTTAAATAATCTCCAACATTCCATGTACCATATGATGCAGAGTACATGGGAACAGCAACCTAAGGTTCGTTTCCCATGCATGAAAAATAGTGCCCCTATATTGTATTTAATCCTTGTTAAACTCCCTGCACGAAAATATACACGTAATACATTCATCCAGATGTCGGAATTGGATACTGCCTCTAAGTAGCCATGGGTCTATTCAGTTCAAGCCTTCCGTCGAAAAACCTTTTATGTTGGGCTCTTTGTAAACTTCGATTACATATGACCGGTCAATTTTAATTGATCTCCACAGTAGATACTTTTTTCCCTTTATTTTTTAAAAACGTTACCCCCACACCAGGATTTTCTCCTGTATCATGTAGGTAGTTTGCGTACATAAATTGCATAAGGACAAATATCCAGACCTGGAACAAAAACATGTTCCGGGTCTGGATGTTGCACTGCGTCTCGGAGCCGCCAAAATTATGAGCTTGTTGTACTTGGTACGTTCCAAGTGCGTAAATTTTCAAATCATCGGCACTCAAAATAGGGAAATCATTTTATCGAGGAATTTCAGCATTCATAAATTGGAAATCAGCCCTTCTTTTTCAATCATGAATTCTACTATAATTATTTATTTTTTTACAACTAAACGACCCTTAGTTTTATTAATTTATACAACTAAATAAAGAATTATAGCGAAACACGCCAAAATGTTACTCCCTAACGCATTAATGAAGGATTTTCATCATGTAACTGCAATTGCAAATAAACATTTATACCCTTATTTAATCTGATATAAACTTCCGCAGTAGTTTAAAATACGAAACCTATTATCTAAACGCAGAAAAAATTAGTTTGTGGATGGAAAACGTGACAGGGGTGTCAAATAGTCATCTTTATCTGTTCTCTCAATTACAGGTTTTCCAGTAGATTTCAAAAGAAACGGTTCGTGACCAGAATTGTTGTTTGGTGTAACTGGCTGCGCTTTATTTTAAATAACTTTATTTTCTCAATTGTACAACGTTTTATTTTTAAATGAATTAAATCATAATAAAATAGAAAATTAATTTAAAAACAAGCTTTTATAGACCCCCATACGGACAGCATCCGGGTTCATCAACACGATCAAACGATCAGCTCCACAGTGCCGTTTTATGAAATTCTCGTCAAAGCTACATAATTAAGCCAAATTGGAAAGACATACAAAGAAATCAAGTCCATAATTTGTTCTTCTATATATTTGTTATTATAAGTTTTTATAATAACAAATATTTTGGTCTATAATTTAAGCCACAAAAAAAAAATAATAATAGGTACTATTTTGATGTCTTCTTGTAATCCACTGCTGCATAAGATTTTTCAATCATGTGTCAATTGGCACGCTTTACATCTGAATATTATATATAGATAAAAACACAAAGAATGTTTCTGCCTATGTCCGTTATAGAATTAGAAACCATCCAACCAATGTGCCCCAAACCTTTCATTAGAGAGCAATGGTTGGAGATGGTTTTAGACCACTAAAACAATACACTAGATAAAAAAGTTATTAAATAAACAAAATTTTGTTTTTTTCTAACAAATAAACAAAATGTATTGCTTTTTAGCGTAGTAGCACACACCGGGTATCCGCTAGTTTATATTAAATACCAAGCCTATCAAGCGGGTTATTAACCCCGCAATAAACTATCCCTTATTCTGAAGCATATAATTTTGATTGATTATTGATATGAATTGCCATAAATGATACACCACCATTTATCAGAAGGCATTAGATTTTTCTTTCATTTACCATAGTTGCCTTTTATGATACTTACCTGACAAAATGGGGTGATGGATTCTCTTACGCTATCACCACACGCAGTTCTAGTTACAAAATTATAATTATTTTGGTAAAAACAGTCAGTATATTATCAAACAATACAAAATACACGCACTCACACGCACACACAAACACGCACGCATGAACGTACACGCAAACGCACACAAACACGCACACGCACACGCACACATACACGCACACGCAGACGAACATGCACACGCACACTCTTATGCACACTCTTACGCACATGTACACGCACACCCACATGCGCACGCACACACACACACACAAACACGCGCGCGGCTCACACACCCGCACACACACGCACCCGCACCCACACGCGAACGCACTCATACACGCACACGCACACTTTCACGCACACGCACACGCACACGCACACGCACTCGCACACGCACACGCACACGCACACACACAGACACATACACACACGCGACAACGTGCGCGCGCACACACGCACATACGTGCACACACTCGCACACACACTCACACGCACTTGCACACGCATACGCACACGCACACGCACATGTACACGGACACGGATACACGCACACGGACATACACGCACACACATACACACACCCACACACGCGCACGGACACGGACACGGACACGCACACGGATACACACACACACACACACACACACACACACACACACACACACACACACACACACACACACACACACACACACACGTACACACACATACACATAGTGCTCACAGAACAAATATAAATTAGTTAACAAAACCTTACAAATCTAAAAAATAATTTTATATCGCTACTTAGAGAAAAAACGGTTTGAAAAAAAATTTACGTGGACGTGCCGATGTTGGTTTTTTTTTATTAGCTTCAGATTTACATAAAATGGTTTCCAATTTCACGCTCTCATATATTTTGTTTAACATTTGGTAGACAAAGGAAAAATGTAAATATTATTATTTTTTTACCTGTAGGTAACCCTACCTGTTAAAATAATAGAGCGCTAAATTTAATACATGTAAATAATATATTTTAGTATTTTAGTAAGTCAGGAATACAATTTATATTTTTCATCAAAATTAAATGAAACGCTCATGAGGCGTACACTTTTGGATTTTTCAAACTATTTTACATACTCTCTTCAAACTATCTTCATGCCTTTAACAACGGTCGTTATAACGAAGCGAAGATTTATAGTAATTATGGCAGAGTCGTTGGAGGACCGGATCGGATAAGTCCTAAAATGAACACGGACAAAACAAAGCTCAACGTCCATGTCACATTTATGCCGCTAGTATGGGGAACACTACGCTCAAACTTTTTGACGTATGTTTACCTACAACAAATTATTTCACTAGGTAAGTTTAACTTCGAAGAGGTCAGTTGACGATTCAATTGGGCTGGAGAGCGTTCGGGATATAAAGACATATCTTCTCGTCAAGTATTCCTTAAAACACTAAAACAGGTACAACTAGTGCCTGTTGTCAGTGATGACATATAAACTGAGACGTGGTTCTTCACTGCAGTTCGGTGAGACATGCAGGAAGTCGACAGCGCTGTAAGCGAAGGTGGCACAGGACATTGGTTTGTGAGCTTAAGGTGCGTACTTGCGAAGGGCTGTAATGAATAAATGTATGCGTGAATAAATGAATTTGTGACGTTGTTATCTGAAACAACATACGTACGTAATGATAAATCTAGGGTAGGCAGGTTATTTCATAATAAGTTTCAGGAAAGTCAGTTATACATAGTTGTACGGACACATTGTTTGTGGCAATAGAACACGTAGCGGACTTTCAAAATCTCAAGACGTCGTTAAGGTTATATGAGAGAACTTATTACCGAGAACACTACTGACTAGGCAATGTGGAACGTTTGTGTAGGAAAACGAAACATGCAAATAACCAAGATAAAACTTATAGGAAAAATCAGATTACACAGAAGTAGAATTTTACGATATTCATTTTCTTATAATTTTTATTAACGTATAAGGCCGAGGCATGTAAATAATGCAAAATATGTTACGTATTTATGTACACGACCTGTATACCCTCATTTTTTGTTGTAATAATAATACTAAACTTGGTAGACATACGATTTGTGTTCTTTTACTATGTTTGGAAGTTATGATGAACTCTCTACCTGTAATCGAAATAAATTTAAAGAATAATGCTTTTTTAATTTTATAATTTAAGTAAGGGTGAGAAAACAGGATTGACCTGACGCTGTAGCACATTGACATCTATATCTATCGTCGATTAAGAGATTAATGACCCCTGTCACCATTTAGGATTAAGGTTTAATCCCTCGTTACCGAGACAAAGTCTTTAGTTCTCTAATAAAGGCAAAATTAAATAAATTAAGTTTGATACCTACTCATAAAACGAACGTGCAAGTAATTTTTTTTTAATTATATATTGTACTCGGAAGGCGTTATAAGCCTTTTAGAATATTTTCCCACACGCCACGTATAAAATGATGTGTAAAAAGTCCTAAATAAGACAAGTAAAACCTGAGCCAGCATGTTTGCTGTTTTGTTTTTTTTATAGAATAGAGTTGACAAACGAGCACACGTTCCACCTGATAGTAAGTGGGTACTGTGACTCACAGACATCTACATTTACCCTCGATTAAGATTCAATACGCAGATGCGTTGTCAGCCCTGAGAACTGAGATAGAATTTTTCGTATCCAGTAAAAAGGATCCCCGGTTGTCTACACTCACGATACGAAACAGCAGCATTAAGCTACCACTTTACGCTGGTATTCTGTGAGAGCGTGGTCCTTCCACGTTCGAACCAACCCATTCGTGCTACAACTATAATATAGCTGCATCATGGCTCTACTACGTAGTAACCGACCTATTACCGACAACCCCCTCCGTTTCCTCCATATTTCATCATCATTCTTCAAATACCTTTTATTTTTATGGGATAACGGTGACAAACGAGCACACAGTCCACCTGATGGTAAGTGGTTGCTGTGGCCCATAGACATCTACATATATCTTCGATTAAGAATCTAAATGCAGATGCGTTGTCAGCCTTGAGGACTAAGATGGAATGCCTCATTTCCAGTAAAAAGGGTCTCCGGTCCTCTACACTCACCAAACGAAACACAGCAGCGTTAAGCTGCTATTTTACGCTGGTATTCTGTGAGATCGTGGTCCTTCCCCGGTCGAGCCGACCCATGAGGACTATGATATAGCTGCAGCATGGCTCTACCACATATGAAATACCTACCAATAATAAGTAATAGGTGGTACTATGTCGAGTCATCTTAAAAATCGTGAGTTGAATTTGTTGCTACGTCTGACAAGCTGATTAGTTGTTACCTTTAACTCTGCTCCCGATGCTAGTCTGGCTATTTTACATCTGGTATATACGAGATATCCAACAATAGTAAACACGCAGTGTGTTCAAACAATATAGATATACACGAGATAGTTACCGCTATTTTACGAAAGCTATGAGATCTAACGATAAATATCTTTTTTCTTCTCGCTACAATAACAACTCCGCGTTAATCGCAGCTCCGCTTGCTATTCTATGTAAAAGTATGATAAGCTTTTTTTATCATCGACGACACAGTCGTATAAGATTTCGATACATCGATTATATTCATTCATCATTATCATAAAACTATTTAAGAGTATAGTTCTTTTCCAGTTATAATGAAAAACCAAACAAACTAAAAGTGCACATTTCCTAAACTAAATATGGTAAAATAATACAAAATAATTTTTTTTACCTATTCAATTACTTTAGGTGGAAAATAGTAAAGAGAATAAAAATGTATTTCTATGATTTTTATAATGAAATAGAGATTCCTAAAAACACCTAAAAGGCAATTTAATACCTCTGGATTTAAAAACCCATACTGGATAAAAGTTACTTTAAAGACTTTTAAGCGATAACTAACTACCTTTTACGTATTCCTCTAATTTATAGTGGCCATTAGAGTGGGGTCGTATTTCAGCAGCTTAGGAAAGGTAAACGTGCGCTTAAATAAATGTGATGCCTGATCTTAACCAAAATATCCGTTTCAATTTTTACCGATAAATATTGGAATATGGGTACAGGATTTATTTTGTATCAATAAAAATGTAATTTTATATCATTTACAATTTTCTTTTCAAGTATTGACGAGATGTGTCTAAATCTTCCGAACACTGCCGCTGACTTTTCGATCGAAGTTTGACTTACCTGGCCAGACAATTTATCCTACTCGTCGACAACTTAAGCGTAGTGCACCCAATAACTACCGACATAGGTATGGCATAGATGTAACACATGAAATGTACCTGTGCGTCTTTCCAAGTCTTTTTTTAGTGATGATTTATGGACCTGAGACGTAGTTCTTCACAGCTGGCTGTATGAGTCGCTCAGCGAGCTATGTAAAGGGCTCTGCTACAAGTTTCTCTGTCTCACAGACTTATATATGGGGACATCCGCATTAGAACCAGAATAACCGGCGTAGACCAACAGTCGACCGGCCATATAGCTCGAAGAACCAACAACCGATGGGAAAGAAAAGTTCTTGTGTTACCACTGGTTGGGGATTTATTTAAAATAAAAATTGATTTACGATGTAATATTTTACAAAATGTAGTACCTATGAAAACATTTAAAACCAGCATGGTATCCAAGGAAGTTATTATCAACTAGCTGTGCCCTACGGTTTCACCCGCGTCATCACGTGTCCGAGGTGCGCGACATGACCTAGTTCAAGTATTTTATAACAGCTAGGGTTTAAGCGCCGTTCGTGCGCCCAGCCAAGTATTGCATTATTTTAATTTTACATTATCTCTTAAACTATGCGTCCAAACAACATGGTATAAAGAACAAAGTTTATCTTCATAAAATTGTCTTGATGATGAAGTAACTTTCGTTCGTAAGGATAAATAGGCCATGCCTAATAATAACGCTCATATATCACTTTTAAATTTTCAATATTTTTTGTCACAAAATACAAAATTATGGTTTATGTATAAATAATAGACATATGGTATCGCTGAATTTCTTTAGAAGGATTTAAGGTCTATATTTTTCTAAAACATTGTATTTATGTATCCCTAACGATAACACCAGAGTACGCGGATAAATCATTTCGGGAGTGCTTTTTTTTCTGACTTGCTTAACAAATATCCATATTTAAGGCTAGCTGAGTAATATAACTTAATGCTAGAAAGCCTATACTATTTCACATAAATCTGGCTATAATATACAAAAAGAATTATTCAATTAGAACTGGTACTTTCAGAGATTAGCGCGTTTAAACAACAAAAAAAAAAAACAAAAAAAACTCTTCCGCTTTCTTATATTAGTATTAGTATATATAGATCATGCACTGTTTAGTACTTCCCTTACTAAACAATTTTTGCTCAGTAAAAATTTTAAACTGTTTGATAGATAAGTCCGGATGGACTTTAGTAATGATGATGATGATGTATTATAAAAGTTTTAATAATAAGTATACCAAGAAACACATGGAAGTCAAAGTTATAAAAAGGTCAGCACTGGACTTTCAATATCACAAATATTTCAACTTTAAACATACAACTCAAGCTAATTAAAAGCGTAGTAACATCATGAATACGGAAAATATACGCAAAAAGGTATATTATAATTATGTAGAACTTTGAGTAATAACTATTCCTCATTACTATTCTGGTGCCGTTCCGATAGATGATGGCATGTCTGGAGCGGTGTCGCAAACTCATCCATTTGAACGCCCTTTTTTCTCATTTTTAAAGGTAGAGTAGAAGCTATTTACTAAAAACGTCAATTTTACTCAAACATTTTAGACTCAATATTTTTTTATAAATGTAAAAATTTTATATTAAGGTAAAGGAGTGCACTAAGTGCACGCGATTTTAGGGGAGAGGGTAGTGTCGTTTGAATGAGGTACTTGTATATATAGAGGTCAGTGGATGTAATGCACACCGTTTTGTTTCTGCCCGGGGATCTTAGCTAGTTAATTGTATTTTTGTAACGTTACGACTTATTACATACAACACGGTGTAAGAATATCCACTACCGTATATCATCCCGTGGGTATCGTAAGAGGTGACAGAGGGAAACTGAAACAGGAGATGGAGAGCAGCATAGTTCTGATAAGAACTGAAAATAAAATTTTACTCGAACACTAGCAACCTGGGTTTAATCCCGCAGCGCCATAAAATTGTATTTATTTTGCCAATATAATTGTTAGTTTTAAGGGCTGATTTATCACGTGTTAAGCGGTGAATGCAAACATATTGAGGATACCTGCATATCCGAGAAATCAAGACATTTTGAAGACGTGTGAAGTTAGTCATTACACTAATTGCTCCAAAACCCTCTTAGAAACAACGATGCCTGTACCCAGTGACGTATATAGGCTGTAAGTAATTTTTTGTTATCATATTTATTCAATTATACGTTAATACCAAATAATTCTTGCGGCAATAATATTTCTATAAAGCTACACACAAGTTGCACACAACAAAATTTTTAGTACATAGGAATTTCAAAATGTGTCTTCTCCAAATGTTAACCTGCAGTTGTAGAATTAGAATTGTACTAAACCCAATTTAAGAAGACTGCCGATGCATAGTAGTATTATAATATGTACTAGGATTTGGCTCTGTGCTCACTAAACTACTAAGACAAAATGGGTGTCTGTTGGTGCATTCTTGGAAGGGCTTGGACATATTTAGCAATGGATTAATAAAAAAACTGGATAAGAAAATACAGATATTTTATATTCAATTATTCATAATCTTTAAAATGAAGCGGCGCGGCGATTATCATCGTGTAAGCTGCATGCTCATTTACCTCCTCTTCTATAAAAAATGCAGTCTTAATATTGACATCAAAACCTCCATACCCTATGGGCGGCAAGATAGGGAATTTTTTTATCTAATATCTCAAAATCTTTCGAGCATATTTTCTTGAAAATTCTCCGATGGAAAAAAGGAGTTAAAGAGTTATAAAACGATGAATGCACCTAATGTACAGGGATGCAAATTGTATAGGTTTTAGTGTTCCGTGCCAAATTATCAAAATGAAACACTTATGGCCTCTCGTGCATCCGACCTCTGTCACTAGCAATTTTCTCTACAATTATATGAAGAATATTATTCTCTAAAATTATAACTTCAAATTGTGCAGAAAAGATGGTCCGAACCACCTCACTAGTTTAATTATAGACGTAAAGTATTAAAAACGTAAATTTTGAATTAAATTTAATTATAATTTGATTAGGTTAATTAGAAAAAATATAAAAGATAGTTCAAGAGATATTGTGTACTGAGTTCAATGAAATTGAATTAAAATTCCTTAATAATAAAATGCATAAAATGTTTATACAAGGAAGTATACGAAATACATATCTTGTGCATTTTTTAGTTTCTCTTTGCCCTTTTTAGGGTTCCGTACCCGAAGGTAACCAATGGGACCCTATTAATAAGCCTCGGCTGTCCGTCCGTTTGTCCGTCCTTCCGTCCGTTTGTCCGTCCTTCCGTCCGTTTGTCCGTCCCTCCGTCTGTCTGTCAGCGGGCTGTATCTCATGATCCGTAATGGGTTAACAGTTGAAATTTTCACAGAATGTGTATTTCTGCTATAACAACAAGACAACGAGACATATCTCAGTTTTTTTTTGTTATTTATTATATAGTTAAATTATATATTTTTTATATTCGATATCAATGGCTAACACCAAAATATTGCCTTATGTTTTTGTTCAGGCGTTACTCAAAAAACATACAAAATGCCTATTTATCTACAAAATTCGTAAATGCATGTAATTAAATGACGATACAATAGTTATGGGATGTATCTAAGTAACCTTTATCCGAAAGTTAAATGTGAATAGCGTTTATTGGTTTCGGTGCGAGAAGTTATCGAATCCGAGTCGATTTCGCTTTCCGAGACGATTGTGAATAGCCCGGCTGGACCGTAGTCCAAAGCAAAATATAACTGGCGAACCAGTAAAAGAGGTCTTGGCCCCTTGGTAGTGCGTAAGGACATACATCGACCGAAGTCGCGTATGTCAATGCGTGTAAACGCCATACAGAATACGATCAAATCCAGCCACAGAGAATGTACGTCACAGGTATTAGGTAACAATAGGCACACTGACCATAAAAAGCCTTCCGTGAGCGCCACCACCTGTCAGACCGCTGTTCCTGCAGACGTAATGTAAGTGTAAGGCATCACCACCAATTGCTTGGTCAGCACGGCCAATTGGGCGCAGAGCGTGTCATGAGTCTACCGCTCACCTCAAGGGAATGGGGTCCCACGTTGCGCGACTTTCGGCCGATCTCCCTCCAGCTACCACCTGCATGAGGTCAACACATATGCTTCACCAAACAATACAATGGCAGATATAGCCAATAGGCAGTTATAAGATAATAGTAATAATTCGCCATCAGAAAGGGTTTGTGGCACTGACATTAAGTATATGCATTTTTTGATCATGTTTGTCTCACCCACCAACAAGTTGCCTTCAATCTTACAAAGGTGGGAACTTTATAGAGATATATTATTATGTTGTTATACACAACATCATGGAGTTCAGACAGTCTGCAGCCCCGCAGTGAAGGGACCCTTCTTGGACAAAGCTACTTAGGTTCTGAATCAAACCAAGACGCAAAGACGCAATGCTGCAAAACGCAACAAGCATCAATACCCACTATCGTCAGATTACACCATTCCAAGGTCCCCCAAACGGGACGGGAAGGTGTGGTAACAAAATTAATAATATTGTTAACTAAAAATCCATGTATCATAGCGCTATTGCACTAAGACATGGGGTTGAGTACTTAAAAGTACTACTAAACACACTCACTGTAATCCGAAAGATAGCCGACGTATCATAATGCTATGCGCTAAGACGCCAAATTCTATAAAAAAATATTTCGTAACTTTGCGTTAAGACTAAAAGTGGGATTTTCAATTTAGAGTACAGATGAGAATATTTACGAAATTTCTCGTCGTGAGATTCTCAAAAACAAATATGACAAAGGCGTTTATCCATGCATCGATCACGTGGAGCTTTGACTAACCTTTCATCACTTTGACTGTCAATAAATTCCTATACGGCTATCAGTTGCATACAATCTCCTTGTTTTATTAAACGTCTATGTCAAAGTAAGGATTTATTGTAAAAGGACTGAAAGAGACGCTAATAATTTTTACGACGTTTATTTTACATCATTTACTATGAAGGTATTCATTAATAAAAAAGTATGAAAATGAATATCATAAAAATGATATTTTAAAAAACAAATAAATATAATATAATGTAATTTTTATCCTGGTTAATGGTAACTTCCGCTTTCCTATTCAAACCTTCCACATTGCTCAGTCCGTAGTATTCTCAGTCATAAGCTCTCTCATATACGCTTAACGACGCTCGAGAGTTTAGGAGTCCACTACGTGTTCTTTTGCCACAAAAATGTGGCCGTAAAACTGTAACTGATAATCCTGAAAGTTATTGCAAAATATTTTTATAGGATAAGAGTGTCAAACGAGCACACAGTCCACCTGATGGTAAGTAGTTGCTGTGGTCCATAGACATCAACATCCATCCTCAACTACGAATCAAAATGCAGATGCGTTGTCACCCTTGAGAACTAAGATGGAATGCCTCGTTTCGAGTAAAAAGGGTATGCGGTTCCTTACACTCATATGAAACACAGCAGCGAAAATTTAATGTGGGGCTGTCCTTTACCCTGCTTGCCAGTACGAGTCTGTAAAATGTATATAATATTGTATTATAATTAAAATATAATAATGTTATTAACAAAAATAAATTAGTTGTTTACTGGCATTGCCATTGAAAAGTATCATCATCATCATCATCAGTATATTCATTGTATATGACATGACAGTCATTATAATATTGTGATTAATGTTACGTTTAAGAAAAAATTATTACATCATCATATACATGTTTTAACTATAATAATATTATTTAATTAAATTACAATAATTGCTCCGTGAAGCTTGGCATTGAGTTGTCGAGAGTGGCAGAGGGCCGCGGGTTCGAATTCCACACGGAACAAGTATGTTTTATGTATGTAAACTGCCTTCACGATACAGGAGAAAATCCTAGTTTGGGGTTATTTTAGTAAAATCACAAAACTTGACTTTTCACTGCTGTTAAAAAAAAAACAATTAATATTGTCTTATAAAATCGAAGAGGCATAGTTTTAGTTCTTTTGTACTTTATAATATAATAATTTGTAGAAAAGCTTTTAATATAATTTCAAAACATTTCAATTTTGCTCTAAGCATTTTAATAAGGATATATAATAACTCATTTTTGATATAAACTAACCTAATTTGAAAACTAATTTTATTGATAAATATACAAATTGTAATAATAGGTGGCGACCCCGTTAGACAAGTTGTTTTAATTTATTTGTTTTTATAAATTTAATTAAAAAAGTCAACGTTTATGTCAATGAATTTCATTCAAATGATCTTGATGTCTTGAGGGCATCATCGCTTCGTTTGAAAATGTTTTTGAACAAAGGAGGCACAAAGGCAAAGATGGATTGTTCGAATATTCTATGAACCCATATTTAATATATTCTGCACTATATTGCCGTCTCTTCTGTTTTGTTTCCGACATGGCTTTGTTTATTAAATAAAATGTTGAACTTAAATACTTGCTTAAAGATTCCGCGCGAAAAAACTAATGAAAATATAAAAGTTATTAGGAGCTTTTATATAGGATTTAAATACAGCACGCAACGACAGGAATAAGACAAACAAGCGCAAACTCGTTTATGTCTTTAAACTCGTTTACGCTCAATCGTACTGAGCAAGTTATGACAAGTATCGATGAACCACTGATTTGGATTGCACCAATAGCGTTATTTAACAAAAACTTGTTACAACTTGATTGCGTACAGCGTACGGGCTATCCTACGAAATCTATGTTAAGTATTTCTAGTTTATATACCATCATACAGGGCAGAAAAATATAAACTAATTATTCGGTATTGAGTAGTAGGCAGGTTTTAATTTTATAAAATTAAAAAATATATACATTTTAACGTCCCCCGCTAGATCTCCAACGCCCACAATTAAATATCATGTGAATGCGTGTCGTAGAAGACGTCTATGGGAATTTACAGAAAAATCATTTGTTCTACGCCAGACGAGACAGACTGCAACAAGCAGCAATGTCAAGGGTGCAAGACATATACGACCTCTGGTACTGCAATTGTAAATCCTACTGCCAAGGGTAAAGACAGTTCTTCTTCTTTCTCCTTGCAGTGAGAGAAGCCTATGTCCAAGAGTAGGCTTTTACGGCTTCACGAAGAAAAGAAGAATGAATGAAAGATATTTTTTCAGATTTTATATATCAAATTTGTGACTCTCTACTTTTTACATAATAAATATATTAATATGTTTTATACTTACCTTTTAACTAAAAAAATCCTCTTGTTCGAATCTTTCTGATAAACTGGGAAAATATTGCTTTGCAAAGAATACATACAAAGCAGATCTACAAAGTAGGTGAGAAATAGCATACGTCAATGAATGAATCCATTATGCTAATTACTTTGCCTTTAGCAAGTAATGCCTTACGTAATATCAAATAAAGCAACGTCATATTTGCCTTGAATACTTAAACCAATACTATCATTTAGGCAATAAAATTTCATATAAAATGCTATCATATATTTTTTCTAGAACCAGAATGAGTAAGCCGAAGTGCCAATGGGCTAATCATATAGCTCGAAGAACCGAAAACCCATGGGGAAGAAAGGTTCAAGTGGTATCCTCCTTCCAGTAAGCGAAGTCATTTTTTGGCATATTTATAATACGCAATTGCCCAAATACGAAAATGTAGTTCAAAAATGCACCCATTGACTACCTGCATGTTCCATCAGGTCGTTATTCCATCTTGTGGAGGGTCGCCCAACACTGCGCTTTACAGTACATGGCTGCCACTCGAGAACCATGCTTCCCCATTAGTTGTTGGTTCTTAAAAACTACGATTGTGTAGGTTCGGTGTGAGAATATCCACTACCCCACTTATTATATATAGTAGGTAGGTACTACCTACCTTTATATCTGGATTGGCTAAGTTAAGCCGCTGATCATTACAGAATGAAGGATAGAATCCTTGTTAGAAGGCAACAGTCTATTACTTTGCATTGGCCTACTATTTATGGAAATAAATATCATTACAGCCCTTCACAAGTCCACTGCTGAACATAGGCTTCCCCCACGGAATGCCACAAAGCGCGATCCTGAGCAATCTGCATCAATTGACTTCCTGTATATCTTACCAGGTCGTCACGCCATCTAATACGCTTTAGCATCTAGGAGGGACGCTTTACACTCAGCCTGACTGTACGAGGCTGCCACTCGAGAACTTTTCTTCTCAATCGGTTATGGGTTCCTTGAACTATATGGCCGGGACATTGCCACTTCAGCTTACTAATCCGTTGGGCTATGTCGGTTACACTGGTTCTACTGCAGATATTTTTGTTTTTAAGTCTATCACCGTGTAGTGTCAGTTAAGAATATTCACTACCTTCTCGTAGGTGTCGTAAGAGGTGATAGAGGAAAACTGAGGCAGGAGGTGGGCAGCAGCATCTTTCTGATAACAGCAAACTAACTATAATAAAACTGCCGTTGCCTACCCGCTCGCCAAGCGTGGCATCTATGGCAATAGTTACAAAAACCAACGAAAAATTTACAAAAAGGCAGCCCCTAGTTCCCGGCGGCGCCGCTATTCCTGACTACGGTGAAGTGGACCATGGTAACAGCGGGTCAGGGGGTGCTAAGAACCTTCAGTGGAGGTTCGGTTGGTACCTAAGTCGACTCGACCTGGCAACACATCTGGCAAGATCCTGAAGCTAGAACAATTCGGCAACATGTTCTTTCACCGGTAGAGTGACCATCTGTCCCAAGAAGGTATCGGTATTATCATCCACAATTCTATCGTTAACAGCGTTGTAAAACTTGGGAGTATGTAGATTAGGGTTTCGAAGAGAAAATCCTCATTAATACCTTTCGCTGCGAGGGCAACGAGAAGGTTATGCCAGACTCCTACCAGCTAAAACCCCAAGGTGGCCACCATCAGCGTATACAAGGGGTCACGAGATTTTCATTCGGAACGCAACCGGGGCCCCTCCATCGTTTTGCTACACTTATAGCACATCCCCGGGGGCAGTAATTGCTGACCACAGCACTCTCACAGTACTACCATAATGTCTCGGGACCATTTCCGGGTCATCTTCCTCCTCCGGGGTTTTATAACTAGGCGTTTGAAGCCTCCGTCTGCAAACCCAGAGGCACCTTTTCTGAGAGGGGAACACCATTTTCATGAGGAGGGTCATGACGAATGCCTTAGCGAAGTTCTCTCCGAACTGGATCTACCCTCTCCCGATCCCGCTCAAAAGCCTCCTTCTGAATCATATTGGATTCACAGAAGGTTTCTACGGTACTCCACGTCGAATCCCCGCTCAGCATCACCAACACGACTGCTGGCAGGGAGAAGTTCCATCCGATCTGGTTCAGCAGGATTGTCCACTCCCGTTCCCACGCTGGACATACCGCGAACGTATGGGAATTGGAGTCCTGGTCCCGTTCACCACAGTAATAACAAGTCGCGGTCACCTCGCGTCTGCTCTTACACAGATAATCACCGAAGCACCCGTGTCCAGTAATTATCTGTGTATGTCTGTAGGTGAGTCTTCCTACTCGCCACTCCATCAAGGTTTCGAAGACTGGATTGCTCCAATGACTCGTTTGCGATTATAGAACTACTCGAGTCTTGTGCGCAATATCGCCAAAGAGTTTTATCGTTTCTGTCGTTTTATTGGTTCAAGTACCAACCTGAACGTTCAGAATAAGTAATATAGGCAAAAAGTGGAGAAGAATTAATTAAAAAAAGATCTCAACCGTTCTGTCGTTTTTATCATTTCAATTCAAAATGCATGGTAATGCATTATTTTAAGTGATTATTACTGCGCACGTACACATTCGTTAGGGTCAATCGGTAAGCAAAAACTTTGTTGCCCATAAATCACATTCATATTGGAATAATTCCAAATAAAAGTAGAAGCCTTATTTACTAGTATTTTCAAAGAAGAAAATGCAAAAATCTTTTTTATATACGCTATATCCTATCAACATATACATTATATTTTGGATTCCAAATTTCAGAGGCATATTACAAATGCCTGCGTACAAAATCGCAATATAGAATTTTGAAGGTTTTTATGCTTTTAAAATTGGCCGATAATTTAGAGTCAAAGCTTAAATAGGAAAGTTTAAATAGCAATTTAGAGTCAAAGTAACACCGAGATATCTGATAGTGCTGGTTCTATTTGGAGAAGTATGGTGTAATTTATAATTATAAATTATATGATTAGGTTTACGAGTAAATTAGCAGATGAAACATTTAGAAATATTCTGATCAAGTTTATTGTTACTGTACTGTTCTACGCTTCTAAACTGAAGAGATCCTTTTGAAGTCTAGAACAACTTTCCAAATGACATAAAATTTTTATATCGTCAGCGTAAAGAATAATCTGGAAACTTCTAACACACGTGTCGATATCATTGATAAAAATTAAGAAGTGCAAGGGCCCCAATAGGGATCCTTGCGGTACGCTAGACAATATGTGGATTGCAGATGAATGATATCCACCAAGGACGATTTCGGATGTATGACGTAAACCATCTGAATAAGTCACCCATTGAAACGAGTTTACGTAAAATAATTAAATGATCGATTCTGTCGAATGATTTGCAGTAGTAGACCGTATAGACTACATCTACCTGTGCTGGTTTAGACATAAAGCTAGTCAGATAGCCGGAACAAATAACAAAGTTTGACACGGTGGATCTGTTTTTTAAGAAACTATGTTGATTTTCACTAAATGTGGCGAAGGGATAATAGACCTGGTTGTAAATGATTTTTTCAAATACTTTCGCGAATAAACAGAATTTGGAAATGGGACGATAAATTTGTACATCATCCTTAGGTCCTTTTTTATGTATTGGAGTAAAAAAAATATTTGGAAAAATATATGTTTCCGCATATTTAGAAAAGTGTTTTAAGGAACCTTTAAGGAAGGGCGGTACTGAATGTTCAGAGGCAAATTAAGAGAATCTGCACAACCTACAATTAAGATTGCCGGGATAATGTCTGGTCCAACAGATTTGTATAGATTGATAGCCTTTACAAGTCTGGATACCTCTGCTTTTGCACCTCGATGGAACTAATATGAACAAGGGATTGATCAATTTGCGAGTCAATAATATTAAAATTATTTGTGTCGGAATCGTGAAGAAAGTTAGACTTAAAAAACTGATTGAAAAAATCATAAATTACCTCACCTTTGCCTAAAGAATACTGTCTGAATTTCAAGGATATGCTTTTGGAGAATTTTTACTCTTAACAAAATTCCAGAAGACTTTCGGTGATTTGCTTAAATTATTTTCTATATCACGAGTTTAAGCTTCATACATACTTATTTTAAGAACCTTCCCACGTTCCCGTAATAAAACAAAAGAATCAAGATCGGTAGTATTTCCATATTTTTTATACTTTGAGTGATACTTAAATTTTTCTTTTCATATTTTAATTAAGGGATTTTATATCAGGGAGGAAATCTGGAAGATAATTTTACAGTTTTGCAAGGGACATTTTCATTGATTAGCGTTAGCATATTTAAACAAGATAAATATTTAATTTGTAACACATATTAGGCGATGCATGCTTTAGAGCTAGAGTAGTCGATATATCTTGAGCCAATGAACGCTGAAACTATAAGCTCTCGTCGAACACCTCTAAGAACACTACCCCTCCCCCCATGCGTTGACCTGTATTAGAACAATTCCTATCACGACGAGTTATTGGAGCAATCCAATCTTCGAAACCGTGATTGAGTGGGGAGTAGGAAGATTGACCTATAGACATACACAGATAATTACTGGACACGGGTGCTTCGGTGATTATCTGTGTAAGATTATCTGTGTAAGATCAGACGCGAGACGACGGCGACTTGTTGTCGCTGTGGTGGACGGGACCAGGACTCCGCTTCCCATAAGTTCACGGTATTTCCAGCGTGGGAACGGGAGCAGACAATCCTGGTGAGCCGGATCGGATTGCACCTCTCCCTGCCAGCAGTCGTGTTGGCGATGCTGAGCGGGGATTCGACGTGGAGTACTGTAGCAACCTTCTGTGAATCCGTTATGATTCAGAAGGAGGTTTTTGAGCGGGATCGAGAGAGGATAGATCTAGCTCGAAGACGACGTCGCTAAGTCATTCGTCATGGCCCTCCTCATGAAAATGGTGTTCCCATATCAGAAAAGGTGCCTCTGGGTTTGCAGACGCTGGAGGCGGAGGCTTCAAACACCTAGTTATAAAACCCCCGAGGAGGAAGAGGACCTGGAAATGGTCTCGAGACATCGTGGTAGTACTGCGAGAGTGATGTGGTCAGCAAGTACTGCCCCCGGTACTGCTATAAGTGTAGCAAAACGATGGAGGGGCCCGGCTGCGTTGCGAACCGAGATTCCGTGACCCCTCGTATACGCTGATGGTGGCCACCTTGGGGTTTTACTCGGTAGGAGTCTGGCATAACCTTCTCGTTTCCCTCGCAGCGATAGGTATCAATGAGGATTTTCTTTTCGAAACCTTAATTTAACCACTCCCAAGTTTTACAACGCTATTAACTGTAGAATTGTGGATGATAATACCTTCCTCCGGCGAGGCAACCTTTTCCGAAATGGAGTCTAAATGCTGTGATTTCGTAGAGTCGAGTTTGACCTCGAGTTTACGCCAGTCGACGAAGGTTTTGGTCTGAAGGACCTCAGCTGCCGACCGGCCGAGTTCTAATACGACCGGCCTGTGGTCCGAGCATAATTTGACGAAAGTTTCGATCGAGTTAGTAGTAAGCCAGATGCCTTGTGTGAAAGTGTGAAAGAAAATAATAGCGAGTTGGACTCGCAGGAGAGATAACGTCGAAATTCTCTCCATGAAGTCGCATAATACGTTTGCGTTTCGATTATTCACGTTAGGATTGCCACTAACGTGTTAACTGTTTAGGTCTCCCGCGATTACTACGCTGGGGCCTAAATCTAGTAGAGCCGGAATGTCGGCTTCTGATATATGTTGCTGCGGTGGTAGATAAGCCGATGCGATTATGATGAGCGGATGGCCCGTAAGTATCCTATCTACAAACCAGTGCTTCTAAGTTAGCAAGGGGGGAGTATCTATCGGTATACAGTGCAAGGACCTTTTGTAGTAGATCAAGGTGCCGCCTTTAGGTTCGGTCAGCCTATCATTTCTTATTAGGGTATAGTTAGCTGTTTAGGAATCGCGCACGCTAATTTTCAAGAAAGTCTCTTGCACTAGCATGATGTCGACATCATGATCGCGTAAAAAGTACACGATTTCTTCCTTTTGATCTCTGATTCAATTTGCGTTAAAGAACGCGACAGTCAGAGAGCTAGGTTTAGTTATTCCGGTATGTCGCACAGCCATTATGGTTTTAAAAGAGTGGCCAACTTAGGCGCACTGAAAGGAGCCAATTTTATCGATGATGATGAATGGTTGCACTGAGTTTATCCTGCGTAGTTTTTGCCTCGCGAAGTTTACGGGGCAGAGAAGTGACTTCAGCAATATTAATGTTGCTGATGAAGCTGCAAACTAACGAGAAGTCATCCGACTCGGGCATTCGGGTGCACTCGCATGTGATGTGATAGCCTAGACACTTAAGGCATATAGGCCGGGCGTAACAGTTTTTGGCCGAGTGGCCGTATGGATGGCATCGATGGCCAACGATGCCCCTGTTACGAGGAGCCTCTACTGCAATCCCCAGGAAGTTGAAGATACGGCGGACGTTGAAGATCTCTTTGCCTTCCAGAGTCAGGTCCAGGATGATGAGGCAAAGGTCAAGGTATCTTTTCTTGTCAGTGCCGCCAGCCCGCGAACGACAACGCGGATATTTCTTTCCCCCGCGAGGACGGAGGAAGAGCTTCCAGATGCGCAGTTAAAGCGCGGAAGTCATGCGTCATCGAGACGTGGATGTGAATGCCCTGTTCACCGTTGTGGACCTTGGGACAGAAGATTTTTTTGGAGTCTATCCATTTGTATAGTTTGCTTTATCAGGATTTGTCCTGAAGTATCATTGGGAGCAGCGGCTTGTCCTTGCGCTCAGAGGCCACTTTAGGGTTTGCGGTTTTAATTGTGACCTTGGCAGATTCGGGGTGCGCTGAAGGCATGGTCTTTTTAGCCGGAGTGGTTTTACGGCGCTAAGGAGCTGAGTGAGGTTCGACACCCTTTTTCGCGGTGAGGCACTTGCGTTTATACTCGAGACTAGGGTGAAACCTTCGTCCTCAGGCTTGTCGGGTTTCGCTACATCTAACTCTATCTTAGAGCCCGGCTTGGCGTCCAAGAACGCCGGGGACGGCATACGAGTAGAGAACGTATAAGGTGCGGTGGACACGGCGTCATAAACGGACACGGGGGTCGCAGGTCCGTTGCCCGGTGACATGGAGTCATCAACGAGCACGGTCGGAGGTTCAGCAACGGGCATGTCACGCTGTGCTAGAAAGGTCGCCCAAATGTCGGGGCAGACGCGAATTAAAATGTTGTTGAGTTCGGCTATAGTAACAGCCACCATCTTGATCAAGGCTTAAAAGCACTTGTGTACCAAGCCCCCCCACCTGACGGCGGGATAGGTGTGTACTTAAGACAAACACCTATACACCTAGCACGTTGGTAAGCTAGGGTGTGTAAGTCGTCTAAAGCGACAAGCGAACACAGAAATTTATTGTTCTTCGCGCAAAAGCACTTTATTACTCGGAAGTGGTAGTACGTACGTGGTGGCCATGCTGCAGCTATATTATGGTTGTAACAAGAATGGGTCGGCTCGACCGGGGAAAGACCACGCTCTCGCAGAATACCAGAGTAAAATAGCGGCTTAACCCTGCTGTGTTTCGTATGGTAAGTGTAGAGAACCGGAGACCCTTTTTACTGGAAACGAGGCATTCTATCTTAGTCCTCACGGGTGACAACGCATCTGCATCTTGATTCGCTATCGAATATAGATATAGATGTCTATGGGCCACAGCAACCACTTACCATCAGGTGGACTGTGCGCTCGTTTGTCACCCTATCCTATAAAAAAAGTGCATGGGCTCCACCGAAGGAATACGTCCGCGCAGCTAGAGCGCAGACAACCAAATTGAAATACTGAATGAATCTGAATCAATGAATGAATGACACAATTAGGCTGAAACTTGGTATATATACTAACAATGAGTCACACAACTAGCACCTATCTGAATGAGTAAATTCACCCTCTCCCGCTCCGCTATTCCACGAACTTTTTGACCTCCTTTATTGACTTTCAAGATTGAAATTTTAAAGTGTAAAGAAAAGTTGAGATTACAATCGTTATTCTCTGAATACATTCTCACAGGGCTTGGCCTTGATAACGCCTAAACACAAATATAAAAATAAAGTTGCGTAGCCACAGTAATTAATTTAAAAATTTTTGGCCATTAAACAAATAGCCTTTTCCTCTTTTTTTATCAACCTTTAGTCTACGAAATGTATTACTAAAAGCTTTTAGCGATTCACATTAGCTACTTCAATTTTGTTAATTTTTCAATAAACAATGTTGGCATAAAAACACAATTAAAATCTTAATACATTAAAAATGGGGGTTATGTTGATTTAATGTGAACGCAACAAGTTATATGTGTTAAAATTAAAAAGTTTCAAATGGGTTTAAATACCAAACCAAGTATATTTTTTCTATTATGGACGTGTTACTGATATGCAGTTATTTCATAAATATCATGGCAATAAACGTTTAATGTAATAAAACATACTCATCTTTCGGACTTTATTACTCATTTTTATTCACGAAACAAATATTTCATTATTACGGTATTTAGTTCTTGGCCTTAGATAAGCTATGTGATGATGAGCGATATTATGTCTATACTTAGCAAGCGCTTTCTAAAATATTAAGTAAACGTTCTCTTTGTAATTATTATAATTATGACTACATATTAATGCTTGTATCATATACATAACAAGATTGCGCAGTCAGCCATATTGATCCAGTATATTTTCAGCATACTATAATCGTCCCTGCAGTTTGATATACGGTACCAACTAACCTTACTATTAAAATAGACTTTTTTATTGAAATTAATAGATTTTCTTCTAATGAACTAATGTCCTTGTGTAATGTGATCAAAATAATGTAAGCAAAAAAATGGTCACATGGGTGTGTAAAGTTGAACAGGATCCCACGGACGTGTATAATTCGCCTTATGCAGCATTCCCCGTTCTAACAATATACCTTGGACCGTCTTACTTGAAACATGACTTTCATTTTAAACGCCTAAAATCCCAAATCATTATACTTGGTACTAAAGACAAGAATATAAATTTATAACTGGGAACAATTCTATTACCCATGACGTACTTTTATAACTTTTTATTGAAGAAATGACTGAATTATGTTTATCATAAAAGCTTTTTGTAACGATTGTCTAAATAAATAGTAACTATTAGCAACGAATTATAAAATTACAGCTTTATATTTTTTCCTACAAACAATGTCCTAAAGTTGTTTTATATAGACAATATTCTTTGAAATAATATATAAGAAAAAAGTATTATAAGAAATCTTAACCAGTTTGAAAACTTTAACTTTTCTACTTTTTTAACTTACCGGTCCAAAGCCATTGGATTTTTCTTCCAGGTGGAGTGAACTCCTCTATAATAATAATAATATGAGAATGATAGAAGTTCTGAAAGGATGAAAATAATGGAGCAGATATATTACCTCTATTTAAATTTTTTTTTAATAATTTTTCTTTATTATTGCATTACAGACAACGTATTTTTTAAGAGTATAATATGAACGTAACGTATAATATGAAGGCCAGTGTGAATGAAGGTGTTGGAAGGGGTAGACCTAGGCGGACATTTCTAGACCAAATCAGGGACGTCTTGAAAAAAGGCCAGGTCAAGAGTACCCTAAACCATAGAGCATGTATGAAGGGAATAATGAAAGTGGACGAAGCAAAACAAGTATGTAAGGATCGTAGCAAGTGGAAAGAACTGGTCTCTGCCTGTTTGTGATTATATGTATGTATGTATGTATAATATGAACAAAGACGTTAGATCCGTTTATCTGTAAACATTTCTGTTAACATTTGTAAAGAATTAAATATTTGCGCTTGTCACTGAACTCCTAACCAGCTGGACCGATTTTGATAATTGTTTTGTGTTGTGTTTGAGTGGGTCTCTGTTTTTATTGTGAATTTCAATCATGATTCACTATTAGATACGGTAGGTGGCGTTGTTGTCGAGATCCAAAAATCACCCGTTGGAAGCTGGGGTATCGCTAGTTTTCTGTCTGATTATCTTTTATTTACCGGACACCAGATGTGTAAATATACCTTTCACAATCCTGATTTTTTATTTTGTTATTGAATACTTTTGCCCATTATACTCGTATATAAAGACAGCTATGATCTACTATACAAAAAATCGCATATCTATACACTAATGTCAATGATTTCATTTCAATGGTATAATAATATCTCAAAAGATTCCACTGATAATGTTTAAATAAAAAAAAAATATTTCTGAGGATAATGAATATCACAATATGAAATGAAACGCAAACATTGATTTTTGTGATTACATTTTATGAAAATAAATAAATTGAAACAATTTTCTCGGTTCGTCGCCTATTATTACAATTTGTAATAATAGGCGACGAACAAAGAGAAAATTGTTGCATTTCCGTAAACGCGTATTGACGTTAATCGGGGTGCAGAGTCAGCACCGGTGATGACGTTGCGTCCGGGTGGCGTCATGTGTGAGTGCCGTCAGCAGGTGACGTATCGAGGTTATCGCTTATTGCAAATTACTAGGAAGATCTTAATATAACACCCCCCCTCCCCCAGATCATTAATTAATTTTGAAGATTTATCTGAGAATAGTGATGGATGCTGCTTGGTCTTTCCAGGTGTCTCGGGTACTGTATGGATTTTATCTTTGGGGGGTAATTCTGCAGAAGTGTATACCATGTCGCCTTATAAGTAGCTGTGTGGTGAGTGCGAGTGCGTTTAATATAATGATGTAAAGCGGAATCGTCATATGATATATTGTGTACTCCGGCGATGCTTGCTTTATTTTCAGAGTAGGCTGCGTTATTACCCTGTGGTTAGCGTCATGCAGTCTTCTTAAGTCAATAGAGTTAAGATAAATCTGAGATTATTCTTCGAGCGGTTCTTCAATTTCTGTTGTCAGCTTCATTACCTTCAGCGGCTATCCTTCAACTACCTCATTAGTATTGGTGATTGTAAAGTTGGTAAGTAAGTACCGTTGAGAATGTTCTAATTATTTTTGTTGTTAATCCTTGTGGCGTGGGGGAAAGACAGAATTTAATGTTTCTCGTCCAGTTCTTCCATAGCTGATCTTGATAGATTGTAGCAACGTCGCAGGTCCTATCAATGACTTGATTTATTAAAAGATTCTGGATACAGTCTGGAATTTGTCGTAGCTGATGGTCCATTTACTCACCACGGAGTTACCAGCCTTATACTTCGGGGACTCAGCAACTATCTTCAAATAACCTTTTCTATTAGTAGCTATTAAAGGCTAAGGAGGGACGAGGGCCTGCTTAAACTTATTGGGGGCCATGGATAATTAATAGAGATCGTAATAATTCTTAGTAAATTATGTGCATTTGTGCGTGTGCATGTGTGTGTGTGTGTGTGTGTGTGTGTGTGTGTGTGTGTGTGTGTGTGTGTGTGTGTGTGTGTGTGTGTGTGTGTGTGTGTGTGTGTGTGTATGTGTGTGTGTTAGTTTAATATTTAGTTATTATCTTCTATTCAGGGATCATCCATTGTTGGATGAAGACCTCCACCATCTCGTGCCATTTGTCTTTATCTTTCGCAGTACGTGTCCTCAGATATCGCGCTACTGCCTCTATATCATCCTTCCACCTTTCGTCTCTGGTACTTATAACGTGCTCCACCAATTTCAATTTAAGACTCACTATAGTTGTAACGGCATCTGTTTTTTTGTTTTTCTTATAATTTTGATGCTGCTCATTATATTTGATAGTATTTTACGTACTTATTTCGGTATCTTTTTAAAATGATCTTATTTTCTTTTTATTTTTGCATTGCAGGACTAAGTTTGACATCCATAAGTAAGAGTTGGTAGGATGTTCGAGTCCATAAATTTCTTTTTTGTTTGTAATGTGAAGTTTCATTATTTTGTATTTATGTGATCGATAGTCGAAAAGTTTTTCCTGAAACCAGCTTGTTCTTTTGTTTGGTTTTCTTCTATGTTTCTAGATATTCTATTTAAAAGTAAGGATCTTAAAAGTTTGTACTCGTATATGACCGAAAGCAAAATTATTGGTCTATAGTTACTTATATTTTATATCTCCTTTTCAGAAGAGTAATTACGCAGATTTTTCATTTATCGGGGACTTTTTTGAACAATATTTGTTAAAATAAGGCAGTTAAGTAATCGAATCATCAAATGCTTTAATTACGTCACATATTGTGCCATCTTCAGCGGGGCTTTTATTTGTCTTCGTCTTGGAAATACCGTTTCTTACTTCCAATTGTAGGAGAACTTCCTCAATTTGAGTTATGGTTTTATTTGGACTATTTTTATTGTGCATTTATCTTATTTGTATAATTCTTTGAAAAATTCGTTGCTATTTCTAGTAAACCTTTTCTAGATGTTGTTATTTTGTTATATTTTGTTTTTAATTTCATTGTTTAATTTTTCATATTATTTATTTTATTTTAAGCTCTTTTATTAGACCCTGGAAGCTTTAATTTGTCTTATATGGTTTAATTCTATGTGTTTTTGTTTACCTTTATCTTTTTGTCATATCTTTTTATGCAGTATTCTTATTCATCTCTTAATCTTAATCGTTTCCTTTGCTTAAATTTTCTATGTTTGGTTTTATTTAGTTGTTCACTTTTCTCTATAAGTTCCACATTATTTTTTTCTTTACTGATATCTATGTTTCTTTTTTTCAATTTTGTGTGAATTTAGTAGTCTTTTTACGTATTTGTCGATTGTGTTAATAATATTTTCTTATGTAATATCTGCTGTTCCACCTATTACATTATCTTCATCTTTCAGTGACGTTTTTAATAAGTCTTGTTCGATTGACGTGAAGTTTTTTCTCTTGTTGTCGATTTTTTTCCTACTTTGTTTGAAAACTTTTACATTAGTATTATAGTACACCTTACAGGTCTATGGTCAAATGAAAATGGGATGTTATTTCAGATTCTTTAACCATTCTTATATTTTTAGCTAATATGTAGTCAATTTCGTTTCTTGTGTTGCTGTCAAGAGATTGCCAGGTCCATTTATTATGAGTGTTCTTTTTAAATGTTGTGTTTGTAATATTATCAATTTATTCTCGTAGCAAAATTCTATTCATCGTTATCTTCTAATGTTTCTATTTCCATATCCGAACTTTCCTGTCACTGAGTATTCTTCTTCTCTTGGCAAACCGATCTTAGCGTTAAAATCACCTTACAATAAACGTATTCTTCTTGGTGTTTTTCATTGCCTTTATTAAGTCATTATAGGTGTTTTTTATTTATGATTCTGGTACGTTTTCTGTTTTTGCATGTATTTGTATGACGGTTATATAATCATTGTTAAATTTCATGTCTAGATGGACTATTCTGTCTGTAAAAAAGTAAAGTTGTCAATCTTTTTTTCAAGTTTCATACTTCTTCGTTTCTGGTGCTATAAGACGTCTTTTTATTCTTATTGGCCTTGTACTTTTTATGTCTTTGTATTTGTTTTTGTTACTATTTGTTGGCGCCTCTTTTGAAGTATTTTTAACGTTTTGGGGGAATGTAGATAATTGTCTTTTGTTACTACTTGTATTTTTATATTTTTTCTTAACAACAAAGCTTATCGTATTTGTATTCTATATTGCACGCACCTTACGTTAACAAAAAGTTTTTTCGTCTTACGAGTTTTTAGGCACTTTTGATATTTATTTTTGAATTTTTATTCAAGTATGGCCTCCCAAAAAGCTAAAGGGTACTGCACAGCACTGTTATCACTTTGTCCAAAGTTACATTTATTTATATTTTTCCGTCTTTTATCTAATAAACACTTCAATTTGCACCGATCAAACAAGAAATAACGAAATTAACTGTAAAATATTTTTGCCCATGCGATTTAATTATTCACATTTTTTTATATTATCAGTCCAGACGTAACACTATCGATAATTAATCTTGGGAAACATTTTGATTACTTTTCCTTTTTATTACTATTACTTTATTTTACACACTTTATCATTATTTATTTTATATAATGTACGAACTCGATCCATACCGTGGCACCGAAGCTCACTCTCTCTAGATCATACGTACTGTAACGCTCCCCCCCATCTATCAATATCTATAAAATATATAAAATTTATGTGAACGGTATAATATCCATATATTGATCTTTCTACAGGTTTAATTATAGGCTGTTTAATAAATTTCTGACGTGATCGTCTTAGTTAAGATCCTTATTTACGTTTTGTTTGCTTAGTAACTAAATTCTTTTAGGTATCTCTCGAAAGAATGAATATTCACTAGAGCAATCGAAATCTTTTAGTAGTGCCTTATAATTATTTTAAGCTAAAGAAACTAGTTCACGAAGACAGGGCTCAAAAAGGTTAAGGAACATTAAATCGTTCCTATTCCCTGTATCACGTTCATACCAGTCAATTCCTCAAGAATTAATCCCTTTCCACTTGGAAAACGCACACAATACTTATATAAAATATAAGATACATGAGCTTCGCTCTCCTACATTTTAAAATAAATATACGGGAGGCACAGTGAGCGCCAACCATCCAACACGCTCCCCCCGAAGGGGACATTAATTTGGGAACTGGACCGTAGTCCACAGCAAAATAACTGGCGTACCAGTAAAAGAGGGCTTGGCCTCTTGGTAGTGCGGAAGCACAAGCATCGATCGAAGTCGCGCATGTCAATGCATGTTTAAATAAACACCGTACAGAAAAACATCAAATCTAGTCACAGTAAATGTACGACACACGGCTTAGGTTACGTCGAATAATAGGCACACTGGCCATAGAAAGCCCTCCGTGAGCACCAACACCTGCCAGATCACCGTTCTTGTATGATTTAAGTGTAAGGCATCAACACCAATTGCACAGCACGGCTACTAGCCGCAGAGCGTGTTATGAGTCTACCGCTCACCTCAAGAGAATGGGGTCCCACGTTGCACAGCTTTCGGCCGCAGTCTTAAGAGTCTTCTCAGATTCTTCCTCCAGCCACCCACATGAGGTCGACACATATGCTCCACCAACCAATACAATGGCAGATATAGCCAAAAGGCAGTTAAAAGATAATAGTAATAATTCGCCATCAGAAAGTGTTTGTGTCACTGTATATGCATTTTTAGATCATGTTTGTCTCACCTACCAACAACTTGCCTTCAATCATTCAGAGGTGGGAAAATAAAGATATTTACATCTTTTACAGAGATATATTATTATGTTTGTTATATAAAATATCATGGAGATCAGAAAGACTGCAGCTCCGTAATGAAGGGGCCTGACTTACGCAAGTCCAACCAAGATGCAGAATGCGCTATTGAGAATAACGACCCACCAAACTACCATCGCATAGATGCAATGCCGCAAAACGCAACAAGCACCAATAAGACTATCGTCGGCTCATATCATCCCAACGTCCCTCATAAAATCCCAGCAAACATCACAACCCGTGTACCTCCATCAACATGTGGTGTTGCCACAAGATGTGTCGAATCCGGCGCAGAACAACCGCAGATCCATCACATGACGTAATACTGAAGGTAGCAGTAAGGAACTCTCATTAATTTTAACCCATTTTTCAATTATATTCAAATGTTATTTATCTTTATTATTGTAATATAGTCGAATTGTATTTTTATTATTTAATATATTTTGAATATTTTAAGCATAGTTTTAATAAATTTAAATTTTTTTAAAGTCAATATTAAGCCTTTACTCTATTGAAATTTGATTATCTAATTATGGAAAATACCTTTCCAATGTTGCTCTTGGAGTGAGATGCTGCAAACTACGATGTCATTGAGGTAAAACAGGCAGATAACGTTTTGGAGACCCTTCAAGATATTTTCCATCACTCGATTAAAGGTAGATGGCGAATTTTTCAGGCCCATGGGCATGCGCAAAAATTCGTAATATCCATTTTCTACGTTAAATGCTGTATTGAGTACATCTTCTGGGTCCATCTCAACCCAGTAGAATTCACTAGCCAGATTGAGGGTTGAGAAATACTAAAATTACCTTATCCAAAAATTCATTAATGTTGGGGGATCGGATATTTGTCATAAGCAGTTTTTAATTTTAATTTTCGAAAGTTTACGACTAAATGCCATTTGTTCTTTCCTCAGGCATTAGATTTTTTTGGTACTATCCAAGTAGGAAAGCTCCAGGTAGATTCCGATGGTCTAATTAAGCACTTTTCCTATCTGATCACTGACCTCATCGCAGTTTATGAAAGGGTAGCGATAAGTTTTTGTGAAACCGCATCTCATCAGTTGTCCTAATCTTGTGTTTAATCTTATTTGTAAAAGTCAAAGCGTCTTCGCCAATATAAAATGTATCTGAATATTTTTGACACAGATTCTCTAAGTTAATGCGCTCGTATGTGCGTAATTGTTACAGTACTTTGCGTTCGCCTGACGTCATTTGTTCAATGCCCGTGCATTGGATAATATAAGCTTCCGCATGTACAGCACGGTCCATAGAAAATATTAACTCATGCGAGCTTGGATTAGTAATTTCAAGAAAACCACGATTATTTTTGACTGTGGTTAGACATTCATTTACTACGTAATTAGAGATAATCTGTTCGTCAATATAAGCATCTCCATCTTGTAAATTAATAGGGACCCTAACTAGCTTCGTTGCTTTGTAGGGATCACGTCTTCATAAAAGTTAATGTTCCGTGAATTATACTATTGGAGTAACAGAACGGGTAAAAAATTTTTTGTCTTTAAGATCAATTTAGCTTTCCAATTTTATAATAAATTTAAACCAATAAATCCGTGAACAAAGTCTGAAAGAATAAATTTTTGTTAAATTTTTGAATGAATTATTTAATATTTTCAGACTCTTGGAATTCACTCAAATATGAAAAAGTTACAGAATAATCACTACGCGTGATGTCATGTACATTTGTTACCTCGAAAGGGTTGAATTCACCCGTATCGATCAAAAATTTTAAAGATGTATTGGAAATTTGTATGTACGGGAGCTATCTCTGTGACTGTAAATTCTGTTTTGATTTTTGAGATTTCTCAGGCATTTCGGGTTCAACGTAGAATCCTAATGGGTTCTCTTGAGATAAATCGTAATTTAGTGACAAATTACGTGATTAACGGGTTGCCACCGTTAATCACGTAATTTGTCGGTTCTGGGTCGTAATACTCTGGGTTGGCCACATAATAAGAATCATTGGGTTCATTTTATTCGTGATAGTAATAGCAATAACCATCACCTAGCTTATAAATTCGTCCATGTTCATCTCCCTAGTCTTAAAATAGTTAGGTGGTGGTGGATTTCCGAATTTTCGCCAATTATAACCGTACATTTGACCACCCGTGAGCCTTTCTTTTTTAACTTAGTGGCTTACACCACTCATAGGTTTATATGAATCGTTCCTTGCTGGAAATTGGAGTCTATTCTGTTGTTGGTTATACTTAGGTGGTTACCCGCGGAATATCTGCTGCGTGAGTGTCGGTATACCTACGGTTTTTTATAGTACAGCAGCATTATTAAAATTATTAGGCCGTCACGGTTGTGAGAAAATTTAAATTAGACATAAGCATTGGTTGTGCAGGGAAATTGAATGGTTTATACTCGACCATTGGCACCGGACTGGGCTGATTCTGAAGATACATCACATTTAACTCTTCTTGCAAAAATTCAAGGGCCTTTTCAGCACTATCAGAACGCATGCATCGTATGCGAGTGTGGAGAGGATTTTATAATCCGCGAACAAATTACTGCATCGTGAGTTTCCTATAAAAGTCACACTTAGCTTTAATAGCCGCATCGACAGTATTGTGTAAGGTGACATAAGTCGTGATAGTGCTGAACAAGTTTATACATCGGTCGTAAAATTCTTGGGAGCGAACTATTACCCTGTGTAGCTATGAAAAATCATTATAAAGGGCGGTCTCATCTCTCTGGTCAGAAAAATTAATAATCAAAGCTGTTTTAATGCTATTACAGTCTTCAGCTGTACCGTTTGAATTAATCATTCGTGTGGCACGTCCAGTAGTCTTATTTAAGATACCATTCACGAGACAAAGTTTAGCTAATGTATTACCTTCGTTTTGATTCATATATTCCTCTACGATATGATCATGTTTTATAAAGCGAGGCAAAATATGCGATTTATCGTCGAATTCGTGTATTAGGCGTAACTTCTTAAAAATTACGTCTACGTCAGTCAATATTGCCAGTCCTGGGCCACTTCGGGCCTCAGATACACTCAACAAACTATTTGAATCTACACTTATATTCCTATTTGTATCTATGTAAAGTCTACGGGCCACTCTATTTATTCTATAAGAAGAAAAATCTTGATGGTAAAAGAAGGTAAATTATAAGTAAAAAAGGAACACCGCATCGATTTCAGTATACTCACATAAGCTGAATTCTAGTTCCTCTGAGATCGATTTCTTAATTATTCCTCCAGCTGGGCTCCAGGTTCTTTTTCAGGATACTCGAAGATGCGCGATGGCTCGCGACTGTAGCGATTTTTTTACGACGCAGGATTTTGATGTGAGAAGATCAAATCTAGACTAGAGAGACTAGAGACTATCAAAACTACCTTAAGATGCCTTGTGTATCCTACCGACTGCGCCGAATATAGCAGCCGGAGGACACAAAAAAAAACTAAAATTATTTAAACTTAGGTATGCGTCTGATGGATGCTAGATACAGAATAATCGATTAGATTCTATATAATAAAAATGTTGCATTGCGGTAAACGCGCAGAGTCAGCAGCGGTGATCACGTTACGTCCGGGTGGGAGCACGTGTGAGCGATGTCGGTAGGTGTTGTGTCGAGGTAATCGGTTATTGCAAATTATTAGTAAGAGCTAATATAACAGGACTCATAAAATGATTCCTTTGTTTTTTTAAGTGAATGTGACAAACAAAAACTGTATGATTTCTTATATTTATACTATTATTTAATTAAATAGCGTTCCCAGCATCAAAGCATTCAAAACGTCGGGATTTACAAAAATTAAATTAAACGCGTTGAAATCCACAAAATTCGTTTTATTCAAACGAACACAAAGGATCACTAGAATCCATACCTCTATTAATCCAATTCTCAATTTAGAATAAAAATGCAGATGCCTTGCCACCTTTGAGGACTGAGATGAAATGTCTCATCAAAACCAACTTCCACTCACAGCTGTCTATCTCAACGAAGATGATCCATCTGTACAGGACAGGATTTAAGTATATGAGTATGTGATCAGACGCACTCGTTATACCCTCGCTCTCATAGTCCAATGAGACAAAAATGTGACGCCATACTCCATTAAGCATAACGCCATATTCCGAGACACGGGGACGAAACACCGACAACTTCCTGACTCGGCTTCTACTTTAAATTTCCTGAAAGAAAAACCTAATAATTAATTTTTGGCTTGACCCAGAATTTGAAACTGGGGCTAAATTAAAATTTAAATAGAATAAGATGAAAACTAATTAAAATTTCCAATAGTTTTAATTTAAATATACCTAAAAAATAAACCTTTAAACAAAAATAATTTACTTAACAGTATTGCTATTGAAAGGCATCATCTCAATCATCTTCAGAATATTCATTGAATATTACAGAGATGTATACATTACATTATAATTAATATTTCATTTGGTATTTAGTTATAACATCATCATATTCATAATTATTTGTAGTTTATTAACATACTAGCGACCCCGTCTCGGCTTCCCCTGGCCTTATTAGATTTTTTGAAGTAATCATCAATGACAATTTATTCTATGATTTTTTCATTTCCCAAAAATATATCTTGGCATTGAGTTGCAGTGCTAAAGTTCGCGGATTCGAATCCCGCATGGAAAAAGTTTTTATGGTTTTTATGGTCTACAAATAATTACCGCGGGTAAGGATGTTTGTCCTTGCACAATTTATGTTTGTAAACTGCCTCCATAATACAGAAGAAAAATAAAACGTGAGGGTGACTTGTTCAAAAAAAACCGTGTCCATTAACTGACAGGTAACCTGCGTGCTCCGTTACCCTTACTTGAATAAAATAAACGTTTTCTTATTTTATTTAGATTACATTTAAAGAGTTCACGATTATTTTCAAACACAGTGAAAGAGTATAAACAGGAAGCAGAAACAGCTGTGTAATCTACCGTGTTTAGTAAAGCCCCCATTGTGAAATTTATTTGCGAGAGTGAATTAGAACAAAACATTAAGTTATACCGTTCCCATAATTTACGTAAACATGCTTTCATTACAACTTTATTTTCTTTTTCATTAATAAAAAATAAGAAAATTAATGTCATAAAAATTGTATTTTAAAAAATTAATCAAAATATTCTGTTATCTAATTTCACATTGCATAGTCGATAGTGTTCTCGGTGATAATCTCTCTCATAATATACATTTAACGACGTCTACGTGTATTTTTGCCACAAAAATACCTATCCGCACAACTATAAAACTGACTGATTACCTGAAAGACCACTTTGAATTCATTTCCTCCTCTCAGGATCGTCATCTACGTTCCACTAACAATTTTTCGCTTCATATTCCAGCACAGTCATGCTCCTTCTTCAATAAATCTTTTTCGGTTAGTGCTGTACGCTTGTGGAACTCATTGCCTTTACATATTTGACGTGCTTCGTCCCTTTTCTCCTTTAAAAATCTGCTAAAAACTTATTACCGGGAACTCTAATATTTCCCATCACAATTCACGTCCTTAATTGTATCTATCCTATCTATCCTCAACGATCATCATCTTATGTGTATTTATATACTTATATTTTTTAAATGATTGTCAAATTTATGTACACCTTCCCTATTTGCAATTCGCTCTAAACAACAATTCTTTGCTAAAGAGTTGTCTGGAAGAAATCGCTTCCCGAGCGATAATACCCAAAAGGCGGTATTATATATACCTTCTATATATTTATTTCATTTTATCTCGTTTTAATGTGTATGGTGTATAATGAAGAATATATTGATTGATTGATAACTGATATTCTTGCAAAATACCCCACCTATACCAGATTGATTTATCATCACGTATGTATGTTGTTTCAGATTGCAACGTCGCAAATTCATTCATTTATCACGACCTTTCACAAGTCCACATATGAACAATTATAATCCCAAATATAATGCCCCTAACCACGGTCTTGAACCACCTTTGCTTCTAATGCCACTCCATCTACTCTGTTGGGGCGTACTACACCCCGCTTGCCAGTCTGAGACTGTAAAATGTATATAATATTTTTTATTTATAATATACTAACCTATCAAGAAAAAAATTGAGTCAACAGCATTGCCATTAAAAGCCATTATCATCATCTGCATTTTCTTCTCGTCGAATGATCCCAACGCTGTTGCTGACTCTGTCACTGATGTGGTGCTACAGGGAATGGAACTATTTATTCCATCATATGTGGTACCCATCGAAGGCAGATCTCAGCTTTGGTTCGGTCGCTCCTATAGGACTGCATTACGTAGTAAGCAGGAGTGTTATCAGGCCTGGGCTGACACACACTGAAACACGAGCATGCTTTAAAAGAAGTACAACTTCGCCTCCAGGTCCTTCAAAACAGTTATTGACAAGGCAATGTATGAGCACATTGGGACAATTGGCGAGAAATTAGTTCGCCTTCCTTTGAGAACCCGTGCATTTTGGTCTTTCACCAAGGCTGTCCAAGGAAATTACTGTAAGACATCACTACCATCTCTGCACAAGAAGAGCGACTCACTGGCCCACGCCGCAAAAGAGAAATCTGGCCTTTTCGACTCCCTTTTTGCGTTCAACTCGGCTCACGATGATAGGGGGAACATACTGCCGATCATCCCGCAGTGTTAGTACTCTATGCCTGATGTGTGTTTCACATAGGAGAACCAGCTGATTAGTGACCGCCAGAACAGTTTCCGTCGGGGTCACTCAGCTGGTGATGTTCTTGTTTACCTAATACACCGATGGGTGCAGGCGATCGAGTCCAAGGGGGAGGTGGTTAGTTTGGACATAGCGAAGGCCTTCAATGGGGTTTGGCACAAACCAATTCTTTTGAAGCTTCCTTCCTATGGGCTTCCCGAGAAATTGTGCAATTGGATCACCAGTAATATTATGATTAATATTAAATTTAGTATTAATTAATAACATCACCACTATCATATTTGAAATATACTTACATAATAAATAATTCACAGTGACGGCTCATTAGCCTCATTCAACTGTAACTTCAATGCAGCTATGAACCTGAGAGCTTCCTCATATACCTTGCTGGATCGGTCGAACTCATTAACTGTTTCCTGTAGCTGATCTCTTTCTTTTATATATTTTATGACAATTATGGTAACTATTTTTTTTTTCATTATCATTGAATAAAATCATATATCATATCATGTCTTTCCTTAAGCAACAGTACACACTGCTCCCTGGACACCTTAAGTTCTTGGAGTGCAAGCTGTAGTTGTTTCTCCATCTGGCGCGTCTTGGCGTTGCGAGTATTTATTTTACTATTTATTATAAATAATAAAAGAAAACGAAGATCGAAAACAGAAGGAGCAGAGTAAGCTAATGTCGAATTGTTGTTTTTTTTCTATTTATAAGTCTCAAATCAAATTATCGTTAAAACAATTCGAAATGAAACCCGCAAAGAATGTAAAAATCCGAGTAATAGAATAGATCTTTAATTTATAAAAGGAATGATATGAAATAAGAACTACAATGATTTTAGAACAATGTTCGTTACCTGCCACTTTTTGTTCCAACACCAAAATGTTGTTATAATATTTATGTACGGACTTTCTTAAATATTAAATAAAAAGCGGCAGTAATTATTAACTGTAACATAAAATTGAGGTGGATATTATGAATTTATAATATTTAAATTATTAAAATTTATCGGGACCAATTACCTTTCCAACTTATCATTAGTGTTGCCACAGCAAAAATAAACCGTGACGCAGTAGCTTGGTATTGAGTTGCGGCACAGAAGGCCGTGGGTTGGAATTCCACACGGAACGAATATGTTTGTCTTTGCGCTATTTATGTATGTTAACTATAATAGTTTGTAGCATTTAAATGAATCCCCTATCTACGTACTTAGTTATGTAAATTATAATTTTAATAATGTATCCAAATGAAAATATTTTAACTGCATTCACGATACAAGAGAAAATCCTAGTGTGGGAATAACGCTTTTGTATTAAAAAATCACAAGACTTGAATTTTCACTGATAATAAAAAAAACAATTAATTTTTTTTTAATAACAGTAAAATGTCATAAAATTAATGAGGTACCTATAGTTTCAGTTCTTTTGTACTTTACTACATAATATTATGTAGGACAGATTTGGAAATAATTTCAAAACATTTCAATTGGCATTAAACATTTAATAAGGCATATCGGGTGTCCCAAAATTCAACGTTCAGTGGACACCAGCGAGTGGACAAATTGATGACTATCCAAGGAAAAAGAAAAGAAAATTAAATCTTTTTTAAAGTTATAACAATGTCTTTAAATAGCTTAAAATTTGACACGCTATGCAATATTTTATGAACTATGACTACAACTTTGCAAATATCACTGTTAATTTTTTTTGGTATTAGCAACCTTAGTATAATAATAGCTATGTTAGCTATTCAACCTAGTTCTCAATATTTTAAACAAAAATAACAGATATTTTAAGAAAAAAAAAATAAGTTAATTTTTTTCTTTTAAAAATAAAATTTTCTAAAACTGCATTTAAGAAAATTTTATTTTTAATCAAATTTCACTCGTCACGGTATAAAAAAGTGTATCAACACTACTATGGCAAATTATTGTAAAAGTCCACTTCATGGTTTAGCGTTGAATTTTTGGACATATTACTTAATACTTACTTTTATTCCATTGAAATGAAGAAAACTTTAATGTTTTACGTAGAACGGCTTCGCTGTAGCAATGATATTATAGCTGCAGCCAGAATGGGTCGGTTTGAGTAGGATAGGACCACGTTCTCACAGAATACCAGCGTGAAACAGTAGAATAATGCTGTTGCTACTGTGAGTATACAGAACCGGAGACCCTTTTTGCTGGTACCGGGCATTCCTTTTTAGTCATCAGGGGTGAACGGACATCTGCATTTTGGTTCTTGTTCGAAATGAGATGTAGATATTGTTACGAGCTTGGTGTTCGAGACAATTAAAACTGCCGATTGAATTACCAAAATTGACACTTTAATTACACAACACTAATTACAATCTAAAACCACACTAATAATAAAACACAATCAATATAGTTCGCAGTTATGTCGCTTCGAAGTATTCTCTTGTATCGCCAATTCAATACTGCCTTCGTCGTGGTCTATACCGGCCTTATATAGGGCCTCAGATAGTTTCCAGAACCTTCTACTATAGCGACATCTAGAATGTTCGAGTACATATCGGTCCCGAAATCTCATGAAGGATCTTGACTCTCCTAGTTCTGCTACTCGTCACTAGAGGGCGCTAGTGTAACTAGTGTTGCCATGTACAAGATATTAATAGGGGCGCGTATCAATATCTATGGGCTCCAGTATCCACTTACCATCAATGGTCTGTATGTTAAGTTAGTTCCACTTAGTTTATAAAAAATCGTTCAAAATCATTAAATATCCTAATAAATTTAGCGTCTCTTTCAGTCCCTTTAAAATATAACCGTGATTTGATATAAATGTTTAATAAAACAGGGAGATTGATTGTATACAACTGATGGCTGTATTGAAATTTATTGGCATTCAAAGCGATGAGAGGTTAGTTAAAGCTTCACGTGATCGATGCATGGATGAACGCCTTTGTAGTATTTATCCTCGAGAATCTCACGACGAGAAATTTCGAAATATTTTCAACTGTACTATTAATTAACAGTGCCACTGTAAATAGTACACACAAAGTTACGTAATTCTTTTATAGAATTTCTACTGATACTGATTAAATGAAAACAAACCCCGTATTTCGGAGCTCGATTACAAATATAACAATATGAAATGAAACGCAAACATTGATTTTTGTGATTACATTTATGAAAATGATTTAATTGGAATAATTTTGTCGAACGAGGTTGCCGCCTATAATTACAATTTTTATATCTATACAAATAAATAAAATTGAAGTGTCTGTTTGTAATGTTAAAATAACAACTTTTTACTAAATGCATATGAAAGTATATACTGTACTAATAACAAAAACACTATATTTAATATTTTTGTCTGTCTGTCGGTCTGTCTGTCTGTTGGTCTGTCTGTTTGTCGGTCTGTCTGTCTGTCTGTTTGTTCCGGCTAATCTCCGAAACGGCTGAACCGATGTTGGCGGGACTTTCACTGGCAGATAGCTGATGATATAAGGAGTAACTTAGACTACTATTCTTTTAGAAAAAGAATTAGGGTTCGGCGCAAAAAAAAAAAATCACATCCCATGAAATCCAAGTTCCACGCGGGCGAAGTCGCAGGGAACAGCTAGTTTATCTATAAAATTTAGATAGGAAACTAATAATATGATTCCTTTTTGTTATTGAAGTAAAAGTGACAAGCAAGCTTACAGTTAACCTGTCCTATCGGTAAATGTATACTGGACCCATAGACATCTACATCTTTCCTCAATTAAAAATCAAAATGCAATTAAATATGAAAAAGGTTATCCGGTTCTTGTCACTTACCGTATGAAAAAAAGTAACATTATGTCGCTTTTTCACGCTGGTAGTCTATGCGAGCGTATTCCTTGCCAGGTCGAACCGATCAATTAATGCTGAAGCATAGTACTCGTTAGCATGGCTCTACCACGTAATAAAATAGATTAATATAATTTAAAGTTTTGCTTGTTTATTTTCGTCTTCGTCTGCCTACATCAGACCACAGCTTGACATGGTCCTCTTCTGCCGTATGGAGCAAGCAGATTTTTTTATAGTATAGGGTGACAAACGAGCACACAATCCACCTTATGGTAAGTGGTTGCTGTGACCGATAGACATCTACATTTACCCTCAATAAATAAATTAAAATGTAGATATGTCGTCACCCGTGAGGACTAAGATGGAATGCCTCTTTTCCAGTAAAATGGGTCTCCGGTTCTCTACACTCACCATACGAAACACAGCAGTGTCAAGCTGCCATTTTTCGCTGGTATTCTATGAGAGCGTGTCCTACCCCGGTCGAGCCGACCCATTCGTGCTACAACTATATTACTAATATAGCTGCAGCATGGCTTACCATGTATAGTGATCACAGCTGTCACAATTCGCGATGTAATAAGTACATCAAATATTACTGTCTTATGAGCCATGTTTATGTGGTCCACTTTTAGATTTTGATTTTATACTATCATAAAATTATACTGCTGAACATAAACCTCTCCATAGATTTTATACGTTTAAAATGTACAAATACCCACTTCATATGTTTTATCTCATTACCGTAATGTGAGTTTTAGTTCCATTTATATTAAACTGCTATATATCTCTTTACAAAGCCTTAGTGTTGTTTATTAGATACAGCGAGCGCAAGAGTGAAGTTGACTTAAAGAGCTGATTGATACGTTTACTGTTGTTTAGCTTTGTGTTCGTTGTTTTGGAGTTAAGTCTACATCGTTTGTGAAATAACTTTGAGAGTACGATTAAAGTAAGCAATTGTTGTTTATTCGTATAAGTCACAATCGCTTAATTTTATGTAAAGCGTTGCGTTAATTTATGTGTTGATGATATATTCCATTCTCTATTTTTCTCTATTGAGTGTTGGCAGCGAACTCATTACCACATTATATTTAGAAAAATCTCATGGCATGCAATTTCTATTTTACCATCATAAGCCGGTGCTTCACTTCTGTCCCAACTGATGGTACTCATAAGTGGTAATAAAGCCAAGGATGTTAAAATACACTGACCTAGCTAACCAAAAGCGTATACAATTCTTGAAGACATCATCAATGTAATCCTATGGAATGATAGATTGTTATGGAACCACCACGGTGTCTGTCAGTCACAAATTTTTTTTCGCAGAGACTAATTCACAAAGTTGATGAGAATTAAGTATAGTAATTATAGTACAAGATCACTTTAACACAAACGTGACATATTATTGGTTCTATTGATTTGCACCGTAAAATAGAAGTTGTTTTTAAGAATGTGTCGTTGGCGTAATTCCTGGCTCTGACAAACGACTTTTCAAAATTCCTTGTACGCACACTGCTTATCTTCAGCCGTTCCAGTCTCATTTATCATTATCGTAAAAGCCTATTAAAGTCCATTTAGGAAGATAAGCCTCCCCGATGGATTGCCTCATAGGTGTGGTATTTGCCATAGTTGCCACGCTTTGCAAGCATTCTTGGTAGGGAACTACAATTTTTATATTTTGATTTGTTATTAGGAATACGCTGCTGCCCATCGCCTGGTCTGTTTCCTCTGTCGCCTGTTACGACACCCACGGGACGATATGGGACGTGGTAGTTTATATTCTCATACCGCCACTACATGGTCATTAAATATCTATTCATTATTTTTAAACAAGCGAGAATAACAAACGAGCACACACTCCACTCATGATAAGTGTACGCTATGGATCATAGTATGTCAATACTGAACATCTAAGGTAGAAATGCTTTTTGCCAGTAAAAAGGGTCTCCGTCTATCGTCAATTAATATACTATTATCATAATCATGTAATGATTTACTGCCTATCCGAAGTGACTGGACTTATGAACTTATGAACATAGGCCTATCCCCATAGATTGCCTCCTTGGGGAGGTGAGATATTTGCCAAAGTTGCTACACTCCACTGACGGGTTGTCTACGTGGTAGAGCCATTCTGCAGCTACATTAAAAGTATAGTTGTAGTACGAATGTGTCGGCTCGACCGGGGAAGGACCACGCTCTCCCAGAATACCAGCGTAAAATAGCAGCTTAACGCTGCTGTGTTACGTATGGTGAGTGTAGACAATTTTTTTTATTATTTCAAGTTTTTTATTATTTCAGGTAAATGCTGCTGCATTGACATGTAGATGGCTCATGTTTCAGTTTCTATCGTTAGCCTCTTACAAAACCAAAGAAATGATAATATGGAACAGTGGATACTCTTACGTCGCAACTACACGGCGTACCTTATTCACATAATTATTATGCTGCCATTTTTCACTTGCATTCTTTTGGTGATTAATTATTCCGTAGACAAGCAGCCCATTTGTGCTTCCGACATAATACAGCTGCGACGTAGCTCTACCACGTAGTCATAATAATATACAATATGATAAATTATGATTTAAACAGATAAGAATAAACAGATGAATGTATTGTGGCTGGTGGAAGGAAAAGGGGAGATCTCCCGCCGGGCAAGGTGTTCTGCCCGGGGAGCGGCCAACGCTTCGAGTGGTAGTTCGGAGCTATTCTATATATGCTGCTTTAACTTCCGAACTTTGTTAGTGCGATTTAGGCTTCGATATGTTTCGCTTGTGGCGCGACGACAGCGTCGCCACATCACCCCTCTACTCAGACCGAAGATTGATAGTGCAGTCCGATTGCAAGTGCCAGGGATTGCCTTGTAGTCTGCGGTGAGTCGAGAAGAAGGCAAGTAATCTGCGAGAGTGCCGTAAAACAGAGGCGAGCAGTAAGTCTCAGAGCCGTGCCGAACACTGTAGCGCAGAGAGTAGCTTGAAGGAACAGGAAGCATTATTATTCCAGTGCTGCGATGAACCTTTGTAAAGCTAGATGGCTTGCAGAATGTGAAGACTGCAGACAATATCCGCTCGGGAGCGAATGAATGGGGTCCTTGAGGATGATGATGAGGGTTTCAAGTTGTAGTTTTCGAAGGTTGTTGGTTGCGTGTTCACATCACGTTGGGGTCACCAATGTAGCCGGTGGAAGGAAATTGGGAGATCTCCCGCCGGACAAGGTGTTCTGCCCGGGGAGCGGCCAACGCTCCGAGTGGTAGTTCGGAGCTATTCTATATATGCTGCTTTAACTTCGGAACTTTGTTAGTGCGATTTAGGCTTCGATGTGTTTCGCTTATGGCGCGACGACAGCGCCGCCACAGTATGATATTTGAATCGGTTTTCTTCTACTAATGAAATAAAAAAAAATTGTAAGTTATAAACATTTACGTATTACATCATTTGTTAACAACGCGGTAATGGATACTATTTAGTCCACATCTGCAATATCTGTATTTTACGTGATGAAAATATAAAGTACATTTCTATGATTTTAGAAATTTAATTATATAAAGTTTTTAAAGTGTAAAAGACTTTAAAATTCTGAACAAAGCTCCTCTCAAGTATCCACGATTTATGAGAGCTATTCACTCGAGGATTGTATTAGTTGCTTCAAACGGCCGGAAAGCAGGTTGATTTTATACGCTGCTTTTCTCTACCGATAATTTTTAAATTTTAGTTAATACCTATATGTTTTAGGATCTCTTAAATCACTTTGAACAATTTTATTTCATAATAATTCCATTTTGAATAAAGATACATTTATTTTACAGCTCCATAGTGCTAAATCAATATAACAAAATTATTTACTATAAACGCCTATTTCGCGTCTTTTTTAAGAAATATAAATTCATTCATTAGAATTTAAAATCATGTCCATGTCCATGTCCATGACCAAATTTATTTAAAAATATTAAGTTCATTGAAGAAATATTACTTATAGATGTTAAATTTGCCATACCATACTTAATTGGCCTTCAAGATTCCAAGCTCGCTTTCTCCACATTAGCTACGTCAACGAGTGCATTGTTTAATTAACAATGTTGGTTTATTCAGTTAATCAAAATTTTAAAACTTATTTCTAATAATAATGTAAAAATGTTGGTTTTGTTGATTTAATGCAAACATAATAAATTATGTGTGTTGATAATTTAGAAAGTTTGAAGGGCTTAAATATCAATCGAAAATCAAAAAATAAATAGTATAATTTTACTGTTATGGACATGTAACTGATGTGCAATCATCCCATAAAAATCATTATTGTATACAACAATAAAGTGTTTTACTTAATACAATATTAGTCGTGTCTTTCTGACTTGCTTGCTATTCACAAAAGAAATATTTTATTAAAACGGTGTTCCGTTCTTAGCATATTTAGCCTTTTTATTCCAATTGGAATATTAGGACCATAGGACATAGGCCACAGGACAAAGGAGAAAGTGCATAGGCCATTGAACATAGGCCTCACACATAAATTTCCTCTTAGGGGGATATACTCGCACGGGATGATATGGATATTCGTATATCGCCACTACACTGTAAATTATTATTTTAAAAATGTAATATTATTATTACTATTGTTGGCAACTTTATTACCAAAAATTTATAATAAACATATTTATTTATAACTAGCTGTTCCCCGCGACTTCGCCCGCGTGTAATTTATTACGATTGGATTTCATGGGTTTTAGTTCTCTTCCGCGGAACCTCGTTCTTTAATAAAAAGATCATTTTCTAAAATAAAAGTAGCTCAAGTTACTCCCTATAACATCAGCTATCTACTAGTGAAAGTCCTGTCAAAATCGGTTCAGCCGTTTTGGAGATTAGGCGGAACAAACAGACAGACAGACAAAAACTTTATAAATTGTGTTTTTGTTATAAGTAACGTATATAATTTCATATGCATATAGTAAAAAGCTGTTATTTTGAAATTACAAACAGACACTTCTATTTCATTGTGTTAACACTATAATATATAAATGGTTGTATGATTGAAACTACATATAAGTAACGTGCAGGTACTAACTACTACTAATATAGGAAGACTGCGGAGCCAGCCATATTGATCCACTATATTTTTAGCATTCTATAACCGTCCTGACATTTTGATACCGTAAACTTAGTATTAAATTGTTTTTTATAGTTCTTATAGCTTTTCCTATAACGAATTAATTAATTAATAGAATCAGGCGTTACTTTGCGGAAATCCATTATATAAAAGCTTTTACGAATTTATTATATTGGTACTAAAGATAAGAATAAAAATCTGTCGGCACGTCTATAAAATACCGGATGAATCGAGTGTGAGCGAGAGGTTGCGTCACTCTATGGGAGCGACATATCGATAGTAACTGGGTAGAATTGAGGGTAGATCGGGAAAACCCCCGTTTGTGCAGTATAAAGTTCAGTGTAGTTGACAAACGCGGCAGATTCTGCTTAAGTCGTTCTACAAGTGCTAAGATAGTCTCGTGGTTCTGTCCGTTATTGCTGAGAGGATGCTCTGTGTTAAACTGAGATGTGTAGTGTTAATTTTGGTTTGCATACTTTGGTCTTATCATGCAATTACGTCCCACACGTTACACCAATGTGTAATTGTGGCGGAGACTTGTTACGGTTGGTCGAGCTGTAATCGCTATATACTGAATGTATAGTGCGTTACGCTGTCTTATAACGAGTATTGATAATGATTAATGGCGTAACAAGAGAGCAAGTTGAACATCCGCTCTCATACTTTTACTATTTTTAACAATTAACCAACCTTATCCTGATGTATTTCCAAGATCAGAATTGGGATCTCCTGTTGTACTACCGATAAATCTATAACTGAGAACAATTCTTTCCTGCATAAAAATAAAACGTTATAAAAGAACGTCACTTTTATAATGTTTTATTGAAGAAACTACCTTTCCCGGTCGAGCCAACCTATTCGCGCTGCAACTAAATATGCCTGAAGCATGGCTCCACTACGTAAAAAGTTACAGCCTTGTATGTATTTCTTCCTATAAAAACTACACAGCACAGTACCGTAGCATTTTCACATATAAAGTAGTTGTATAAAAATATGTGCACAGACATATATATCATTATATCATTTTTCGACAATATTCTTTAAAATAATATTAAAGAAACAAACGCTATGAAAAATCTTAACCAGTTGGAAATTTTTAACTTTTCTACTTTTTGATGTATGGGGCCACAGCCATTGGATTTTCTTTATTAAATCTTCCAGGTGGAGCGAGCTCGTCTATTATAATATTAGAATAATTTAAGTTCTGAAAGGATGAGAATAATGAAACGGATATATACTACATTTAAAGTAATATTTTAGTTTAATTTTTTATACTGGCGTTACGGACGTAATATTCTCTTTATTCTATAAGAAACAAGAATTTAGACTAGTTTATCTGCTAACACTTATGTTAACATTTGTAATTAATGAAATACATGCAAAAAAAAAATTTTTCTGCTTCTATAGTTGTCATGAATAAAGTTTCTTGTTTAAAAAAAAACTTGGAATTTTAACGCATTTATACGCATATAACGCTCCAGCTACATATATTATTGTTGTAGTAAGAACAGGTCGGCTCGACCGGGGAAGGACCACGCTCTCACAGAATACTAGCGTAAAATAGCAACGTTATGCTATTGTGTTTCGTATTCCACCTTATTCCTGGGGGTGGCAATGCATCTGCATTTGGATTCTTAATCCGGGAAGGATATTATATGATGTCTATGGGTTATAGCATTTGCTTACCAGGTGGAACGTGTGCTCCTTGAGTATTTTTTTTTTCTAATAAATATGCTGGAGAATAACCTTATTTATTACAATTCAATAAATATTCAGTTAATATAAATATAACTGATTTATAATTAAGCTTTAAACAAAAAGTAAAAACCGTCTTCAATAACTAAAAAATAAAATAATTTTCACATAAAAGCTTCCTAAATTCGGTTCTGAAGCAGAGTGTATCGAAGAATTACGAGTAAAGCCCCGATTTCAGAAGCTATAATATGGAAAATAGTTTAGTTATTTTCGATAGGATATTAAGTTTAAATATTTCACCCTGTAAGTTCAATGTAACACCAAGAATATCGTATAAATAAGTACCTACATTAAAATCTTCATCACCTATCTTGCCACCCGTCGTGATGGATCGGTAAACACGTATAAAACAAGGTATACGCGTCGAAAGTAGAATCTTGTACTTTTTTTGAATTCGGTTTAAAATTAAAGTAAAATCCTCATAATAGTATTCTTATTTGAAGATCCTAGCTCATTGATAATTATTACCTTGAGTTAAAATTTGGTGTTTCGTTGTTGCTGTTACTAAAGTCAAAAGCACTATCTTTTGACTTTAGTAACAGCAACAGTTTATTATTTTCATGTAAATCGCTTATTGGAATGTGTATTCGACATGCAGCCAGAATGGGTCGTTTTGAGTAGGATAGGACCACGTTCTCACAGAATACCAGCGTGAAACAGCCGAATAATGCTGCTGCTACTGTGAGTATAGAGAACCGGAGACCCTTTTTGCTGGTACCGGGCATTCCTTTTTAGTCATCAGGGGTGAACGGACATCTGCATTTTGGTTCTTGTTCGAAATGAGATGTAGATATTGTTTCGAGCTTGGGGTTCAAGACAATTAAAACTGCCGATTGAATTACCAAAATTGACACTTTAATTACACAACACTAATTACAATCTAAAACCACACTAACAATAAAACACAATCACTTTAGTTCGCAGTTATTTCGCTTCGAAGTATTCTCTTGTATCGCCAATTCAATACTGCCTTCGTCGTGGTCTATACCGGCCTTATATAGGGCTTCAGATAGTTTCCAGAACCTTCTACTGTGGCGACATCTAGAATGTTCGAGTACATATCGGCCCCGAAATCTCATGAAGGATCTTGACTCTCCTAGTTCTGCTACTCGACACTAGAGGGCGCTAGTGTAACTAGTGTTGCCATGTACAAGACATTAATAGTGGCGCGTAACAATATCTATGGGCTACAGTATCCACTTACCATCAATGGTCTGTGTGTTCACTAAGTTCCACTTAGTTTATAAAAAATTGTTCAAAATCATTAAATATCCTAATAAATTTAGCGTCTCTTTCAGTCCCTTTAAAATATAACCGTGCTTTGATATAAATGTTTAATAAAACAGGGAGATCGATTGTATACAACTGATAGCTGTATTGAAATTTATTGACATTCAAAGCGATGAGAGGTTAGTTAAAGCTTCACGTGATCGATGCATGGATGAACGCCTTTGTAGTATTTATCCTCGTGAATCTCACGACGAGAAATTTCGTAAATATTTTCAACTGTACTATTATTTAACAGTGCCACTGTAAATAGTAAACACAAAGTTACGTAATTCTTTTATAGAAGGCGACCGCTCAGACCCATCCAACTATAGGCCTATCGCGATCACCTCCTTGTTCTCCAAAATAATGGAATCCATTATTAACTGCCAGCTCATCCGGTACCTTGAGGATCACCAGCTGATTAGTGACCACCAATACGGTTTTCGTCGGGGTCGATCAGCTGGTGATCTTCTGGTCTACCTGACCCATAGATGGGCGGAGGCAGTAGAGTCCAAGGGGGAGGCGTTGGCCGTTAGTCTGGACATTGCGAAGGACTTCGATCGGGTTTGGTACAAAGCGCTTCTTTCGAAGCTCCCTTCCTATGGGCTTCCCGAGAAATTGTGCAATTGGATCACCAGCTTCCTTGCAGATCGGAGCATCAAGGTCGTTGTAGACGGCGCATGCTCTGACTACAAGCCTATTAACGCTGGTGTTCCACAAGGCTGTGTGCTATCACCAACGCTGTTTCTTCTGCATATCAATGATATGTTGCTAACTGGTAACATTCATTGCTATGCGGATGACAGCACTGGTGATGCTCTATACACCGGCCGTGCCAATATTTCTCGGGAAAACGTCGCTGAGTACCGGAACAAACTTGTGTCTGAAGTCAAGTCTTTGCTGAACAAAGTCTCGGATTGGGGGCGATTAAATCTTGTCCAGTTTAATCCTCAGAAGACACAAGTTTGCGCGTTTACCGCTAAAAAGAACCCCTTTGTCGTATCTCCTCAGTTTCAGGCACTCCCGTTCTTGCCTCAGCCAGTATCGGTATCCTCGGAGTCGACATATCGAGTGACGTGCAGTTTCGTGGTCACTTGGAAGGGAAGGCCAAATTGGCCTCTAAAAAGCTTGGCATGCTGAGCAGAGCGGGACAGTATTTCATGCCGGCACACCGCCTGCTACTTTACAAGGCGCAAGTTCGGCCTCACATGGAATACTGTTCCCATCTCTGGGCAGGGGCTCCCCAGTGCCAGCTCCTTCCACTTGACCGCATCCAACGTAGAGCGGCTCGAATTGTCGACGACCGAGCCCTTTCCGATCGGCTCGATTCATTGGCACTGCGAAGAGATGTTGCATCCCTTTGCATTTTCTTTCGCATCTACCATGGGGAGTGCTCTGAGGAATTGTTCGGATTAATCCCAGCCGCCAAATTTCACGAACGCACATCGCGGCAGAACTCCCGATACCATCCACACCATCTGGATGATTGGCGGTCCACCACTGTGCGATTCAGAAGATGTTTTCTTCCTCGCACGACCTCCTTGTGGAATCGATTACCATCAGCGATTTTTCCGGACCGATACGACTTAGGGACCTTCAAGAAAAGAGCGTACTCCTTTTTAAAAGGCCGGCAACGCATCTGCGAATCCCCTGGTGTTGCAGTTGTTCATGGGCGGCGGTAGTCACTTACCATCAGGTGAGCCGCATGCTCGTTTGCCCCTCTCCTATAATAAAAAAAATAATAATAATAATAATTCTACTGATACTGATTAAATGAAAACAAACCCTGTATTTCGGAGCTCGATTACAAATATCACAATATGAAATGAAACGCAAACATTGATTTTTGTGATTACATTTATGAAAATGATTTAATTGGAATAATTTTGTCGAACTGGGTCGCCGCCTATAATTACAATTTTTATATCTATACAAATAAATAAAATTGAAGTGTCTGTTTGTAATGTTAAAATAACAACTTTTTTCTAAATGCATATAAAAGAAAAAATATACTGTACTAATAACAAAAACACAATTTTTAATATTTTTGTCTGTCTGTCGGTCTGTCTGTCGGTCTGTATGGTTCCGGCTAATCTCCGAAATGGCTGGACCGATCTTGGCGGGACTTTCACTGGCAGATAGCTGATGATATAAGGAGTAACTTAGACTACTTTTCTTTTAGAAAAAGAATTAGGGTTCGGCGCAAAAAAAATTAAAACCCATGAAATCCAAGTTCCACACGGTCGAAGTTGCGGGGAACAGCTAGTTCATCCATAAAATTTAGATAGGAAACTAATAATATGATTCCTTTTTGTTGTTAAAGTTAAAGTGACAAGCAAGCTTGCAGTTAACCTGTCCTATCGCTAAATGTATACTGGACCCATAGACATCTACATCTTTCCTCAATTAAAAATCAAAATGCAATTAAATATGAAAAAGGTTATCCGGTTCTTGTCACTCACCGTACGAAACAAAGTAACATTATGTCGCTTTTTCTGTATCATTATGTATTCCTTTCCAGGTCGAACCGATCAATTAATGCTGAAGCATAGTACTCGTTAGCATGGCTCTACCACGTAATAAAATAGATTAATATAATTTAAAGTTTTGCTTGTTTATTTTCGTCTTCGTCTGCCTACATCAGACCACAGCTTGACATGGTCCTCTTCTGCCGTATGGAGCAAGCAGATTTTTTTTATAGTATAGGGTGACAAACGAGCACACAGTCCACCTGATGGTGGTTGCTGTGACCGATAGACATCTACATTTACCCTCAATAAATAATTAAAATGTAGATATGTCGTCACCCGTGAGGACTAAGATGGAATGCCCCTTTTCCAGTAAAATGGGTCTCCGGTTCTCTACACTCACCATACGAAACACAGCAGTGTCAAGCTGCCATTTTTCGCTGGTATTCTATGAGAGCGTGTCCTACCCCGGTCGAGCCGACCCATTCGTGCTACAACTATATTACTAATATAGCTGCAGCATGGCTTACCACGTATAGTGATCACAGCTGTCAGAATTCGCGACGTAATAAGTACATCAAATATTACTGTCATATGAGCCATCTTTATATTCCATTTTTAGATTTAGATTTTATACTATCATAAAATTATACTGCTGAACATAAACCTCTCCATAGATTTTATACGTTTAAAATGTACAAATAACCACTTCATATGTTTTATCTCATTACCGTAATGTGAGTTTCAGTTCAATTTATATTAAACTGCTATATATCTCTTTACAAAGCCTTAGTGTTGTTTATTAGATACAGCGAGAGCAAGAGTGAAGTTGACTTAAAGAGCTGATTGATACGTTTACTGTTGTTTAGCTATGTGTTCGTTGTTTTGGAGTTAAGTCTACATCGTTTTTGAAATAACTTTGAGAGTACGATTAAAGTAAGCAATTGTTGTTTATTCGTATAAGTCACAATCTTAAATTAATTATTCGTTAATTTTGATAAATGAAGGAAGTCTCGTTTCTAGCAGTGGAATGCATAATATACTAGTAGGCTTAATTTTATGTTATGCGTTGCGTTAACTTATGTGTTGATGATATATTCCATTCTCTATTTTTCTCTATTGAGTGTTGGCAGCCAACTCACTATACGTGGTAGAGCCATGCTGCATCTATATTATGGTTGTAACACGAATGGGTCGGCTCGACCGGGGAAGGACCACGCTCTCACAGAATACTAGCGTAAAATAGCAGCTTAACGCTGCTGTGTTTCGTATGGAGAGTGTAGAGAACCGGAGACCCTTTTTACTGGAAACGAGGCATTCCATCTTAGTCCTCACGGGTGACAACGCATCTGCATTTTGACTCTTAATCGAAGATAGATGTAGATGTCTATGGGCCACAGCGACCACTTACCATCAGGTGGACTGTGTGCTCGTTTGTCACCCTTATCCTATAAAAAAAAAATTACCACATTATGTCTACAAAATCTCATGGCATGCAATTTCTTTTTTACCATCATAAGCTAGTGCTTCACTTCTGTCCCAACTGATGGTACTCATAAATGGTAATAAAGCCAAGGATGTTAAAATACACTGACCTAGCTAACCAAAAGCCTATAAAATTCTTGAAGACATCATCAATGTAATCCTATGGAATGACAGATTATTATGGAACTACCACGGTCACAATTTTTTTTTCGCAGAGACTAATTCACAAAGTTGATGAGAATTAAGTATAGTAATTGTAGTACAAGATCACTTTAACACAAACGTGACATATTATTGGTTCTATTGATTTGCACCGTAAAATAGAAGTTGTTTTTTACGAATGTGTCGTTGGCGTAATTCCTGGCTCTGACAAACGACTTTTCAAAATTTCTTGTACGCACACTGCTTATCTTCAGCCATTCCAGTCTCATTTATCATTATCGTAACAGCCTATTAAAGTCCATTTAGGAAGATAAGCCTCCCCGATGAATTGCCTCATAGGTGTGGTATTTGCCATAGTTGCCACGCTTTGCAAGCGTTCTTGGTAGGGAACTACAATATTTATATTTTGATTTGTTATTAGGAATACGCTGCTGCCCATCGCCTGGTCTATTTCCTCTGTCGCCTCTTACGACACCCACGGTACGATATGGGATGTGGTAGTGTATATTCTCATACCGCCACTACATGGTCATTAAATATCTATTCATTATTTTTAAACAAGCGAGAATAACAAACGAGCACACACTCCACTCATGATAAGTGTACGCTATGGATCATAGTATGTCAATACCAAACATCTAAGGTAGAAAGGCTGTTTGCCAGTAAAAAGGGTCTCCGGCTATCGTCACTTAATATACTATTATCATAATCATGTAATGATTTACTGCCTATCCGAAGTGACTGGACTTATGAACTTATGTTCAGCACTGGCTGAACATAGGCCTGTCCCCAATCCCCATAGATTGCCTCCTTGGGGAGGTGAGATATTTGCCACAGTTGCCACACTCCACTGACGGGTTGTCTACGTGGTAGAGCCATTCTGCAGCTACATTAATAGTATAGTTGTAGTACGAATGGGTCGGCTCGACCGGGGAAGTACCACCCTCTCACAGAATACCAGCGTAAAATAGCAACTTAACGCTGCTGTGTTTCGTATGGTGAGTGTAGACAGTTTTTTTTATTATTTCAAGTAGTTGAATGAATGAATGAATGAATGAATGAAATACACTTTATTGTACACCAAAAATACATATGAGAAGAAAAAAGAACATAATTTATTTAAAGGTACAATTGGCGGCCTTATCGCTTGGGAGCGATCTCTACCAGGCAACCACATTGCAGAGGATAAAATGACCTGTGAGAAAGGGTAAGGGTGTACGTAGGTTGATAGAAAATACACACGACATATATAATATAATCCATAAATACATACATCTATAATATAAATAAATACATTTTAAATACAAAAATATATACATACATATACGAGAGCAGAAAAGATTAAACAAGTTAAGTCAAAGCCTAAACGTAAGGAAAAATGAGTAGGTAGTAATTTTTAGAGGAATGACTATTTAAAGAGGAAAGAAGTGCGCTTTGACAAGTTTTTTAAACATATCAATAGACTGCGCACTTCTAATGTGCAGCGGTAGGGAGTTCCACAGCCTAACAGCTTCAACAGAAAAGAATTTAGAATAGAAGGAAGTGTTATGAGATGGAATTTTTAGGGTGAGGTTTTTATCAGAGCGAAGAGAGCGACAGTGAGTGTCACCAAGAAACTCAAACCGCTCTTTAAGGTAAGTAGGGGAAGTGGGATTGAATAGTATACAGTATAAAAGAGAAAGAATGTGAGTATTCCTGCGAAGACGGATCGGAAGCCACTTGAGTTTTTCGCGATATTCGGAGACATGGTCATAATTTCGAAGTCCAAATATGAACCGTATGCATAGATTCTGAATGCGCTCAAGTTTATTAAGTATCTCCTCATTTAAATTGAGATAACACGTGTCAGCATAATCGAGAATCGGTAAAAGAAGTGATTGTGCAAGCGCAATTTTGGTAGGTATGGGTAAAAAATTACTTAATCGACGGAGAGATCCGACCGACGCAAACATCCTCCTACTTACCTCGCTTACGTGTGGAGCCCAAGATAAAAATTTGTCAAAAGTAACACCTAGATTTTTAACGGTGTCACTATATGGCACAGGTGTCCCATCAAAAATAATACCAGGTAGGGAAGAAAAATCTATAAGATTAACCAATTTTTGACTGCCTATAATTATTGCTTTTGTTTTTGATGGATTTACTTTAAGACCGTATGACTTACACCAATTCACAATTAAGTCAAGATTTTTGTTTAATAAACCTATAGTATTGGGTAAATCCATCAATTTTGCATGCTCATATACTTGGAGATCATCTGCATACAGGTGGTAGCGAGAAGATAATTGGAGCGTGATCGAACTAATGAAGATTGTAGTTATCAGGTAAATGCTGCTGCATTGACATGGAGATGGCTCATGTTTCAGTTTCTATCGTTAGTCTCTTACAAAACCAAAGAAATGATAATATGAAACAGTGGATACTCTTACATCGCAACTACACGGCGTACATTATTCACAGAATTATTATGCTGCCATTATTCACTTGCATTCTTTTGATGACTAATTATTCCGTAGAGAAGCAGCCCATTTGTGCTTCCGACATAATACAGCTGCGACGTAGCTCTACCACGTAGTCATAAGAATATATAATATGATAAATTATGATTTAAACAGATAAGAATAAACAGATGAATGTATTGTGGCGGGTGGAACGAAAAGGGCAGATCTCCCGCCGGGCAAGGTGTTCTGCCCGGGGAGCGGCCAACGCTCCGAGCGGTAGTTCGGAGCTATTCTATATATGCTGCTTTAACTTCGGAACTTTGTTAGTGTGATTTAGGCTTTGATATGTTTCGCTTGTGGCGCGACGACAGCGTCGCCACATCACCCCTCTACTCAGACCGGAGATTGATAGTGCAGTCCGATTGCAAGTGCCAGGGATTGCCTTGTAGTCTGCGGTGAGTCGAGAAGAAGGCAAGTAATCTGCGAGAGTGCCGTGAAGCAGAGGCGAGCAGTAAGTCTCAGAGCCGTGCCGAACACTGTAGCGCAGAGAGTAGCTTGAAGGAATAGGAAGCATTATTATTCCAGTGCTGCGATGAACCTTTGTAAAGGTAGATGGCTTGCAGAATGTGAAGACTGCAGACAATATCCGCTCGGGAGCGAATGAATGGGGTACTTGAGCATGATGATGAGAGTTTGAAGTTGTAGTTTCCGGAGGTTGGTGGTTGCGTGTTCACATCACGTTGGGGTCACCAATGTAGCCGGTGGAAGGAAAATGGGAGATCTCCCGCCGGACAAGGTGTTCTGCCCGGGGAGCGGCCAACGCTCCAAGTGGTAGTTCGGAGCTATTCTATATATGCTGCTTTAACTTCGGAACTTTGTTAGTGCGATTTAGGCTTCGATGTGTTTCGCTTGTGGCGCGACGACAGCGCCGCCACAGTATGATATTTGCATCGGTTTTCTTCTACTAATGAAATAAAAAAAATGTAAGTTATAAACATTTACGTATTACATAATTTGTTAACAACGCGGTAATGGATACTATTTAGTCCACATCTGCAATCTCTTATATGTTACGTGATGAAAATATAAAGTACATTTCTATCAATTTAAAAATTTAATTATATAAAGTTTTTAAAGTGTAAAAGGCTTTAAAATTCTGAACAAAGCTCCTCTCAACTATCCACGATTTATGAGAGCTATTCACTCGAGGATTGTATTAGTTGCTTCAAACGGGCGGAAAGCAGGTTGATCTTATACGCTGCTTTTCTCTACCGATAATTTTTAAATTTTAGTTGATACCTATATGTTTTAGGATCTCTTAAATCACTTTGAACAATTTTATTTAATAATAATTCCATTTTGAATAAAGATACAATTATTTTACTGCTCCACAGTGCTAAATCAACATAACAAAATTATTTGGTATAAACGCCTATTTCGCGTCTTTTTTAAGAAATATAATTTCATTGATTAGAAATTAAAATCAGGTTTAAGTCGTAATCATGACCAAATTTATCTAAAAATATTAAGTTCATTAATGAGTTATCACTCATAGATCAAGCTCGCTTTCCCCCCATGTGTAAAGGAAAGTTGAGGTTACAATAGTAATTCAGAGGAAAGGGATTGGCCCCTTGTCAGTGCCTAAGCACAAATATCGAAGGCTGCGCAGCCACATTCATTACTCTTAAAAATTTTGGCCATTAAACAAATAGCCATTTCTTTTCAAAGGTAATTATTTCAAATTAGCAACTTTTAGTCTGCGAAATGTATTACCAAAACCTTTTAGCGATCCACATTATCTACGTCAACGAGTGCATTGTTTAATTAACAATGTTGGTTTATTCAGTTAATCAAAGTTTTAAAACTTATTTCTAATAATAATGTAAAAATGGGGGTTTTGTTGATTTAATGCAAACACAATAAATTATGTGTGTTGATAATTTAGAAAGTTTGAAGGGCTTAAATATCAATCGAAAATAAAAAAATAAATAGTATAATTTTACTATTATGGACGTGTAACTGATGTGCAATCATCCCATAAAAATCATAATTGTATAGAACAGTAAAGTGTTTTACTTAATAAAATATTAGTCGTGTCTTTCTGACTTGCTTGCTATTCACAAAAGAAATATTTTATTAAAACGGTGTTCCGTTCTTAGCACATTTAGCCTTTTTATTCCAATTGGAATATTAGGACCATAGAACATAGGCCACAGGACAAAGGAGAAAGTGCGTAGGCCATTGAACATAGGTCTCACCCATAAATTTCCTCTTATTGGGATATACTCCCACGGGATGATATGGGGTAGTGGATATTCGTACATCGCCACTACACTGTAAATTATTTTTTTTAAAATGTAATATTATTATTACTATTGTTGGCAACTTTATTACCAAAAATTTATAATAAACATATTTATTTATAACTAGCTGTTCCCCGCGACTTCGCCCGCGTGTAATTTATTACGATTGGATGTCATGGGTTTTAGTTTTCTTCCGCGGAACCTCGTACTTTAATAAAAAAATCATTTTCTAAAATAAAAGTAGCTCAAGTTACTCCTTATAACATCAGCTACCTACTAGTGATAGTCCTGTCAAAATCGGTTCAGTCGTTTCGGAGATTAGGCGAAACAAACAGAAAGACAGACAAAAACTTTATAAATTGTGTTTTTGTTATAAGTGACGTATATAATTTCATATGCATATAGTAAAAAGCTGTTATTTTGACATTACAAACAGACACTTCTATTTCATTGTGTTAACACTATAATATATAAATGGTCGTATGATTAAAACTGCATATAAATAATGTGCAGGTACTAACTACTACCAATACATGAAGACTGCGGAGCCGGCCATATTGATCCACTATATTTTTAGCATTCTATAACCGTCCTGGCATTTTGATACCGTAAACTTAGTATTGAATTGTTTTTTATAGTTCTAACAGCTTTTCTTATAACGAATTTATTATATTGGTACTAAAGATAAGAATAAAAATCTGTCGGCGCGTCTATAAAATAGCGGATGAATCGAGTGTGAGCGAGAGGTTGCATCACTCTATGGGAGCGTCGTTCTACAAGTGCTAAGATAGTCTCGTGGTTCTGTCCGTTATTGCTGAGAGGATGCTCTGTGTTAAACTGAGATGTGTAGTGTTAATTTTGGTTTGCATACTTTGGTCTTATCATGCAATTACGTCCCTCACGTTACACCAATGTGTAATTGTGGCGGAGACTTGTTACGGTTGGTCGAGCTGTAATCGCTATATACTGAATGTATAGTGCGTTACGCTGTCTTATAACGAGTATTGATAATGATTAATGGCGTAACAAGAGAGCAAGTTGAACATCCGCTCTCATACTTTTACTATTTTTAACAATTAACCAACCTTATCCTGATGTATTTCCAAGATCAGAATTGGGATCTCCTGTTGTACTACCGATAAATCTATAACTGAGAACAATTCTTTCCTGCATAAAAATAAAACGTTATAAAAGAACGTCACTTTTATAATGTTTTATTGAAGAAACTACCTTTCCCGGTCGAGCCAACCTATTCGCGCTGCAACTAAATATGCCTGAAGCATGGCTCCACTACGTAAAAAGTTACAGCCTTGTATGTAGTTTTTCCTATAAAAACTACACATCACAGTACCGTAGCATTTTCACATATAAAGTAGTTGTATAAAAATATGTGCACAAACATATATTTCATTATATCATTTTTCGACAATATTCTTTAAAATAATATTAAAGAAAAAAGCGCTTTGAAAAATCTTAACCAGTTGGAAATTGTTAACTTTTTTACTTTTTGATTTATGGGGCCACAGCCATTGGATTTTCTTTATTAAATCTTCCAGGTGGGGCGAGCTCGTCTATTATAATATTAGAGTAATTTAAGTTCTGAAAGAATGACAATAATGAAACTGATATATACTACAATTAAAGTAATATTTTAGTTTTTTTTTAATACTGGTGTTACGGACAAAATATTTTTTTTTTCTATATGAAGGAAGAAGTTAGATGGGTTTCTGGGATCTGCTAACACTCACGTTAACATTTGTAATTAATGAAATACTTGCAATTAAAAAAAAATATTTCTGCTTTTATAGTTGTCATGAATAAAGTTTCTTGTTTAAAAAAAAACATTGGAATTTAAATGCATTTATACGCATATTACGCTGCAGCTCCATATATTACTGTTGTAGTAAGAATAGATTGGCTCGACCGGGGAAGGACCACGCTCACACAGAATACTAGCGTAAAATAGCAACTTTATGCTATTGTGTTTCGTATTCCACCTTATTCCTCGGGGTGGCAATGCATCTGCATTTGGATTCTTAATCCGGGAAGGATATTATATGATGTCTATGGGTCATAGCATTCCCTTACCAGGTGGAATGTGTGCCCCTTGAGTATTTTTTTCTAATAAATATATTGGAGAATGACCTTATTTTTTACAATTAAATAAATATTCAGTTACTATAAATATAACTGATTCATAATTAACCTTTAAACAAAAAGTAGAAACAATAACTACTTAAATTAATTAATTCAAATAAATTAATAAAGTAATTCAATAACTAAAAAAATAAAATAATTTTCACATAATAGCTTCCTAAAGTCGGTGCTGAAGCAGAGTGTATCGAAGAATTACGAGTAAAGCCCCGATTTCAGAAGATATAATATGGAAAATAGTTTAGTTATTTTCGATAGGATATTAAGTTTAAATATTTCACCCTTTAAGTTCAAGGTAACACCAAGAATATCGTATAAAGTACCTACATTAAAATCTTCATGACCTATTTTGCCACCCGTCGTGATGGATCGGTAAACACGCATAAAACAAGATCGTTTTCTTGAATTCGGCTTAAAATAATAGTAAAATCCTCATTTATAGGAAAAAGCAATAAAATATATATTATTTAGCATACTAGGCTCTAATTACATGCCGCCGTTAACTCGGTTTAAAAATAATAGTATTCTAATTTGAGGATCCTCGCTCATGGATACTCATTACCTTTAGTTGAAATTTGGTGTTTCGTTGTTTCTGTCACTAAAGACAAAAAATAGTGTGTTTATTATTTTCATGTAAATCGCTTATTGGAAGATGTATTCAACATGTCTCAACCAAAAATTAAATTATTTCTAGAGAAATTTCTCGAATACTACAGAATATAAGTTAATAATGTTCCTTTACTGTAATCAAGATATCAGAATAAAGAAGCTGTGGCTCCGTTTTATCCATGGTGCTAGGAACTGAGTGCAAAGCAACGGATCGGGATCTCAAGAAATAAAGTTTAGTGTAAGTGCAGATCACGAGAGATTCTACGAGTGAAGTCATTTTCCGAGTGCTATAGATATGATGATGAGATAGAGCCGTGGTTCTGTCCGTAATGTTTATTCTTCTGGTGCAGGCAAGGAGGATGGTGTTTCCGAGAGGCTGTCCTGTGTAACATTGAGATATGTAGTGTTGCTGTTGGTTTGTATACTTTGGTGTTATCATGTAATTATGTCCTTCACGTTACACCGGTGAGTAATTGTAATGAGGTCATATTACGGTATGGTCGAAATTTCATTGACTATACTGAACGTGTAGTGCAGTTACGCTGTTTTATTGCCGCTAATGATTAATTGCGTAAGCAACACAGCAAGTTGAACGTCCGCTCTCACATTTTTACTATTTTTAACAATATTAACCTTTCCTGACGTATTCCTAGCTAGTTCCGACAAACTTAAACAATAAAAAAACAAATATAGGAACTAGCTGGATACAAATGCACATGTTTTATCTGAGATGCACCTTTGTCGTAAAAATTTCTCACTCAGCAATGGTCATGACTGTTACATTATAACCATTGATATTTTTATAGAATGAAATCAATGCTGTAATGACAAACGAGCATACAGTTCGTCTGATGGTAGGTGGATATTATGGCCCAGTTGGCACCTAAATTATAAAAACATTAAACGTTAATAAAGCTCCGGGTTTCGACAAAGTACGGGCGATAGATATAAAGCAAATTTGCGAAGAAATTGCTCCGGCTATTGCAAAATTGGTCAACGCTTGTGTAAAGACTAATAAATATCCAGACGAATTGAAAACTGGAATCGTGAGACCTATATACAAAAAGGGAAGTAAACAGGACTACGATAATTACCGTCCTATAACTATATTGCCTATAATAGACAAGATTATAGAAAAATACATAGCAAGACAAATTTATAACTTTTATGGTCTGAATAATATTCTAAATGACACACAGTTTGGATTTCAACACAAAAAAAGCACTACTCAATTACTTTCCCTATTTACCGATAACATATATGAAAATCTTAATGAAAAAAAAACATGTATTGCTGTTATTTATCGACTATAGTAGGGCGTCCGATACTTTACGTCATGATGTACTGCTAGACCGACTAGACGACTGTGGAATTAAAGGGCCAATTCTTGACTGGTGTCGAGATTATCTCAAAAATCGTTCCTATTATGTCAAAGTAGGGGATACATTAAGTAATAAAGTTTTGGTAAGTGAAGGTACAGCACAGGGTTCAGTATTAGGACCGCTATACTACATCACTTACGTGAATAATATCAATAAATTGGTTGAAAACTCAAAAATTTTCCAATTTGCCGACGATACATGTCTGGTGGTAGCCCACCACAATATGAATAAGGCGGTAAAACTGTTACAAGAAGACTTTACGAAGTTCATGCAGTGGTCACATGACGCAGGTCTAGTACTTAATTCGAATAAAACTAAAATGATGTACGTTAGCTCCAGTCAAAATAGATTAAAACATAACATTACTCTTATAGCTCATAATCACACATGTCTTCATAATATCCAAAATTCAGCCCATAATAACAACTGTGAATGTCCCCAAATTGAAATAGTAGAAAAATGTAGGTATTTAGGTTTAATAATTGATGATCGTATGAAATGGACTGATCACATTGAATCTGTATGCAATAAGCTACGAGCAATCCTTGCAAAATTTTATCTCATCAAGAGTAAAGTACCTTACAAGATGTTACTGTTACTATATAATGTACTCGGCGAATCAATAGTCTCGTACGGGTTGAGCAGTTACGGACGCACTTATAAAACCCACCTTGAAAAAATATACGAGCTACAGTTGCGCATCCTTAAATGTATCACCCCTCTCAAAATAAAAGACAAATATAAAAAAAACCCTTATGGTCTTTTCCATCATTGCAAAATACTACCAGTACACGACAAAGTGAAATACCTATTGCTACTTGAAAATTATGGCAAGGAAGAATTAAAAATTAGCCGTATTTATATAAAACTTACTCGACAAGCCCTTAATCCATATATGATTATCCCAAAATATAAAAATATGTACGGAAAATTTAGATTACAATATCAAATTCCCGCTCTTTTGAACCAAATTCCCAAACCAATAAAAAATGAACTTACTGAAAAAAATATTAAATATATGCTTAAACAGTATTTTATCGACAAACTGTTAACGATACCTAATAATAACTTAAACTAAAATATAAAACTAAACATATAACATTAACAGACACAATAATATAATATACATAAATAAAAAAAATTTACTAATTTACTAATTTTCATTTAATACTAACCATATTTTGCTTTGGTACACACCTAGATAAAAAAAACATCTTGCTATTTTGTCACAGCATTTATATACGTCATTAAAAATAAGTTGTCGCAACGCGAACCGATTGAACATGATCGAAGTTACGAATTGGCGGTACATAGAAAAACTTTTGTAAGTATATTTGTACTGTCGGATGTTATTAAATAACTATACTTTGTAATAAATAAATAAATAATAAATAATTTATATACACCAAAAAGAGGTAGCATCTTATTACATTTTCCTGAGATATGGATCTTAGTACAGATACTTTCTTTGATTTTACTTTTTCAGTAATATTATATTCTATTATATGAGTCTTTCATGTATGTTGTATTTCAACATACTGAACTCGGTTTTGAAAGTATGATCTAAGCCAGTTATGGGCCACCTCTCTGATGCCTATGCTGTATAATTTATTAAGTAAATATTTGGTAATACTCGATCATATCCCTTACTCAGATCTAATAGAATCGCGTATTTCTTTTTGTTAAGAATGTCTAATAGAATTTGTGAATATTTGAAAATACCTAGGGTAATAGACCGGTTACATCGAAAATTATTATGGCTGTCATCAATTCTATTACATTTCTCGCAAAATTAGTAAAGACGCTTTGTCATAGCGGATTCAATTATTTTAGAGAAATATGGTAGTAGAGCTATGGGTCGGTGGTTGCTTCTCAAAGTAGGATCTTCAGATTTGAATATTGGTCTCACTATTGATAATTAGTTTTATTAGTTTTCTCTTTAATAATTGACCATTTAGTTTTGTTTGTGTTAGATGACTACTTAATTTTTTTGATATTATGTATTTTTTTTAATGTTTTATCTATATTTTTTTATATATTTCGTATATTGTCCGTAATAATTTTCTAAAAATAGAATTTTTGAATTGGCTGGTTAATATTTTTAATAGCCTCTTATGTCTACATGAAATTTGTATTCCTTTTATCAACCATATTTTTGGTTTTATAGTTCTTAATTTTATACTCGTTATGGGTATGCAGTTGTTAAGAATTTTGTGAATTGATTGTATAAAAACATTGTAATTATCATTAAAATATTTTAATTTCAATCTTTGAAACTAATCAATATTTTTAATTTTAGTTTCAAATAATTCTATTTGGCTTTCTTTATAAAGTCATTTTTGTATGTAACAGGCTGGCTTTGGCTTATACCTAACATTTTTTGTACTAATAATAATATCCTTATGATCAAATAATCCATATTCATGTACCCCTACATTAGTATTAAACAAGTTTAAATTAAAATTGGTAAATAGCAAGTCTATGCATATGGAACTCGTGCCCGTGATTCGGGTTGGTTCCCAAATTTACTGAATCAAGTTATACGTATGCATGAGATCTAAAAGTTTAGACTGATGTTCTGACTTGCATAGAAAGTCTGTATTAAAATCACCTCCTATTATAATGTTTTTTGTGGGTCTTTATTGGTAAAGATTTTTAGCATATTTTCAAGTGATGTGAAAAAGAGTTCCAATTTTTTTTCATCGGCCAATAAATATTACCAATCATAATATTTAATTTTGGGATCTCTTATAACATACTTCAAATACAAGTTCAGTTGAAAGACTAGTTATGTCGCTACGATCGATAAATTGTATATTATTTTCTATTAAAATACAAACCCCGCCCCCTTCATGTTTTTCTCTACAAAATATTGATGCACATTCATAGTCATCTAACTTAAGTAAATCCAATTTGTGTTTTGTTATCCAAATTTCATTTAATTATGTCACTTTTAAATTTACATCATTTTGTATTAAATTTTCTATTAAATGAGTTTTATTTTTAAAACTCCGTATGTTCTGAAATAATACTTTAGTTTCGAAAGGAACAATAATTTGATAAATAAGATGGATCGCTAACTGGAACCTTGTTTTCTATACTCATTTCATACTCAATGTCTTGTATTCGTTTCCATAAGTCGTTTAAAACAATTTTCACGCCGGGGCTATTTACTTTGCCATTTAGTCTCGAGAACATAATATAAGAATATTGACGATTTTTATTTGAGTAACACAGCAATATTGATGGTTGACATTGTCTTGATATATTAAATTATTAAATGCTTCTACCCTTTCATTGTAAATGTTTGCAAGGTAACGGTATTTATATATAGGTAAACACGTCAGTTTTATTCACGGTGAAGTTGTGAGAAGAACTATATTCATGAACGGGAGTAGAAATATACATAAAATAGGCAGCACAGTCTTCCGAATCACAGCTCAAAATAATTAAAATATGGAGTTGACATCTCGCATGCCTAATGCGGCAACTATGGCAAATATCCAAGTTATTTGGCAATCTATGGGGGAGTAGGGAGTAGAAATATATTAGCCATGTAGAAGCGACGAAAGAGAAACCTTAACCCATTTCGTCTCTTGGGTGTCCTAAGAGGCGACAGAGGGAAACTGACACAGGAAAATAATGGCAACATCTGCCTAATAACATCACAAGGTAATAAAAAAGCTACGGTTGCCAACCCGCTTGCAAAGCTCGAATACTAATGCAAATCTCGGGTCTATTTGACAAACAATGGGCGAAGCCTATGATCAGCATTGTATAGTCCTATTAAATGTAAAAACGTAGCAGCTTTCATACATCCCACTACTGGACACAGGCCGCAGCGAGTTTTAACACAAAAAAGAGTTGACTGGAGTCAATTCAATCAACTCTTTTTTCACTTAACGCAGGATGACCGATTTCACATATACCTGAAAATTATTTCCGAAATATCTCTTTAACTTCTCAGATACGCAGATTTCCTCGCGACCATTTCCTTCACCACCGAGAACGTGGTAAATCAAAACTGGTAATTGCCTTTAAAATATGAATGCAGTCGGCGCGGATCGAATTTGGGTTGCTTACGTATTTACGTTTGGATCAGTTCGCTTACCGGCTTTGACAGTTGGCTTTTAAGATTCTATCAATGCAGTTCTACTCATAATTAAAATAAAAATGAACCTGTCTATAATTTGCTTCCTTTATATATTATATCTATAGTAATTTTTCGCAAGAGCCTGTTCATTTACTCACTTGAGCTATGAAACCGCGACTGTCACAAAAATTTTAATAGGTTTCTCTGAAAATATGAAAGCTATCTTAATATACCTATGACAAACTGTTATAAAAGTCTCATTAAAAGTAAAAACCAAAGAAACAGCTTACATATGTCTTCACAGGGCTTCACATGTTTTCACATGTCCACAAATTTTTTATTAAACTACTCATACTTCATAGGTTTCCTCACGAAGTTATTTATCACCATTTTACTGAGCACGTGGAATATAAGCAATTAAAATTTTCTTACCAGTTTCATTGTTACTCGCGGGAATCGCATACTTTTTGTTTCTGTGCTATGAAATCTTAGTACGGCGACCTACACGGCACTCGGTATTTGTTTAAATAAAACTCATAAAAACTGAAAAAAGTTTTTGCATGATTGTAGACCACATTTACCTAGTAATTATTCATTCAACGGTATTACACAAACTATTCCAACAACTATGGATAAAAATCTCACAGTACACTTAATTTTCAATTGCTAATATCGGACTTGATACAAAAACAAATTGGTGAAATATTGCTATGCCAATAGACACACAACATATTCAACTAAAGAACTTCTCTCTTAATCACAGTTTTGTGTACACAGTTTTTTTGTAATTTTACTAAAAGTTACAATTGTGATATATCATTCGGACAGCGGCCACCGGTCTGGATATTTTAAAGCTGACAATTGTTTATGCTGCAACAAAAAGTATTTAATAGAATTATGTTAAATTTGATCAGTTAGTTATTCTTAGTTTATTTAGCAGTAAGTAGATGGTGCTATTATTAGATTAAACTATGAAAACTAAAACTATAACCTTTAGTACTCAGCCACAATAAGTTGAGGTGTGACGGGGCCTGCTGAATCGCACAACAAAGTCCCGAACATTTATTAATACTGTGTGTGAATAGCTGTACTAATAGTACTAGGTGCTAGGACACCTTTTCTGTCCAGGAATTCGCTAGGTGTGTATCACCCTCTTAATTTCTCTGACAAATGGCGTTAATTTAAATGAAGATCCATTAGAAACTACAGAATGTGAGATATTCCATTTTATTCCTCAGATATGATAAAGCATCTGTAGCCTTCTTTGTTTGAAGTTGGACGCAGGACGCAGGTGTACATGAACTACAGTAGATGGACTTAGTTTCGCATAACTTACTGAGGGTTCTACGTTTATTTTTTAATAAAAATTACATATAAAGTACTCCTTGGAGAGCTTACCGCACCGTAGTCGCAACGTATCGTACGCTCCGCGTTGATTAAGTAGTAATTATGACGTGTCGGATACATATTTTCATTTTATACAAGTTTAGCCATTCGAGCACGGAAGCTCAGGTGATCTGAGTTCCTAATTAGGATCCGGCTCCGGATCTTCAAGTTATTAATTGTTTGTTATGAAATTTTCAGTAATAGCCCGGAGTCAAGAAATTGGCGGTGTTTTACCTCCGTGCCTCGGAGAGCACGTAAAACCGTAGGCCTTGCACTCGTGCACTTTAATCCTGCTCTGTGAAGTTAACTAGTTTTCATTGTAACTAATCGCCATGACTAAAATTTGGTCAGGAGGAGATTATTTATTATTACAATATAGATTTTTATGGAAGTAGCATATGTTTGTGCTCTTCTTCTTAATTCGTGTCAAAAGATACACCAAAAATTACCGTGGGCATCCATTACTAAGTGCAAGATTAGCGAAGAAGCAATTTATCCGTTTATACAGAGATTTTTCATCGTCAAAAGCGTACTTCAACCAAAGATAGTATATTTTTCTTTATGACATTAATAAGCTCATCGATTCGATCTCAAATAAATTTATAACTTAAGAAATATAATACTGAATGTATTGACGCAAATACATTTTCAATTTCTACTATCCATCATAACACTTACGATAAAACATACAGTTTAACAAGCAGAATTAATCTAAAATAGAAACATTTATTTAATAGTTAAATGGATGACAAGAAAGGCTTACAACTAAATAGATTTTCAGTTAGTTTGTTCAGGGGATAAGAACTAATCTCCAACTACAATTAGTTATTCACAAGGTTAATGTAAATGTTGCGAATTAGATTTGACACTTCATTAATTGTTAGATTAGTTGTATTGCGTATATTTACTTAAATAATTGTTAACGGACTAATTAATATTAACAAGCCAAACATCAAAATTAAAGGCGCTTACATAAAAAATTGAAAACAACTAAAACCTATTGCTGTTTCTAACCATTAATAATTCTATCATATATATTTCCACTAAAATCTTTGAGCTATCTTGAGATGTCATGTTATCAGTCCCTCTCTCTTAAGTTTTATGATTTCATTCAATCCAGTAGTCTGATAAATTAACGCAGCCTCGAATCCATTAAGTGTTCGTGAACCTAGCGAGGATGAAATTAAAGATAATGGCTAAAATGCCTCCATGACTGCATTAATTTACAGCTTCATACGTACTTAATATAATAATAAATAAATTATGAATAATACGGTTAATAATATCATAAATTAAAAACATTAAATATCAAATAACTTATGATAATAAGTATGAACTTTTTGATCAACACACATCCGAAGCGGGCTTGCCAAGCCCACTTGGAGTTGCCACCCTGAGCCGGCCCTTCACCTCGGGTCAGCTACTCACCCCTCCTGCCACAACAATGTAGGAATTTGTCGTCGTTTGGAAGGGAACTTGTTAGTACTTAACCTAAGAGTTTGCGCAGGAATTGCGTAATTTAATTCCTCGTTCTTCCTTACACCATTGGACAACCAGAGGTTCGGCCAGTCTCCGCCCCTTCGTTGTTGACTTACCACACATTCGAACCAAACGGTTTGCTACATCGTTCCTCATGCGTACAGAAAAAACGAGGAATAAGTTGCCAACATCTGTGTTTCCATCCGATTACAATATGGGTATCTTCAAGGCAAGAGTGAATAGGCTTTTGTTAAGTCAGTACGCTTCACCACCTTAGACTACATTACCACTTACCATCAGGTGGGATTGTAATTAAGCGCTGGCTTAGAGTAATATAAAAAAAGAGTTACTCTCTGTAAAACATTAATACTGTCCAAGTCAAATTACTTTATCACAGTCTGTGGCCCATTCCTTGTAGTTAAAAGCTTTAAAGAAAGTTTTTCAGCGAATGGGAATAAGGAAACATGTCTCGTTATATCTTGACAAACCGAAAATTCTCATTATGATATCAACGCTTATATTGCGCCTATTATTCGGAGGATCCTGATTATTTAAAAATCTTACTCGGTTTCGTAAACATAATGTAGTTAATGTGTAGTAAACATGATAGTCGTTACACACGTTTTCGTTTTTTTATGTTTTAGTTTTACTATATTTATATATTATGTATATCCTATGCTACTACAAAAACCCAATGCTTGACTACAATATCATTTGATGTTAAGTGGTGATGCAGCCAAAGTTGGTAAAGTACACTGACTGACTTTTTACCCAGTTCGATGAGCACCTCACGCCCTCCCTCAATGGCGTGCACTATCCCTTTCACCACTTATCAAAACACCACTACTCCCAACATTTATTACAGATTCTATTAATTATCTTTCCGTAATCTCGTACATTTACCCAACGTTTAACAGCTGCCTCCAGTTTGTTGCGTGTTTTAAAATTTTTGGCTGCAAAATTTCGTGAAACTCCTCGAATTCGTTTCAAATGTCATCTACATCTTCCGGTATTTGTAAGTGTTCTTAGTAAACATACTCTCCAAACAGTACTCTTTTGGTGTTTATGTCCTTTACTCAAGTCCATTCTTGATTGACCAAGTTTGAAATGCACTTTAAAAGTAGCAGGATAGCTTGCTCACGTGTTTCTAGGGCCCAAAATCAGTTTCCGACCGGTGACAGAAAAGTCAAAGCAGTTAATTATTTCATTCTTACACGAATACTTGACACTAAATAAAACTATTTTACTAATTTCATCGTGTTTAATTTAACTAAATAAGTTAAATCAAACTAATTTTTTAATTTTTGAAACCCAAACATAGGGCAACAAAGAGATCTATAAAAACCAACGAAAATATTTAACTGACGTGGAGCACTGACGGTTCGGGCAGTCTACAGTTTGTGAATGTTCAAGTTCGCCCCGCCATTACATCAAATTTGATAAACCACCAATTCTTGTAAAAGGACCAAGGATGATTCGCGAGGCTATTGAAATTACAAAACATCCAAATTTTGATAGAGAAGATGGATGGGTGCTAAAATCTGCTAGGGATTCTATAATTAATTAAATTAAATTCAAACTCAAGCATACCACTGCAAGATTTCAAGATACTGAAAGTTCGTTCTGCGTAGATCGGACCAAAAATTTATATTCAAAAGCCGAAGGTAGCCTAACTAACTATGATATCAGGACATCAACTATCTCGGAAAACTTCGGGAATTTAAATTTTGTTGAATGAGTTAAATTGAACGTGATAAAATCCGAAAAATTTGTTTAATTCAAAATCAAAACAGCTAACTTAATAACAAGTTGATCACGACATATTTGGTTTCAGTTCAAACGGATTGGCTCAAACAAGATAAGTACCATACTCTCCCAGAATATTTTGTTTTTCTTTGTTTCAATAACCATAACCACGTTTCTATGCCCATACATTGCCAAAGCATTCAAATTTGGAGTTTTGAAAAAAAAAATAGAATTTGAAGACGGTGGTTATTTACCTTGATATACTACTTAGTTAGGGCTAAAATAAAAAGTAAATTTTCAATGCATATTAAGCTATTATGTGGGAATGTCATTAGGCTTTGCTCAATATACTAATTTATGAACATGAAGCTATCTGCAACGAACATGCTCATTAATAACTTTTGTTTACTAAAATCGTTAATATTCGGTTTCAATGACGTGGACTAATGATATTCAGATGACGCATAGGTGTAATAATTAAAATTAAATTTCTATATCTGAAAATATCAATTAAAGGATTAATATTGGCCTAAAGAATTTACTATACTTACTTTAAACATGCTTTAAATATTAAAAAAAGTATTAAATAATAAAAATTCAAGGCAATTATTTTAAAATAATAAAAATGTTGCAGCTGTACACGTCATCGTAGGAGCCAGAGGCAAATGTAAGTAATGATCCAAGAGCAAGCCTTGTCCGACACTATTCTGATGATATCCCGGACGTCTGTCTGGGCGAGATAAGAATAGCTCTTCATCAACTTTATAAACGGCAAGTCCTCAGACGAGGATGGAATTATAGCGGAGCTTCTGAAAGCGGGTGGAAAACCAGTACTTGAAGTCCTTCAGAAGTTTTTTAATTCCGTCCTCCATTTTAGCATTATTCTGGAGGCGTAGAGCAGAAGTGCGGTGGTCTTGTTCTTTAACAAAGGCGACAACGCCCTCTTGAAGAACTACAGACCGATTTCCCTTCTCAACCGCGTCTACGTGCTATTTTTGAGAGTCATTATTAATTGTCTCGCACGCAGACTAGACAATTTCCAGCCTCCCGGAAAAGTCAGTTTCCGAAAAGGCTTTAATACTATAGACCACATACACACTCTTTGGAAAATTGTACGGAAAACCGAAAAGTACAATCTGCCACTTTTATTTTCCGTAAATGGACTATGAGAAAACCTTTGATTCCATCAAAATTTTGGCATTGCTACAGCCCCTTCAGCGGTGCCAAGTCGACTGTCAATATATCGAAGTACTGAAGTGTTTGTACATTAGGGCTATAATGGCTATCCGAGAACAGAACCAGAGTATGATACCTATTCAACTGCAGAAAGATGTAAGATAGGGTAACTTAATAAATATCGAAAATCTTCACCGCTGCATTAGAATACGTTTTCAAGTTACTGGGATGTGAAGGATGCGGTATTAACGTGAATGGCGAGTACATACATCACTTACCTTCGATTTGCCGACGATATAGTCCTTATATGGCATAACGTATGGTATAATATATTCCAATATGGCAGAATCGCTGGTAGCCCTAAGCACTATGCTTAATGACCTAAATAGTGTCTCCCAACGGAAAGGTCCTTTACATGGAAAAAACAAAAGTCATGTGTAGTGTAGTAGCATGCCGGTAGGAGTACTAAGCTCGGATTTGTTGACGAGTATTTTCACCTGGGACAAATAGTCGGATAAGGTAAATCCAACTTCGACCGAGAGGTCACTCGACGGATTCAACTCGGCTGAGCAGCGTTCGGGAGATTACGACACATCTCTTCGTCAGGCATACCTCAAAACTTCACAACAAGATTGTATAACCAGTGCGTGTTGCTTGTGCTCCTTCATTGCTGGGAGTATGAGGATGGTGAAGGTCGCTCAGAGAGCTATGGAGAGGGCTATGCTTGGGGTTTCTCTGCGTGATAGACTTAAAAACGAGGATATCCACAGTAAAACCAAAGTAACTGACATAGCCCAACGGATTTGTAACCTGAATTGGCAATGGGCTGGCCATACAGCTCGAAGAACCAACAGTCGATGGGGAAGAAAGGTTCTCGAGTGGCAGCTTCGTTCTGGCAGGTGAATTGTAGGGCGTCCTCCCACGAGATGGAGTCATGACCTGGTACACATGCAGGAAATCGATGGATCACAAAACACGATCCTGAGCTGCAGGATGTTTTGTGCCATTCTTTGGGGATGGCCTATGTTCAGCAGTGGACTTGTGAAGGATTAATGATGATGATAATGAGAATTTGGGTCAAATATTTCTATTATGTGGAGCGTAGACATGTTATTTATAAAAATCTTAATTTGTTAACATTTTTGAAACTATTTCTTCTAATACAAAAAGTTTGCGAATAATAATTTAATATTTATATTTATTATATTACAATTATAAAGTTTAATAACATTTAAAAGTTTCATATTATAACTGGGAAATGGATCAAAATATTTCTTATATATGGAGTCTGTTCATGCAATGCATGAATCTTATTTTATTATTGAATGAATTGATTATTTATTTATTAGTATATCAAAAACTAATGCTCCAAGTTTTAATTTTGTGTATTATGATTTTAACGTGTGCCTAACCTTCATACAAAGTTTTAACTAAATCCGAAGGGTCGATTATTCTATCGATATCATGTATTTCTCTTTATAGATTTTTCGAGAACTTTCGGTAGATGCGTATGCAGGCAGACATTATATGCAAGGTAAGAAGGTCGATCACGACTGCCTACCGTTGTATTGTTGTACAATGTATAAGACCAATACATTGGCATTAGCCAGACCAATAATAATGCTTTTGGTTTTATAGACTGTACATATGAAAGTTAGCCTCTAAAATAAAATCAATTATATAGAAGGTATTTATGATGTAAAATATATTATATAAAATAATTATTATGAAAGTAAGGTTTATGAAATGAAAGCAATTGCGTGGAAGGTCTTAGACATGTAAAAGTATTATATGATAGAAATGGGACTTGAAAACAATTATTACAGTGTCGCTAAGACTTCCTTACTGGTACTGAAGTACTGCAAAATTGCGGCTAACGTGGACTCGATAACCGATATGCCACAGTCACCCGCAAAGAATGTAAAATTCCGAGTAATAGAATAGATCTTTAATTTATAAAAGGAATGATATGAAATAAGAACTACAATGATTTTAGAACAATGTTCGTTACCTGCCACTTTTTGTTCCAACACCAAAATGTTGTTATAATATTTATGTACCGACTTTCTTAAATATTAAATAAAAAGCGGCAGTAATTATTAACTGTAACATAAAATAGAGGTAAATATTATGAATTTATAATATTTAAATTATTAAAATTTATCGGAACCAATTACCTTTCCAACTTATCATTAGTGTTACCACAGCAAAAATAAACCGTGACGCAGTAGCTTGGTATTGAGTTGCGGCACAGAAGGCCGTGGGTTGGAATTCCACACGGAACGAATATGTTTGTCTTTGCGCTATTTATGTATGTTAACTATAATAGTTTGTAGCATTTAAATGAATCCCCTATCTACGTACTTAGTTATGTAAATTATAATTTTAATAATGTATCCAAATGAAAATATTTTAACTGCATTCACGATACAAGAGAAAATCCTAGTGTGGGAATAACGATTTTGTATTAAAAAATCACAAGACTTGAATTTTCACTGATAATTAAAAAAAAAATTTTTTTTAATAACAGTAAAATGTCATATAAAATTAATGAGGTATAGTTTCAGTTCTTTTGTACTTTACTACATAATATTATGTAGGAAAGATTTGGAAATAATTTCAAAACATTTCAATTGGCATTAAAGATTTAATAAGGCATATCGGGTGTCCCAAAATTCAACGTTCAGTGGACACCAGCGAGTGGACAAATTGATGACTATCCAAGGAAAAATAAAAGAAAATTAAATCTTTTTTAAAGTTATAACAACGTCTTTAAATACCTTAAAATTTGACACGCTATACAATATTTTATGAACTATGACTACAACTTTGCAAATATCACTGTTATTTTTTTTTTGTATTAGCAACCTTAGTATAGTAATAGCTATGTTAGCTATTCAACCCAGTTCTAAATATTTTAAACGAAAATAACAGAAATTTTAAGAAAAAAAAACTAAGTTAATTTTTTTCTTTTAAAAATAAAATTTTCTAAAACTGCAATTTAGAAAATTTTATTTTTAATCAAATTTCACTCGTCACGGTATAAAAAGTGTATAAACACTACTATGGCAAATTATTGTAAAAGTCCACTTCATGGTTTAGCGTTTAATTTTTGGACATATTACTTAATACTTACTTTGAACACTCGACGGATTCAACTCGGCTGAGCAGCGTTCGGGAGATTACGACACATCTCTTCGTCAGGCATACCTCAAAACTTCACAACAAGATTGTATAACCAGTGCGTGTTGCTTGTGCTCCTTCATTGCTGGGAGTATGAGGATGGTGAAGGTCGCTCAGAGAGCTATGGAGAGGGCTATGCTTGGGGTTTCTCACGAAAACGAGGATATCCACAGTAAAACCAAAGTAACTGACATAGCCCAACGGATTTGTAACCTGAATTGGCAATGGGCTGGCCATACAGCTCGAAGAACCAACAGTCGATGGGGAAGAAAGGTTCTCGAGTGGCAGCTTCGTTCTGGCAGGTGAATTGTAGGGCGTCCTCCCACGAGATGGAGTCATGACCTGGTACACATGCAGGAAATCGATGGATCACAAAACACGATCCTGAGATGCAGGATGTTTTGTGCCATTCTTTGGGGATGGCCTATGTTCAGCAGTGGACTTGTGAAGGATTAATGATGATGATAATGAGAATTTGGGTCAAATATTTCTATTATGTGGAGCGTAGACATGTTATTTATAAAAATCTTAATTTGTTAACATTTTTGAAACTATTTCTTCTAATACAAAAAGTTTGCGAATAATAATTTAATATTTATATTTATTATATTACAATTATAAAGTTTAATAACATTTAAAAGTTTCATATTATAACTGGGAAATGGATCAAAATATTTCTTATATATGGAGTCTGTTCATGCAATGCATGAATCTTATTTTATTATTGAATGAATTGATTATTTATTTATTAGTATATCAAAAACTAATGCTCCAAGTTTTAATTTTGTGTATTATGATTTTAACGTGTGCCTAACCTTCATACAAAGTTTTAACTAAATCCGAAGGGTCGATTATTCTATCGATATCATGTATTTCTCTTTATAGATTTTTCGAGAACTTTCGGTAGATGCGTATGCAGGCAGACATTATATGCAAGGTAAGAAGGTCGATCACGACTGCCTACCGTTGTACTGTTGTACAATGTATAAGACCAATACATTGGCATTAGCCAGACCAATAATAATGCTTTTGGTTTTATAGACTGTACATATGAAAGTTAGCCTCTAAAATAAAATCAATTATATAGAAGGTATTTATGATGTAAAATATATTATATAAAATAATTATTATGAAAGTAAGGTTTATGAAATGAAAGCAATTGCGTGGAAGGTCTTAGACATGTAAAAGTATTATATGATAGAAATGGGACTTGAAAACAATTATTACAGTGTCGCTAAGACTTCCTTACTGGTACTGAAGTACTGCAAAATTGCGGCTAACGTGGACTCGATAACCGATATGCCACAGTCACCCGCAAAGAATGTAAAATTCCGAGTAATAGAATAGATCTTTAATTTATAAAAGGAATGATATGAAATAAGAACTACAATGATTTTAGAACAATGTTCGTTACCTGCCACTTTTTGTTCCAACACCAAAATGTTGTTATAATATTTATGTACCGACTTTCTTAAATATTAAATAAAAAGCGGCAGTAATTATTAACTGTAACATAAAATAGAGGTAAATATTATGAATTTATAATATTTAAATTATTAAAATTTATCGGAACCAATTACCTTTCCAACTTATCATTAGTGTTACCACAGCAAAAATAAACCGTGACGCAGTAGCTTGGTATTGAGTTGCGGCACAGAAGGCCGTGGGTTGGAATTCCACACGGAACGAATATGTTTGTCTTTGCGCTATTTATGTATGTTAACTATAATAGTTTGTAGCATTTAAATGAATCCCCTATCTACGTACTTAGTTATGTAAATTATAATTTTAATAATGTATCCAAATGAAAATATTTTAACTGCATTCACGATACAAGAGAAAATCCTAGTGTGGGAATAACGATTTTGTATTAAAAAATCACAAGACTTGAATTTTCACTGATAATTAAAAAAAAAAATCTTTTTAATAACAGTAAAATGTCATATAAAATTAATGAGGTATAGTTTCAGTTCTTTTGTACTTTACTACATAATATTATGTAGGAAAGATTTGGAAATAATTTCAAAACATTTCAATTGGCATTAAACATTTAATAAGGCATATCGGGTGTCCCAAAATTCAACGTTCAGTGGACACCAGCGAGTGGACAAATTGATGACTATCCAAGGAAAAATAAAAGAAAATTAAATCTTTTTTAAAGTTATAACAACGTCTTTAAATACCTTAAAATTTGACACGCCATACAATATTTTATGAACTATGACTACAACTTTGCAAATATCACTGTTATTTTTTTTTTGTATTAGCAACCTTAGTATAGTAATAGCTATGTTAGCTATTCAACCCAGTTCTAAATATTTTAAACGAAAATAACAGAAATTTTAAGAAAAAAAAACTAAGTTAATTTTTTTCTTTTAAAAATAAAATTTTCTAAAACTGCAATTTAGAAAATTTTATTTTTAATCAAATTTCACTCGTCACGGTATAAAAAGTGTATCAACACTACTATGGCAAATTATTGTAAAAGTCCACTTCATGGTTTAGCGTTTAATTTTTGGACATATTACTTAATACTTACTTTGAACACTCGACGGATTCAACTCGGCTGAGCAGCGTTCGGGAGATTACGACACATCTCTTCGTCAGGCATACCTCAAAACTTCACAACAAGATTGTATAACCAGTGCGTGTTGCTTGTGCTCCTTCATTGCTGGGAGTATGAGGATGGTGAAGGTCGCTCAGAGAGCTATGGAGAGGGCTATGCTTGGGGTTTCTCACGAAAACGAGGATATCCACAGTAAAACCAAAGTAACTGACATAGCCCAACGGATTTGTAACCTGAATTGGCAATGGGCTGGCCATACAGCTCGAAGAACCAACAGTCGATGGGGAAGAAAGGTTCTCGAGTGGCAGCTTCGTTCTGGCAGGTGAATTGTAGGGCGTCCTCCCACGAGATGGAGTCATGACCTGGTACACATGCAGGAAATCGATGGATCACAAAACACGATCCTGAGCTGCAGGATGTTTTGTGCCATTCTTTGGGGATGGCCTATGTTCAGCAGTGGACTTGTGAAGGATTAATGATGATGATAATGAGAATTTGGGTCAAATATTTCTATTATGTGGAGCGTAGACATGTTATTTATAAAAATCTTAATTTGTTAACATTTTTGAAACTATTTCTTCTAATACAAAAAGTTTGCGAATAATAATTTAATATTTATATTTATTATATTACAATTATAACGTTTAATAACATTTAAAAGTTTCATATTATAACTGGGAAATGGATCAAAATATTTCTTATATATGGAGTCTGTTCATGCAATGCATGAATCTTATTTTATTATTGAATGAATTGATTATTTATTTATTAGTATATCAAAAACTAATGCTCCAAGTTTTAATTTTGTGTATTATGATTTTAACGTGTGCCTAACCTTCATACAAAGTTTTAACTAAATCCGAAGGGTCGATTATTCTATCGATATCATGTATTTCTCTTTATAGATTTTTCGAGAACTTTCGGTAGATGCGTATGCAGGCAGACATTATATGCAAGGTAAGAAGGTCGATCACGACTGCCTACCGTTGTACTGTTGTACAATGTATAAGACCAATACATTGGCATTAGCCAGACCAATAATAATGCTTTTGGTTTTATAGACTGTACATATGAAAGTTAGCCTCTAAAATAAAATCAATTATATAGAAGGTATTTATGATGTAAAATATATTATATAAAATAATTATTATGAAAGTAAGGTTTATGAAATGAAAGCAATTGCGTGGAAGGTCTTAGACATGTAAAAGTATTATATGATAGAAATGGGACTTGAAAACAATTATTACAGTGTCGCTAAGACTTCCTTACTGGTACTGAAGTACTGCAAAATTGCGGCTAACGTGGACTCGATAACCGATATGCCACAGTCACCCGCAAAGAATGTAAAATTCCGAGTAATAGAATAGATCTTTAATTTATAAAAGGAATGATATGAAATAAGAACTACAATGATTTTAGAACAATGTTCGTTACCTGCCACTTTTTGTTCCAACACCAAAATGTTGTTATAATATTTATGTACCGACTTTCTTAAATATTAAATAAAAAGCGGCAGTAATTATTAACTGTAACATAAAATAGAGGTAAATATTATGAATTTATAATATTTAAATTATTAAAATTTATCGGAACCAATTACCTTTCCAACTTATCATTAGTGTTACCACAGCAAAAATAAACCGTGACGCAGTAGCTTGGTATTGAGTTGCGGCACAGAAGGCCGTGGGTTGGAATTCCACACGGAACGAATATGTTTGTCTTTGCGCTATTTATGTATGTTAACTATAATAGTTTGTAGCATTTAAATGAATCCCCTATCTACGTACTTAGTTATGTAAATTATAATTTTAATAATGTATCCAAATGAAAATATTTTAACTGCATTCACGATACAAGAGAAAATCCTAGTGTGGGAATAACGATTTTGTATTAAAAAATCACAAGACTTGAATTTTCACTGATAATTAAAAAAAAAAATTTTTTTAATAACAGTAAAATGTCATATAAAATTAATGAGGTATAGTTTCAGTTCTTTTGTACTTTACTACATAATATTATGTAGGAAAGATTTGGAAATAATTTCAAAACATTTCAATTGGCATTAAACATTTAATAAGGCATATCGGGTGTCCCAAAATTCAACGTTCAGTGGACACCAGCGAGTGGACAAATTGATGACTATCCAAGGAAAAATAAAAGAAAATTAAATCTTTTTTAAAGTTATAACAACGTCTTTAAATACCTTAAAATTTGACACGCTATACAATATTTTATGAACTATGACTACAACTTTGCAAATATCACTGTTATTTTTTTTTTGTATTAGCAACCTTAGTATAGTAATAGCTATGTTAGCTATTCAACCCAGTTCTAAATATTTTAAACGAAAATAACAGAAATTTTAAGAAAAAAAAACTAAGTTAATTTTTTTCTTTTAAAAATAAAATTTTCTAAAACTGCAATTTAGAAAATTTTATTTTTAATCAAATTTCACTCGTCACGGTATAAAAAGTGTATCAACACTACTATGGCAAATTATTGTAAAAGTCCACTTCATGGTTTAGCGTTTAATTTTTGGACATATTACTTAATACTTACTTTTATTCCATTGAAATGAAGAAAACTTTAATGTTTTACGTAGTACGGCTACGCTGTAGCAATGATATTATAGCTGCAGCCAGAATGGGTCGGTTTGAGTAGGATAGGACCACGTTCTCACAGAATACCAGCGTGAAACAGCCGAATAATGCTGCTGCTACTGTGAGTATAGAGAACCGGAGACCCTTTTTGCTGGTACCGGCCATTCCTTTTTAGTCATCAGGGGTGAACGGACATCTGCATTTTGGTTCTTGTTCGAAATGAGATGTAGATATTGTTACGAGCTTGGGGTTCGAGACAATTAAAACTGCCGATTGAATTACCAAAATTGGCACTTTAATTACAATCTAAACACTAATTACAATCTAAAACCACATAAATAATAAAACACAATCACTTTAGTTCGCAGTTATTTCGCTTCGAAGTATTCTCTTGTATCGCTAATACAATACTGCCTTCGTCGTGGTCTATAACGGCCTTATGTAGGGCCTCAGATAGTTTCCAGAACCTTCTACTGTAGCGACATCTAGAATGTTCGAGTACATATCGGTCCCGAAATCTCATGAAGGATCTTGATTCTCCTAGTTCTGCTACTCGACACTAGAGGGCGCTAGTGTAACTAGTGTTGCCATGTACAAGACATTAATAGTGGCGCGTAACAATATCTATGGGCTACAGTATCCACTTACCATCAATGGTCTGTGTGTTCACTTAGTTCCACTTAGTCTATAAAAAATCGTTCAAAATCATTAAATATCCTAATAAATTTAGCGTCTCTTTCAGTCCCTTTAAAATATAACCGTGCTTTGATATAAATGTTTAATAAAACAGGGAGATTGATTGTATACAACTGATAGCTGTATTGAAATTTATTGACATTCAAAGCGATGAAAGGTTAGTTAAAGCTTCACGTGATCGATGCATGGATGAACGCCTTTGTAGTATTTATCCTCGAGAATCTCACGACGAGAAATTTCGAAATATTTTCAACTGTACTATTAATTAACAGTGCCACTGTAAATAGTACACACAAAGTTACGTAATTCTTTTATAGAATTTCTACTGATACTGATTAAATGAAAACAAACCCTGTATTTCGGAGCTCGATTACAAATATCACAATATGAAATGAAACGCAAACATTGATTTTTGTGATTACATTTATGAAAATGATTTAATTGGAATAATTTTGTCGAACGGGGTCGCCGCCTATAATAACAATTTTTATATCTATACAAATAAATAAAATTGAAGTGTCTGTTTGTAATGTTAAAATAACAACTTTTTACTAAATGCATATGAAAGTATATACTGTACTAATAACAAAAACACAATTTTTAAAATTTATCAAACAAAATGGCACATACTCGTATACAGAATGGGATCCCACATATATGCAATAAATTAAACCACAAGTAATACTAGTCCATAGAAGTGTAGAAAAATTAAATATTAAATTAAAACCCGTAAAATAAACAAGTGAAATTTTCAAACAAAATAAATATTAAAATAAATTCAGTAAAAGTAAACACTCTGTTTAGACAACGTACCTTGACCCCTTGGAAGAGTGACAACGTTGCACGCGGGTGGCATGGCGGTTGGCGGCAGGCAGCGTTATTGTTTGTCGGCACGGCCTATGGTTCGTTGGACAATGTGCGACGAAATAAAAACTTACTCACTAAACTGTTTAGGTATTGTAACGCCACTTTTTTATTTCGCGAAAATGGAACAGAACGAAATAAATATTATTGCATATTAGTAGCAAAATTTAATAGTTGTGTATCGCTAGCAACGCAAAGTCGGGAATTTGTATTTGGAAAAATCCAAAATTAGGGGCTTTTTAGGTGCTAATTAGGTGCCAAGTTTAAAAATTAGGTGCTCTAAAATTTTCACCGCAACGAACTGTTGAAATTTGCGTTGCTAGCAAAACGTCTCGCTAGCAACGCAATAAAGTTATTAGATATACGATAAATATTAATAGCAAGGAATTAAGTGCTAATTAGGTGCTGCAAGTATACGCAATAACAAGGCGCCCCTAATAAAAATAAAGTCATTATTCAGAACATAGCAGATGCAAAATTCAGATTTCCTGAAAATCAAAATACAATCAAAATTGCTTTCAGAAAAAGTCCAAATTAGGGGCTTTTTAGGTGCTAATTAAGTACCAAGTTTAAAAATTAGTTGCTCCAAAATATTCACCGCAACGACCCATTGAAATTTGCGTTGCTGGCAAAACGTATCGCTGGCAACGCATTGAAGTTATTAGATATACGATAAATATTAATAGCAAGGAATTAAGGGCTAATTAGGTGCTGCAAGTATACGCAATGACAAGGCGCCCTATAAAGTCGTTATTCCAAACAAAGCAGATGCAAAATTCAGATTTTCTGAAAATCAGAAAATAATCAAAAATGCTTTTTGAAAAAGCCCAATTTAGGGGCTTTTTAGGTGCTAATTAAGTACCAAGTTTAAAAATTAGGTGCTCTAAAATTTTCACCGTAACGATCGATTGAAATTTGCGTTGCTGGCAAAACGTATCGCTGGCAACGCAATGAAGTTATTAGATATACGATAAATATTAATAGCAAGGAATTAAGTGCTAATTAGGTGCTGCAAGTATACGTAATAACAAGGCGCCCCTAATAAAAATAAAGTCATTATTCAGAACATAGCAGATGCAAAATTCAGATTTCCTGAAAATCAAAATACAATCAAAATTGCTTTCAGAAAAAGTCCAAATTAGGGGCTTTTTAGGTGCTAATTGAGTACCAAGTTTAAAAATTAGTTGCTCCAAAATTTTCACCGCAACGAACCATTGAAATTTGCGTTGCTGGCAAAACGTATCGCTGGCAACGCATTGAAGTTATTAGATATACGATAAATATTAATAGCAAGGAATTAAGTGCTAATTAGGTGCTGCAAGTATACGCAATGACAAGGCGCCCCAGATAAAAATAAAATCGTTACTCAGAAAATTATTCAGTAAACCAAATGCAAAAATCAGGTCTTTGAGTTTGTGCCATCTAGCGTCTATCGTACTTACCACCTTGATAGTCCATCGATTTTGATTCGATAAAATGACTAGAACTATAGAACGTTGTAGATGGCGCTATTTATTACAAAGCAATTTACTGGAAAGAAAATTTCCTTTCGATTTAGTACACTAAAGTTTAGGCTTCACCTGTCTAAAAATAAGAATAGTAACATTTATTTAGTTGAAAATTATATTAAATAATATTATAGATTATATTAAATCTGAAAAACATAAAATGCCGTTCATACCTTATAGTAATTGTGGTTTTGAATCCGATAATTTCCAGAATATTACCGTCATTTACATGCGACCGCAATAATCTTCCAGCACCTAATTAGCATTTAATTTTTAGGTACTGACAAATAACAAAAAATACCGTTCATACATTATGGTAAGGTAATGGTGGTCATGGACCCCATAATTCCCAGAATAATATCTTAATCTGTATCGGGTTTGGATAATCGCTCAGCACTTAATCAACACTTAATTCCTTGCTATTAATGTTTATCGTATATCTAGTATATCTTGCTAGCGATACGTTTTGCCAGCAACGCAAATTTCAATCGATCGTTACGGTGAAAATTTTAGAGCACCTAATTTTTAAACTTGGTACTTAATTAGCACCTAAAAAGCCCTTATTTTGGGCTTTTTCTAAAAGCATTTTTGATTATTTTCTGATTTTCAGAAAATCTGAATTTTGCATCTGCTTTGTTTGGAATAACGACTTTATAGGTCGCCTTGTCATTGCGTATACTTGCAGCACCTAATTAGCACTTAATTCCTTGCTATTAATATTTATCGTATATCTAATAACTTCATTGCGTTGCCAGCGATACGTTTTGCCAGCAACGCAAATTTCAATCGATCGTTACGGTGAAAATTTTAGAGCACCTAATTTTTAAACTTGGTACTTAACTAGCACCTAAAAAGCCCCTAATTTGGGCTTTTTCTAAAAGCATTTTTGATTATTTTTTGATTTTCAGAAAATATGAATTTTGCATCTGCTTTGTTTGGAATAACGACTTTATAGGGCGCCTTGTCATTGCATATACTTGCAGCAACTAATTAGCACTTAATTCCTTGCTATTAATATTTATCGTATATCTAATAACTTCATTGCGTTGCCAGCGATACGTTTTGCCAGCAACGCAAATTTCAATCGATCGTTACGGTGAAAATTTTAGAGCACCTAATTTTTAAACTTGGTACTTAATTAGCACCTAAAAAGCCCCTAATTTGGACTTTTTCTGAAAGCAATTTTGATTGTATTTTGATATTCAGGAAATCTGAATTTTGCATCTGCTATGTTCTGAATAATGACTTTATTTTTATTAGGGGCGCCTTGTTATTGCGTATACTTGCAGCACTTAATTAGCACTTAATTCCTTGCTATTAATATTTATCGTATATCTAATAACTTTATTGCGTTGCTAGCGAGACGTTTTGCTAGCAACGCAAATTTCAACAGTTCGTTGCGGTGAAAATTTTAGAGCACCTAATTTTTAAACTTGGCACCTAATTAGCACCTAAAAAGCCCCTAATTTTGGATTTTTCCAAATACAAATCCCCGACTTTGCGTTGCTAGCGATACACAACTAAATTTAATGAAACCCTAAATTTTTAAAAATTTCAAAGTCGTTCTTGAATGCACAAGTTACATCGCCGCATAATGTTGTCCTGAAGCTTGCTCAAAAAATTTCGTTCAGGATCCAGAGCCAGGGCTTTTAATTTGTTAAAGGCGGCAACAATACGATTGCGCAGTTCATCTTCGGTTTCGAAGATATAGGTATACTTCATTTTTAATAAAGCCCCATAAAAAGAAGTCTAGAGGAGTGAGGTCAAAAAAAGTAAAGTAGTGTCAATATCACAGTGAAAAAATAAACGTACTTAAAACACTATTTACACACACAAAGTCAATTAACTAATAAGTGTCTATTTCACCGTAAAAGAATTGTTTGACTAATTGTATTTATCTTACGATAAATAATTGCGATGCGCGTAGGCAGCGAAACGCACCTGTATCCTGGAACAATTGCGCGTGAACTGGAAGCTAAATTTCCAAATTCCAAAATTGCGAAAATAATAAAAGTAATAAATAGGGCGGCCATAAGGTGCAATTATCGTTTATCGATACTTTTCTTTTTACGCTTACTTACCTACTACATTTGAATACAAGTAATTTTGATTTTTGATTTGATAACAATCGACAAGTTATTGATTGTTAAAAAAAAAGTTTATTTTTGTACAATTGAACTTACGAAACTACCGATTTGTGACTTCGTGGGAAACGGGTAAGTATGTATGACTTTTTAAATGGTTGTTTTTATGGGTTTTTTATCATGTTAAAATAATTTATTATCTCTAAATCTACAAGAACACACTTAAACAAAAAAAAGCTTTAAAGTTTAGCTTTAAATACTTAGGTCGTAATGTTTTTAGGATTATCATAACAACACGATAATTCTAAAAACACCATACCCTAAGTGTTTAAAGCTAAACATTTTTTTTTTGTTTATCGATTATTACTTTCTCCCTTTGAAATAAGCTAATCATCGATAACAGGTGTCCTACTCTATGACAAAGGCGCGCGCGCAGTTGCGCCGTCGCCTTTGAAGTACGCCGCGTGCCTCGTGCCGCTTGTTTATGCACGCCGACAAAAGATACCGCTGTCGATACGTCGCAATACCAATAGTTTGCACTGCGTGGCAACGTCGCTTTTTAATGTTCAAGGATTCAAGTTCATTGAATCATTGACTTAGTGACCCAATTCTATAGAGGGTTCAAATTTGCTTAAAATTAAAACTCTACTTTTTGACCTAATTACTGGGCCGATTACGTTTATTTTTTGTATACCGTCAGCAAAGGCGATAACAAGTATGTGGTTTCATTTATTGCATATATGTGGAACCCCATTCTGTATATCTGTACAAATAAATAAAATTAAAGTGTCTGTTTGTAATGTCAAAATTACAGCTTTTTACTAATTGCATATGAAAGTACGGTACCGGTATGGAATATACGGTACTTATAACAAAAACACAATTTTTAAAATTTTTGTCTGTCTGTCTGTCTATCTGTCTGTCCGTCTGTTTGTTCCGGCTAATCTCCGAAACGGCTGGACCGATGTTGGCGGGACTTTCACTGGCAGATAGCTGATGATATAAGGAGTAACTTAGACTACTTTTCTTTTAGAAAAAGAATTAGGGTTCGGCGCAAAAAAAATTAAAACCCATGAAATCCAAGTTCCACGCGGGCGAAGTTGCGGGGAACAGCTAGTTTACCCATAAAATTTAGATAGGAAACTAATAATATGATTCCTTTTTGTTATTGAAGTAAAAGTGACAAGCAAGCTTGCAGTTAACCTGTCCTATCGGTAAATGTATACTGGACCCATAGACATCTACATCTTTCCTCAATTAAAAATCAAAATGCAATTAAATATGAAAAAGGTTATCCGGTTCTTGTCACTTACCGTATGAAAAAAAGTAACATTATGTCGCTTTTTCACGCTGGTAGTATGCGAGCGTATTCCTTTCCAGGTCGAACCGATCAATTAATGCTGAAGCATAGTACTCGTTACCATGGCTCTACCACGTAATAAAATAGATTAATATAATTTAAAGTTTTGCTTGTTTATTTTCGTCTTCGTCTGCCTACATCAGACCACAGCTTGACATGGTCCTCTTCTGCCGTATGGAGCAAGCAGATTTTTTTATAGTATAGGGTGACAAACGAGCACACAGTCCACCTTATGGTAAGTGGTTGCTGTGACCGATAGACATCTACATTTACCCTCAATAAATAAATTAAAAATGTAGATATGTTGTCACCCGTGAGGACTAAGATGGAATGCCTCTTTTTCAGTAAAATGGGTCTCCGGTTCTCTACACTCACCATACGAAACACAGCAGTGTCAAGCTGCCATTTTTCGCTGGTATTCTATGAGAGCGTGTCCTACCCCGGTCGAGCCGACCCATTCGTGCTACAACTATATTACTAATATAGCTGCAGCATAGCTTACCACGTATAGTGATCACAGCTGTCACAATTCGCGATGTAATAAGTACATCAAATATTACTGTCTTATGAACCGTGTTTATATGGTCCATTTTTAGATTTTGATTTTATACTATCATAAAATTCTACTGCTGAACATAAACCTCTCCAGAGATTTTATACGTTTAAAATGTACAAATAACCACTTCATATGTTTTATCTCATTACCGTAACGTGAGTTTCAGTTTCCATTTATATTAAACTGCTATATATCTCTTTACAAAGCCTTAGTGTTGTTTATTAGATACAGCGAGAGCAAGAGTGAAGTTGACTTAAAGAGCTGATTGATACGTTTACTGTTGTTTAGCTTTGTGTTCGTTGTTTTGGAGTTAAGTCTACATCGTTTGTGAAATAACTTTGAGAGTACGATTAAAGTAAGCAATTGTTTTTTATTCGTATAAGTCACAATCTTAAATTAATTATTCGTTAATTTTGATAAATGAAGGAAGTCTCGTTTCTAGCAGTAGAATACATAATATACGAGTAGGCTCAATTTTATGTTATGCGTTGCGTTAACTTATGTGTTGATGATATATTCCATTCTCTATTTTTCTCTATTGAGTGTTGGCAGCGAACTCATTACCACATTATGTTTAGAAAAATCTCATGGCATGTAATTTCTTTTTTAACATCATAAGCCGGTGCTTCACTTCTGTCCCAACTGATGGTACTCATAAGTGGTAATAAAGCCAAGGATGTTAAAATACACTGACCTAGCTAACCAAAAGCCTATAAAGTTCTTGAAGACATCATCAATGTAATCCTATGGAATGACAGATTGTTATGGAACCACCACGGTGTCTGTCAGTCACAATTTTTTTTTCGCGGAGACTAATTCACAAAGTTGATGAGAATAAAGTATAGTAATTATAGTAAAATATAGTAAAATTTGAAAGTAGAAGAATGCGGGTTAAGAATGGGTGAGTTAACCGTCAAATGCCTTTTGTACGCCGATGATCAAGTCATACTTGCATCGTCGGCAGCCGAGTTGCAAATGATGGTTACATTAATGAACAGGACATTAAAAGAAAAGGGAATGAAAGTGAACGCAAGTAAGACGAAAGTTATGATTTTTGAAAGAGAAGACAGCAAAACGATATGTGAAATAAGAATAGAAGGGGAGTTGGTAGAGCAAGTAGATGAGTTTGTATATTTGGGATGTGTGTTTAGCAGGGATGGTAGATATGATAAGGATGTAGAACGACGAGTGAATGCAGGAAATAGAGTGAATGGGGCTCTACACTCTATTGTGAAAAGTCAGAATGTGTCCAAAAAGGCACGTATGGCAATTCACAATGCTGTGTTAGTACCTACTTTAATGTATGGTAGTGAAAGTTGGGTGTGGCAGAAGAAGCATGAGAGTAGAATAAATGCTGTAGAAATGCGGTCATTAAGGAGTATGTTAGGGATAAAGCTGAATGACAGAGTGAGAAATTGTTTAATAAGAGAAGAGTGTGGTTTGCAAGATGACGTTGTGACCAGGATTAAAAAAGGAATGCTTCGGTGGTTTGGCCATGTAGAAAGAATGAATGAGGAAAGAGTGACAAAGCAAATCTATGTTGCAGAGGTGAACGGCATAGTCGGAAAGGAACGCCCTAGGCGAAAGTTTATCGACCAAATTGGCGATATATTAAAAATGGGCCATATCAAAAGTACCTTTAACCGACGAGCGTGTATGCGTAGGTATATGGATGTGGAGGAAGCGAGAGAGGTGTGTCAGGATCGTGCCAAATGGAACTCCATAATCTCTGCCTACCCCTCTGGGTGACGGGCGTGAGTGTTTATGTATATATGTATTATGTAATTATAGTACAAGATCACTTTAACACAAACGTCACATATTATTGGTTCTATTGATTTGCACCGTAAAATAGAAGTTGTTTTTAAGAATGTGTCGTTGGCGTAATTCCTGGCTCTGACAAACGACTTTTCAAAATTCCTTGTACGCACACTGCTTATCTTCAGCCGTTCCAGTCTCGTTTATCATTATCGTAACAGCCTATTAAAGTCCATGTAGGAAGATAAGGCTCCCCGATGGATTGCCTCATAGATGTGATATTTGCCATAGTTGCCACGCTTTGCAAGCATTCGTCGTAGTGAACTACAATTTTTATATTTTGATTGTTATTAGGAATACGCTGCTGCCCATTTCCTGGTTTGTTTCCTCTGTCCCCTCTTACGACACCCACGGGACGATATGGGATGTGGTAGTGTATATTCTCATACCGCCACTACATGATCATTAAATATCTATTCATTATTTTTAAACAAGCGAGAATAACAAACGAACACACACTCCACTCATGATAAGTGTACGCTATGGATCATAGTATGTCAATACCAAACATCTAAGGTAGAAAGGCTTTTTGCCAGTAAAAAGGGTCTCCGGCTATCGTCATTTAATATACTATATCATAATCATGAAATGATTTACTGCCTATCCGAAGTGACTGGACTTATGAACTTATGTTCAGCACTGGCTGAACATAGGCCTGTTCTCATAGATTGCCTCCTTGGGGAGGTGAGATATTTGCCACAGTTGCCACACCCCACTGACGGGTTGTCTACGTGGTAGAGCCATTCTGCAGCTACATTAATAGTATAGTTGTAGTACGAATGGGTTGGCCCGACCGGGGAAGGACCACGCTCTCACAGAATACCAGTGTAAAATAGCAGCTTAACGCTGCTGTGTTTCGTGTGGTGAGTGTAGACAGTTTTTTTTATTATTTCAAGTAGTTATCAGGTAAATGCGGCTGCATTGACATGGAGATGGCTCATGTTTCAGTTTCTATCGTTAGCCTCTTACAAAACCAAAGAAATGATAATATGGAACAGTGGATACCCTTACGTCGCAACTACACGGCGTACATTATTCACAGAATTATTATGCTGCCATTTTTCACTTGCATTCTTTTGGTGATTAATTATTCCTTGGACAAGCAGCCCATTTGTGCTCCCGACATAATACAGTTGCGACGTAGCTCTACCACGTAGTCATAAGAATATATAATATGATAAATTATGATTTAAACAGATAAGAATAAACAGATGAATTTATTGTGGCGGGTGGAAGGAAAAGGGGAGATCTCCCGCCGGGCAAGGTGTTCTGCCCGGGGAGCGGCCAACGCTTCGAGTGGTAGTTCGGAGCTATTCTATATATTATGCTGCTTTAACTTCGGAACTTTGTTAGTGCGGTTTAGGCTTCGATGTGTTTTGCTTGTGGGGCGACGACAGCGCCGCCACATCACCCCCCTGCTCAGACCGGAGGTCGATAGTGCAGTCTAGATGTGGACGAATTTGCAAGTGCCACGGAATTGCATTGTAAGTCCGCGGTGAGTCAAGAAGAAGGCATGTAATCTGCGAGAGTGTCGTGAAGCAGGGGCGAGCAGTAAGGCTCAGAGCCGTGCCGAACACTATAGCGCAGAGAGTAGCTTGAAGGAATAGGAAGCATTATTATTCCAGTGCTGCGATAAACCTTTGTAAAGCTATATGGCTTGCAGAATGTGAAGACTGCAGACAATATCCGCTCGGGAGCGAATGAATGGGGTACTTGAGGATGATGATGAGGGTTTGAAGTTGTAGTTTTCGAAGGTTGTTGGTTGCGTGTTCACATCACGTTGGGGTCACCAATGTAGCCGGTGGAAGGAAAATGGGAGATCTCCCGCCGGACAAGGTGTTCTGCCCGGGGAGCGGCCAACGCTCCGAGTGGTTGTTCGCAGCTGTTCTATATATACTGCTTTAACTTCGGAACTTTGTTAGTGCGATTTAGGCTTCGATGTGTTTCGCTTGTGGCGTGACGACAGCGCCGCCACAGTATGATATTTGCATCGGTTTTCTTCTACTAATGAAATATAAAAAAAATGTAAGTTGTAAACATTTACGTATTACATAATTTGTTAACAACGCGGTAATGGATACTATTTAGTCCACATCTGCAATCTCTTATATTTTACGTGATGAAAATATAAAGTACATTTCTATGAATTTAGAAATTTAATTATATAAAGTTTTTAAAGTGTAAAAGGCTTTAAAATTCTGAACAAAGCTCCTCTCAAGTATCCACGATTTATGAGAGCTATTCACTCGAGGATTGTATTAGTTGCTTCAAACGGGCGGAAAGCAGGTTGATTTTATACGCTGCTTTTCTCTACCGATAATTTTTAAATTTTAGTTGATACCTATATGTTTTAGGAGCTCTTAAATCACTTTGAACAATTTTGTTTGATAATGATTCCATTTTTGAACAAAGATACATTTATTTTACAGCTTCACAGTGCTAAATCAATATAACAAAATTATTTACTATAAACGCCTATTTCGCGTCTTTTTTAAGAAATATAAATTCATTCATTAGAAATTAAAATCATGTCCATGACCAAATTTATCTAAAAATATTAGGTTCATTGAAGAGTTATTACTTATAGATGTTAAATTTGCCATACCATACTTTATTGGCCTTCAAGATTCCAAGCTTGCTTTCCCCCAAGTGTAAAGGAAAGTTGAGGTTACAATAGTAATTCAGAGGTACAGGATTGGCCCCATGTCAGCGCCTAAGCACAAAAATCGAAAGCTGCGCAGCGACATTCATTACTCTCAAAAATTTTGGCCATTAAACAAATAGCCATTTCTTCTCAAAGGTAATTATTTCAAATTAGGAACTTTTAGTCTGCGAAATGTATTACCAAAACCTTTTAGCGATCCACATTAGCTACTTCAACGAGCGCATTGTTTAATTAACAACGTTGGTTTATTCAGTTAATCAAAATCTAACTTATTTCTAATAATAATGTAAAAATGGGGGTTTTGTTGATTTAATGCAAACACAATAAATTATGTGTGTTGATAATTTAGAAAGTTTGAAGGGCTTAAATATCAATCGAAAATCAAAAAAGAAAAAGTAAAATTTGAATGTTATGGACGTGTAACTGATGTGCTAAAGTGTTTACTTAATAAAATATTAGTCGTGTCTTTCTGACTTATTTGCTATTCACAAAATAAATATAACATTAAAACGGTGTTCCGTTCTTAGCACATTTAGCCTTTTTATTATATTTGGAATATTAGGACCACAGGACATAGGCCATAGGACAAAGGACAAAAGCGCATAGGCCATTGAACATAGACCTCACCCATAGATTTCCTCTTAGGGGGATATAATCCCACGGGATAATATGGGGTAGTGGATATTTGTACATCGCCATTACACAGTAAATTATTATTTTAAAATGTAATATTATTATTACTATTGTTGTCATTATAGTTCATTATCCAAAATTTATAATAAACATATTCATTTATAATAAACTATGTATAAATGGTTGTATGATTCAAAGTGCATATAAGTAACGTGGAGTTACTAACTAGGTACTACTAATACAGGAAGACTGCGGAGCCAGCCATATTGATCCACTATATTTGTAGCATTCTATAATCGTCCTGACATTTTGATACCGTAAACTTAGTATTAAATTGTTTTTTATAGTTATAATAGCTTTTCCTGTAGCGAATTTATTATATTGGTACTAAAGATAAGAATTGATAATGATTAATGGCGTAAGCAAGAGAGCAAGTTGAACATCCGCTCTCGTACTTTTACTATTTTTAACAATTAACCAACCTTATCCTGATGTATTTCCAAGGTCAAAATTGGGATCTTCTGTTGTTTTACCGATAAATCTATAACTGAGAACAATTCTATTCTCCATAAAATAAACCGTTATAAAAAAACGTCACTTTTATAATGTTTTATTGAAGAAAATACCTTTCCCGGTCGAACCAACCTATTCGTGCTGCAACTAAATATGCCTGAAGCATGGCTCTACTACGTAAAAAGTTACAGCCTTGTATGTAGTTTTTCCTATAAAAACTACACAGCACAGTACCGTAGCATTTTCACATATAAAGTAGTTGTATAAAAATATGTGCACAAACATATATATCATTATATCATTTTTCGACAATATTCTTTAAAATAATATTAAACATAAAAGCGCTATGAAAAATCTTAACCAGTTGGAAATTTTTAACTTTTCTACTTTTTGATTTATGGGGCCACAGCCATTGGATTTTCTTTATTAAATCTTCCAGGTGGAGCGAGCTCGTCTATTATAATATTAGAATAATTTAAGTTCTGAAAGGATTAGAATAATGAAACGGATATATACTACATTTAAAGTAATATTTTAGTTTTTTTTTATACTGGCGTTACGGACAAAATATTCATTTTTATTCTATATGAAAGAAGAATTTAGATGGGTTTATCTGCTAACACTTATGTTCACATTTGTAAATAATGAAATACTTGCAAATAAAAAAAAATGTTTCTGCTTCTATAGTTGTCATGAATAAAGTTTATTGTTTAAAAAAACATTGGAATTTAAACGCATTTATACGCATATTACGCTCCAGCTACATATATTATTGTTGTAGTAAGAACAGGTCGGCTCGACCGGGGAAGGACCACGCTCTCATTCTGTGAGAGCGTGGTCCTTCCCCTAGTATTCTTACTAGCGTAAAATAGCAACTTTATGCTATTGTGTTTCGTATTCCACCTTATTCCTCGGGATGGCAATGCATGTGCATTTGGATTCTTAATCCGGGAAGGATATTATATGATGTCTATGGGTTATAGCATTCGCTTACCAGGTGGAATGTGTGCTCCTTCAGTTTTTTTTTCTAATAAATATGCTGGAGAATAACCTTATTTATTACAATTCAATAAATATTCAGTTACTATAAATATAACTGATTCATTCAGCTTTAAACAAAAAGTAAAAACCGTCTTCAATAACTAAAAAAATAAAATAATTTCCACATTATAGCTTCCTAAAGTCGGCGCTGAAGCAGAGTGTATCGAAGAATTACGAGTAAAGCCCCGATTTCAGAAGCTATAATATGGAAAATAGGTTAGTTATTTTCGATAGGATATTAAGTTTAAATATTTCACCCTTTAAGTTCAAGATAACACCAAGAATATCGTATAAAGTACCTACATTAAAATCTTCATGACCTATTTTGCCACCCGTCGTGATGGATCGGTAAACACGCATAAAACAAGATCGTTTTCTTGAATTCGGCTTAAAATAAAAGAAAAATCCTCATTTAAAGGAAAAAGCAATAAAGTATAATATATTATTTAGGATACTAGGCTCTAATTATATACCGCCGTTAACTCGGTTTAAAAATAATAGTATTCTAATTTGAGGATCCTCGCTCATTGATACTCATTACCTTTAGTTGAAATTTGGTGTTTCGTTGTTGATGTTACTAAAGACAAAAAATAGTGTGTTTATTATTTTCTTGTAAATCGCTTATTGGAGGATGTATTCAACATGTCTCAACCAAAAATTAAATTATTTCTCGAGAAATTTCTCGAATACTACAGAATATAAGTTAGTAATGTTCCTTTACTGTAATCAAGATATCAGAATAAAGAAGCTGTGGCTCTGTTTTATCCATGGTGCTAGGAACTGAGTGCAAAGCAACGGATCGGGATCTCAAGAAATAAAGTTTAGTGTAGGTGCAGAACACGAGAGATTCTACGAGTGAAGTAATTTTACGCGTGCTATTGATATGATGATAAGATAGAGCCATGGTTCTGTCCGTTATGGTTATTCTTCTGGTGCAGGCAAGGAGGATGGTGTTTCCGAGAGGCTGTCCTGTGTAACATTGAGATAGGTAGTGTTGCTGTTGGTTTATATAGTCCATTTAGGAAGATAAGCCTCCCCGATGGATTGCCTCATAGGTGTGATATTTGCCATAGTTGCCACGCTTTGCAAGCATTCTTGGTAGGGACAATACAATTTTTATATTTTTATTTGTTATTAGGAATACGCTGCTGCCCATCGCCTGGTCTGTTTCCTCTGTCGCCTCTTACGACACCCACGGTACGATATGGGATGTGGTAGTGTATATTCTCATACCGCCACTACATGGTCATTAAATATCTATTCATTATTTTTAAACAAGCGAGAATAACAAACGAGCACACACCCCTTTCATGATAAGTGTACGCTATTGATCATAGTATGTCAATACTGAACATCTAAGGTAGAAAGGCTTTTTGCCAGTAAAAAGGGTCTCCGGCTATCGTCACTTAATATACTATTATCATAATCATGTAATGATTTACTGCCTTTCCGAAGTGACTGGACTTTTGAACTTATGAACATAGGCCTGTCCCCATAGATTGCCTCCTTGGGGAGGTGAGATATTTGCCACAGTTGCTACACTCCACTGACGGGTTGTCTACGTGGTAGAGCCATTCTGCAGCTACATTAATAGTATAGTTGTAGTACGAATAGGTCGGCACGACCGGGGAAGGACCACGCTCTCCCAGAATACCAGCGTAAAATAGCAGCTTAACACTGCTGTGTTACGTATGGTGAGTGTAGATAGTTTTATTTTATTATTTCAAGTAGTTATCAGGTAAATGCAGCAGGCATTGACATGTAGATGGCTCATGTTCCAGTTTCTATCGTGAGCCTCTTACAAAACCAAAGAAATGATAATATGGAATAGTGGATACTCTTACGTCGGAACTACACGGCGTAAATTATTCACAGAATTATTATGCTGCCATTTTTCACTTGCATTCTTTTGGTGATTAATTATTCCGTGGACAAGCAGCCCATTTGTGCTTCCGACATAATACAGCTGCGATGTAGCTCTACCACGTAGTCATAAGAATATATAATATGATAAATTATGATTTAAACAGATAAGAATAAACGGATGAATGTATTGTGGCGGGTGGAAGGAAAAGGGGAGATCTCCCGCCGGGCAAGGTGTTCTGCCCGGGGAGCGGCTAACGCTCCGAGTAGTAGTTCGGAGCTATTCTATATATGCTGCTTTAACTTCGGAACTTTGTTAGTGCGATTTAGGCTTCGATGTGTTTTGCTTGTGGCGCGACGACAGCGCCGCCACATCACCCCCCTGCTCAGACCGGAGGTCGATAGTGCAGTATAGATGTCGACGAATTTGCAAGTGCCAGGGAATTGCCTTGTAAGTCTGCGGTGAGTCGAAAAGAAGGCAAGTAATCTGCGAGAGTGCCGTGAAAAAGAGGCGAGCAGTAAGTCTCAGAGCCGTGCCGAACACTGTAGCGCAGAGAGTAGCTTGAAGGAACAGGAAGCATTATTATTCCAGTGCTGCAATGAACCTTTGTAAAGCTAGATGGCTTGCAGAATGTGAAGACTGCAGACAATATCTGCTCGGGAGCGAATGAATGGGGTACTTGAGCATGATGATGAGGGTTTGAAGTTGTAGTTTCCGAAGGTTGTTGGTTGCGTGTTCACATCACGTTGGGGTCACCAATGTAGCCGGTGGAAGGAAAATGGGAGATCTCCCGCTGGACAAGGTGTTCTGCCCGGGGAGCGGTAACGGATCCACATCTGCAATATCTTGTATTTTACGGGATGAAAATATAGAGTACATTTCTATGAATTTAAAAATTTAATTATATAAAGTTTTTAAAGTGTAAAAGGTTTTAAAATTCTCAACAAAGCTCCTCTCAAGTATCCACGATTTATGAGAGCTATTCACTCGAGGATTGTATTAGTTGCTTCAAACGGGCGGAAAGCAGGTTGATTTTATACGCTGCTTTTCTCTACCGATAATTTTTAAATTTTAGTTGATACCTATATGTTTTAGGATCTCTTAAATCATATTGAACAATTTTATTTAATAATAATTCCATTTTTGAACAAAGATACATTTATTTTACAGCTCCACAGGGCTAAATCAATATAACAAAATTATTTACTATAAACGCCTATTTCGCGTCTTTTTTAAGAAATATAAGTTCATTCATTAGAAATTAAAATCATGTCCATGTCCATGTCCATGACCAAATTTATTTAAAAATATTAAGTTCATTGAAGAAATATTACTTATAGATGTTAAATTTGCCATACCATACTTATTTGGCCTTCAAGATTCCAAGCTCGCTTTCCCCCCAAGTGTAAAATAAAGTTGACGTTACAATAGTAATTCAGAGATTGGCCCCTTGTCAGCGCCTTAGCACAAATATCGAAAGCTGGGCAGCCACATTCATCACTCTTAAAAATTTTGGCCATTAAACAAATAGCCATTTCTTCTCAAAGTTAATTATTTCAAATTAGCTACTTTTAGTCTGCGAAATGTATTACCAAAACCTTTTAGCGATCCACATTAGCTACTTCAACGAGCGCATTGTTTAATTAACAACGTTGGTTTATTCAGTTAATCAAAATCTAACTTATTTCTAATAATAATGTAAAAATGGGGGTTTTGTTGATTTAATGCAAACACAATAAATTATGTGTGTTGATAATTTAGAAAGTTTGAAGGGCTTAAATATCAATCGAAAATCAAAAAAGAAATAGTATACTTTTACTGTTATGGACATGTAACTGATGTGCAATCATCCCATAAACATCATAATTGTATACAACAATAAAGTGTTTTACTTAATAAAATATTAGTCGTGTCTTTCTGACTTGCTTGCTATTCACAAAAGAAATATTTTATTAAAACTGTGTTCCGTTCTTAGCACATTTAGGCTTTTTATTCGAATTGGAATATTAGGACCATAGGACATAGGCCACAGGACAAAGGAGAAAGGCCATTGAAGATAGGCCTCACCCATAAATTTCCTCTTAGGGGGATATACTCCCACGGGATGATATGGGGTAGTGGATATTCGTACATCGCCACTACACTGTAAATTATTATTTAAAAAATGTAATATTATTATTACTATTGTTGGCAACTTTATTACCAAAAATTTATAATAAATATATTTATTTATAACTAGCTGTTCCCCGCGACTTCGCCCGCGTGTAATTTATTACGATTGGATTTCATGGGTTTTAGTTCTCCTCCGCGGCACCTCGTTCTTTAATAAAAAAATCATTTTCTAAAATAAAAGTAGCTCAAGTTATAACTCCTTAGCTCCTTATAACATCAGCTATCTACTAGTGATAGTCTTGTCAAAATCGGTTCAGTCGTTTCGGAGATTAGGCGGAACAAACAGACAGACAGACAAAAACTTTATAAATTGTGTTTTTGTTATAAGTAACGTATATAATTATATATGCATATAGTTAAAAGCTGTTATTTTGACATTACAAACACACACTTCTATTTCATTGTATTAACACTATAATATATAAATGGTTGTATGATTGAAACTGCATATAAGTAATGTGCAGGTACTAACTACTACTAATACAGGAAGACTGCGGAGCCGGCCATATTGATCCACTATATTTTTAGCATTCTATAACCGTTCTGGCATTTTGATACCGTAAACTTAGTATTAAATTGTTTTTTATAGTTCTAATAGCTTTTCTTCTAACGAATTTATTATATTGGTACTAAAGATAAGAATAAAAATCTGTCGGCGCGTCTATAAAATACGGGATGAATCGAGTGTGAGCGAGAGGTTGCGTCACTCTATGGGAGTGTCATATCGATAGTAACTGGGTAGAATTGAGGGTAGATCGGGAAAACCCCCGTTTGTGCAGTATAAAGTTCAGTGTAGTTGACAAACGCGGCAGATTCTGCTTAAGTCGTTCTACAAGTGCTAAGATAGTCTCGTGGTTCTGTCCGTTGTTGCTGAAAGGATGCTCTGTGTTAAACTGAGATGTGTAGTGTTGATTTTGTTTTGCATACTTTGGTCTTATCATGTAATTACGTCCCTCACGTTACACCAATGAGTAATTGTGGCGGAGACTTGTTACGGTTGGTCGAGCTGTAATCGCTATATACTGAATGTCTAGTGCGTTACGCTGTCTTATTACTCGTAGTGATAATGATTAATGGCGTAACAAGAGAGCAAGTTGAACATCCGTTCTCATACTTTTACTATTTTTAACAATTAACCAACCTTATCCTGATGTATTTCCAAGATCAGAATTGGGATCTCCTGTTGTACTACCGATAAATCTATAACTGAGAACAATTCTTTCCTCCATAAAAATAAAACGTTATAAAAGAACGTCACTTTTATAATGTTTTATTGAAGAAACTACCTTTCCCGGTCGAGCCAACCTATTCGCGCTGCAACTAAATATGCCTGAAGCATGGCTCCACTACGTAAAAAGTTACAGCCTTGTATGTATTTTTTCCTATAAAAACTACACAGCACAGTACCGTAGCATTTTCACATATAAAGTAGTTGTATAAAAATATGTGCACAAACATATATATCATTATATCATTTTTCGACAATATTCTTTAAAATAATACTAAAGAAAAAAGCGCTACGAAAAATCTTAACCAGTTGGAAATTTTTAACTTTTCAACTTTTTGATTTATGGGGCCACAGCCATTGGATTTTCTTTATTAAATCTTCCAGGTGGAGCGACCTCGTCTATTATAATATTAGAATAATTGAAGTTCTGAAAGGATGAGAATAATGAAACGGATATATACTACATTTAAAGTAATATTTTAGTTTTTTTTTATACTGGCGTTACGGACAAAATATTCATTTTTATTCTATATGAAGGAAGAATTTAGATGGGTTTATCTGCTAACACTTATGTTCACATTTGTAAATAATGAAATACTTGCAAATAAAAAAAAATGTTTCTGCTTCTATAGTTGTCATGAATAAAGTTTATTGTTTAAAAAAACATTGGAATTTAAACGCATTTATACGCATATTACGCTCCAGCTACATATATTATTGTTGTAGTAAGAACAGGTCGGCTCGACCGGGGAAGGACCACGCTCTCACAGAATACTAGCGTAAAATAGCAACTTTATGCTATTGTGTTTCGTATTCCACCTTATTCCTCGGGATGGCAATGCATGTGCATTTGGATTCTTAATCCGGGAAGGATATTATATGATGTCTATGGGTAATAGCATTCCCTTACCAGGTGGAATGTGTGCCCCTTGAGTATTTTTTCCTAATAAATATATTGGAGAATGACCTTATTTTTTACAATTCAATAAATATTCAGTTACTATAAATATAACTGATTCATAATTAAGCTTTAAACAAAAAGTAAAAACCGTCTTCAATAACTAAAAAAATAAAATAATTTAGCCACATAATAGCTTCCTAAAGTCGGCGCTGAAGCAGAGTGTATCGAAGAATTACGAGTAAAGCCCCGATTTCAGAAGCTATAATATGGAAAATAGTTTAGTTATTTTCGATAGGATATTAAGTTTAAATATTTCATCCTTTAAGTTCAAGGTAACACCAAGAATATCGTATAAAGTACCTACATTAAAATCTTCATGACCTATTTTGCCACCCGTCGTGATGGATCGGTAAACACGCATAAAACAAGATCGTTTTCTTGAATTCGGCTTAAAATAAAAGAAAAATCCTCATTTAAAGGAAAAAGCAATAAAGTATAATATATTATTTAGGATACTAGGCTCTAATTATATACCGCCGTTAACTCGGTTTAAAAATAATAGTATTCTAATTTGAGGATCCTCGCTCATTGATACTCATTACCTTTAGTTGAAATTTGGTGTTTCGTTGTTGATGTTACTAAAGACAAAAAATAGTGTGTTTATTATTTTCTTGTAAATCGCTTATTGGAGGATGTATTCAACATGTCTCAACCAAAAATTAAATTATTTCTCGAGAAATTTCTCGAATACTACAGAATATAAGTTAATAATGTTCCTTTACTGTAATCAAGATATCAGAATAAAGAAGCTGTGGCTCTGTTTTATCCATGGTGCTAGGAACTGAGTGCAAAGCAACGGATCGGGATCTCAAGAAATAAAGTTTAGTGTAGGTGCAGAACACGAGAGATTCTACGAGTGAAGTAATTTTACGCGTGCTATTGATATGATGATAAGATAGAGCCATGGTTCTGTCCGTTATGGTTATTCTTCTGGTGCAGGCAAGGAGGATGGTGTTTCCGAGAGGCTGTCCTGTGTAACATTGAGATAGGTAGTGTTGCTGTTGGTTTGTATACTTTGGTGTTATCATGTAATTATGTCCTTCACGTTACACCGGTAATTAATTGTGATGAGGTCATATTACGGTATGGTCGAAATTTCATTGCCTATACTGAACGTGTAGTGCAGTTACGCTGTTTTATTGCCGATAATGATTAATTGCGTAAGCAACAGAGCAAGTTGAACGTCCGCTCTCACATTTTTACTATTTTTAACAATATTTACCTTTCCTGACGTATTCCTAGCTAGTTCCGATAAACTTAAACAATAAAAAAAAATATATGAACTAGCTGGATACAAATGCACATGTTTTATCTGAGCTGCACCTTTGTCGTAAAAATTTCTCACTCAGCAATGGTCATGACTGTTACATTATTACCATTGATATTTTTATAGAATGAAATCAATGTTGTAATGACAAATGAGCACACAGTTCGTCTGATGGTGAAAGTCCTTTTTGTATGTAACATGCTGGCTTTGGCTTATACCTAACATTTTTTGTACTAACAATAATATCCTTATGATCAGATAATCCATATTCATGTACCCCTACATTAGTATTAAACAAGTTTAAATTAAAATTGGTAAATAGCAAGTCTATGCATATGGAACTTGTGCCCGTGATTCGGGTTGGTTCCCAAATTTGCTGAGTCAAGTTATACGTATGCATGAGATCTAAAAGTTTAGACTGATGTTCTGACTTGCATAGAAAGTCTGTATTAAAATCACCTCCTATTATTATGTTTTTTGAGGGTCTTTATTGGTAAAGGTTTTTAGCATATTTTCAAGTGATGTGAAAAAGAGTTTTTTTTTCATCGGCCAATAAATATTACCAATCATAATATTTAATTTTGGGATATCTTATAACATACTTCAAATACAAGTTCAGTTGAAATACTAGTTATGTCGCTACGCTCGATAAATTCTATATTATTTTCTATTAAAATACAAACCCCGCCCCCTTCATGTTTTTCTCTACAAAATATTGATGCACATTCATAGCCATCTAACTTAAGTAAATCCAATTTGTGTTTTGTTATCCAAATTTCAGTTAAATATGTCACTTTTAAATTTACATCATTTTGTATTAAATTTTCTATTAAATGAGTTTTATTTTTAAAACTCCGTATGTTCTGAAATAATACTTTAGTTTCCAAAGGAACAATAATTTGATAAATAAGATGGATCGCTAACTGGAACATTGTTTTCTATACTCATTTTATACTCAATGTCTTGTATGTTTGCAAGGTATATATAGGTAAACACGTCAGTTTTATTCACGGTGAACTTGTGAGAAGAACTATATTCATGAACGGGAGTAGAAAGATACATAAAATGGGCAGCATAGTCTTCCTTATCACAGCTCAAAATAATAAAAATATGGAGTTGACATCTCGCATGCCTAATGCGGCAACTATGGCAAATATCCAAGTTATTTGGCAATCTATGGGGGAGTAGGGAGTAGAAATATATTAGCCATGTAGAGATGACCAAAGAGAAACCTTAACCCATTCCGTCTCGTGGGTGTCCTAAGAGGCGACAGAGGGAAACTGACAGGAAAATAATGGTAACATCTGCCTTATAACATCACAAGGTAATAAAAAAGCTACGGTTGCCAACCCGCTTGCAAAGCTCGAATACTAATGCAAATATCGGGTCTATTTGACAAACAATGGGCGAAGCCTATGATCAGCATTGTATAGTCCTATTAAATGTAAAAACGTAGCAGCTTTCATACATCCCACTACTGGACACAGGCCGCAGCGAGTTTTAACACAAAAAAGAGTTGACTGGAGTCAATTCAATCAACTCTTTTTTCACTCAACGCAGGATGACCGATTTCACATATACCTGAAAATTATTTCCGAAATATCTCTTTAACTTCTGAGATACGCAGATTTCCTCGCGACCATTTCCTTCACCACCGAGAACGTGGTAAATCAAAACTGGTAATTGCCTTTAAAATATGAATGCAGTCGGCGCGGATCGAATTTGGGTTGCTTACGTATTTACGTTTGGATCAGTTCGCTTACCGGCTTTGACAGTTGGCTTTTAAGACTCTATCAATGCAGTTCTACTCATAATTAAAATAAAAATGAACCTGTGTATAATTTGCTTCCTTTATATATTATATCTATAGTAATTTTTCGCAAGAGCCTGTTCATTTACTCACTTGAGCTATGAAACCGCGACTGTCACAAAAATTTTAATAGGTTTCTCTGAAAATATGAAAGCTATCTTAATATACCTATGATAAACTGTTATAAAAGTCTCATTAAAAGTAAAAACCAAAGAAACAGCTTACATATGTCTTCACAGGGCTTCACATGTTTTCACATGACCACGAATTTTTTATTAATCTACTCATACTTCATAGGTTTCATCACAAAGTTATTTTTCACCACTTCACTGAGCACGTGGAAAATAAGCAAATAAAATTTTCTTACCAGTTTCATTGTTACTCACGGGAATCGCACACTTTTTGTTTCTGTGCTATGAAAACTTAGTACGGCTCTCGGTATTTGTTTAAATAAAACTCATAAAAACTGAAAAAAGTTTTTGCATGATTGTAGACCACATTTACCTAGTAATTATTCATTCAACGGTATTACACAAACTATTCCATCAATTATGGATAAAAATCTCACAGTACACTTAATTTTCAATTGCTAATATCGGACTTGATACAAAAACAAATTGGTGAAATATTGCTATGCCAATAGACACACAAAATATTCAACTAAAGAACTTCTCTCTTAATCACAGTTTTGTATACACAGTTTTTTTGTAATTTTACTAAAAGTTACAATTGTGATATATCATTCGGACAGCGGCCACCGGTCTGGTAAATAAATTGTAAGTAAATATTTGAAAGCTGACAATTGTTTATGCTGCAACAAAAAGTATTTAATAGAATTATGTTAAATTTGATCAGTTAGTTATTCTTAGTTTGTTTAGCAGTAAGTAGATGGTGCTATTATTAGATTAAACTATGAAAACTAAAACTATACCCTTTAGTACTCAGCCACAATAAGTTGAGGTTAAGCCGGCTGAATCGCACAACAAAGTCCCGAACATTTATTAATACTGTGTGTGAATAGCTGTACTAATAGTACTAGGTGGTAGGACACCTTTTTTGTCCAGGAATTCGTTAGGTATGTATCACCCTCTTAATTTCTCTTAATTTTAGAAACTACAGGATGTGAGATATTCCATTTTATTCCTCAGATATGATAAAGCATCTGTAGCCTTCTTTGTTTGAAGTTGGACGCAGGTGTATATGAACTACAGTAGATGGACTTAGTTTCGCATAACTTACTGAGAGGTCTACGTTTATTTTTTAATAAAAATTACATATAAAGTACTCCTTGGAGAGCTTACCGCACCGTAGTCGCAACGTACGTGTATCGTACGCTTCGCGTTGATTAAGTAGTACCTAATTATGACGTGTCGGAAACATATTTTCTTTTTATACAAGTTTAGCTATTCGAGGACGAAAGCTCAGGTGATCCGAGTTCCTAATTAGGATCCGGCTCCGGATCTTCAAGTTATTAATTGTTTTTTATGAAATTTTCAGTACTAGCCCGGAGTCAAGAAATTGACGGTGTTTTACCTCCGCGCCTCGGGGGGCACGTAAAACCGTAGGGCTTGCACTTGTGCACTTTAATCCTGCTCTGTGAAGTTAACTAGTTTTCATTGTAACTAATCGCCATGACTAAAATTTGGTCAGGAGGACATTATTTATTATTACAATATGGATTTTTATGGAAGTAGCATATGTTTGTGCTCTTCTTCTTAATCCGTGTCAAAAAACACACCGAAATATACCGTGGGCATCCATTACTAAGTGCAAGATTAGCGAAGAAGCAATTTATCCGTTTATAACGAGATTTTTCATCGTCAAAGGCGTACTTCAACCAAAGATAGTATATTTTTCTTTATTACATTAATAGGCTCGTCGATTCGATCTCAAATAAATTTATAACTTAAGAAATATAATACTGAACGTATTGACGCAAATACATTTTCAATTTCTACTATCCATCATAACAGTTACGATAAAACACACAGTTTAACAAGCAGAATTAATCTAAAATAGAAACATTTATTTAATAGTTAAATGGATGACAAGAAAGGCTTACAACTAAATAGATTTTCAGTTAGTTTGTTCAGGGGATAAGAACTAATCTCCAACTACAATTATTTATTCACAAGGTTAATGTAAATGTTGCGAATTAGATTTGACACTTAATTAATTGTTAGATTAGTTGTATTGCGTATATTTACTTAAATAATTGTTAACGGGCTAGTTAATATTAACAAGTCAAACATCAAAAGTAAAGGTGCTTACATAAAAAATTGAAAACAACTAAAACCTTTTGCTGTTTCTAACCATTAATAATTCTATCATATATATTTCCACTAAAATCTTTGAGCTATCTTGAGATGTCATGTTATCAGTCCCTCTCTCTTAAGATTTATGATTTCATTCAATCCAGTAGTCTGATAAATTAACGCAGCCTCGAATCCATTAAGTGTTCGTGAACCTACCGAGGATGAAATTAAAGATAATGGCTAAAATGCCTCCATTACTGTATTAATTTACAGCTTCATACGTACTAAATACAATAATAAATTAATTATAATAATACGGGTAATAATATCATAAAAAACATTAAATATCAAATAACTTATGATAATAAGTATGAACTTTTTGATCAACACACATCCGAAGCAGGCTAGCCAAGCCCACTTGGAGTTGCCACCCTGAGCCGGCCCTTCACCTCGGATCAGCTACTCACCCCTCCTGCCACAACAATGTAGAAATTTGTCGTCGTTCAGAAGGGAACTTTTTAGTACTTAACCTTAGAGTTTGGGCAGGAATTGCGGAATTTAATTCCTCCCTCTCCCTTCTACCATTGGACAACCAGAGGTTCGCAATCGAGGATAGATGTAGATGTCTATGGGCCACAGCAACTATCTTACTATCAGGTGGACCGTGTACTCGTTTGTCACCATATCCTATAAAAAAAATATTGAAAACAAACTTAAGGCCTTAACAGTCGTTGAAATGCCTAAATTTTGGATATTTAAGTAAAAAAATCTCAATAACTGTTCATTTAATCCACAAAGAAAAAATACAGGGTAACAGAAGAGGATTTGGTAAATGTTTTTAATTGAACAAAATTGTATTTTTGTCAACTCCTTATCAGAAAAAAAATCTTTGTCATATTTTGCAAAATTTCTCCAAAACGGCACAAGCTTTTTAAATAGTTTTTACACTAAAAAAAAAGGTCTTAAAAATATTAATATTTTTAATTTAGAGTTTTATTTTTATTACCCGTTTTATAAGAGAATATATCATTTTTCCCTGAAATTGAATATATTTACGTGAGCGCGCATGCTCCGTCGCCATGTAAGCTCTGTCACAGTCCGTTTTCGGACATCGTCGAGGGTGGACCGTACGTCGGTGTTGGAGCGACTTCGTTCAAATATATATTAGTTTTTTAAAAGTTTATACTCAATTATAAATATTTTTATGACTAGAAATACTTAATTTAGTTAATATCTGTAAACTGGTAACTGTAAATATTATTTTCTTAATAAATGAATTTTTAAAGTGCCCAAAGAAGAAGAAATTTTCGAGGCGACGTTGATTAGTGAAATTGAAAAATGCATTTTTATATAATTTAGATGTGGAACGATGAACATGGTCCCGTTACTTAGATTTCGATAGTTTTTAATACCTATGTAATTTTATTATTGCATATTTTTATTAATTACTTGATACTGAATTTTATAATTATGTATTACAGTAAAACGCTGTTTTTATGAGTATGACTTTATAAAATATTATTGGGGAGGAAAATAAAGATACAGATATTTACATTTAGGTACACTGTTATCAAATTAAATCAAACAATTTAAATAAATAAAAGAATGGTGCTTTCCTAAGTATAAATAACTATATAAAGACATTCTTGAGTTTATGGTTTTTTCTTTTATGTTAGACAAACTATCATCTAAAAAATGTAAAAATTTTCAATTGGAAAGGGGTTTCTCTACGTGATAAAGTTAGGAATGAAGATATTTGCATTAGAACCAGAGTAACTGACATAGCCCAACGGAATATTACAGTGAAATGGCAATGGGCTGGCTATATCCACCATAATAGTCCTGACATTGCACCCTCAGATTTTCATGTTTCGGTCTCTTCAGAATTCTTTCGGTAGTGTTAGGTTAACATCAAAAGAGGACTGTCAAAACTACTTGTCGCATTTTTTGATCAAATATCTCAAGATTTCTACAGCAACGGGATTATGTCACTACCTACAACCTACCTACAAGAGCAACAAGTTATCAAACAAAATGGCACATATATATTATATTTAAATGTAATTAAGCTTTGAAAAAAAATGTCTTGAATTTGTATATAAAATATGAAAAAACTTTTTCCCTCACAGTTTACAAAATATAGTATTAACAGTAGGTATTATAGTATTGATAGTATTAACTCGTACATGTTAAAAAGGTAAAATTACGAATACATTAACTTGATCGCCACAGACAGACATTTCAGTTTATTCATCTGGTATTACTACATCGTGATATAATATGTTAAACTATTAATTCGTGGCCTACTTTAAAAAACAAAAGCAACGAGTGCAGCCATACTTCTATATATAGAATAAGAAATATATACCAGTTTATATGCAAGAATACCTGGCTACTACGCTACGAGTATTGGGTTCGAATCTCAATTTGAGCGAAGCGAACATTTGTGCAAAAAGAAATTGTTGGTAAGAATTGGCTGATCGGTCTGGTTACGTTTTAATTAGACTCCTTTGCAACATGGGAGCATGGGGGCAACATGCAAGATTCCTACTGGCTAAAACGCCACAATGTTCCTCTCTTCGCCTTTTTTCGTATTTACAGGATCGCTTTCGTGCACTATTGCAGCCCCGGCTGCACATCGGATCTTTCATTACAGGTTCCTCCTCATCGTGAAATGAAGCTAAAGTTTTCTACTCTTTTTCTACATGTCGGAGTGCACGACACCACACTGTGCTCCATTTCAAGCCTTACCTATATGTAGGGCGACGGATCACGACCGTGTCACCCGCCTAGACTAAGGTTTAGGCAGCGGTGTTTGAGAAATATTTCACTGATGTTCCTATCTTGACAACAGAGTCATTGAATGCTTCTCCAACTGTCGCCGAATCATTACTTAAACAGAATGTTAATACCTGTTTAAAAGAATTTAGATTTGAAAAAGTATTACCGCATAATATTGTAAAATACTTCAAAACCATTGATGTAAAGAAAACCGCAGATTTGTGGGGGATTTCCGTTACAGTGATTACGTCCATAATAGATTTAATTGCACCTCATCTTGCTATTATTTTTAATACTTGTATCGATTCTGGTGTGTTTCCTGATTTAATGAAGTATAGTAAAGTAATACCTTTATTTAAATCTGGTAGTACATTGGACCCCGCTAATTATAGACCTATTTCTGTACTACCAACTCTCAGTAAAATTTTTGAAAAAATAATTTTGGATCAATTGTTAATTTTTTTTAATACAAATAAATTACTTCATAAAAATCAATTTGGTTTTACAAGGGGTCGCTCGACGTCTGACGCCGGTGTTGAGCTTATGAAATATATTTTTAATGCCTGGGAGAATTCACAAGATGCCTTAGGTATTTTCTGTGACCTTTCCAAGGCTTTCGATTGTGTTCATCATGATACATTAATCAGGAAACTACAACATTACGGTGTAAAAAATTTGGCGCTTAAACTTATTACTTCATATTTAAGTAACAGAACTCAAAAAGTCGTCATTAATGGTAAATGTTCCTCCGGATCGGTAGTATCAATGGGCGTTCCTCAGGGCTCGATTCTTGGCCCATTCCTGTTCTTAATCTATATTAATGACTTACCTTATCTTGTAGGGGACAATCACGATATAGTATTATTTGCTGACGATACCTCTTTAATTTTCAAACTGAAACGGCAGTCAATTAAATATGACGATGTAAATAATGCTCTATCGAAACTAGTACATTGGTTTAACGCCAACAATTTGCTCTTAAACGGCAATAAGACAAAATGTATTAAATTTACAATACCTAATGTAAAACATTCGAAAACCAATGTGCTCTTAAATGGGGAGGAGTTGAGTCTTGTGGATACCACTGTTTTTCTCGGTATTACTATTGACATGAAACTTCAATGGGGCCCCCATATATCTAAATTAGCAAGCAGACTTAGTTCTGCAGCATATGCTGTAAGAAAGATTAGAAGTCTCACAGATGTTGAGACAGCTAGGTTAGTGTATTTTAGTTACTTTCATAGCGTAATGTCTTATGGAATTTTGCTATGGGGTAATGCGACTGATATTGAAGCTATATTTGTTTTGCAAAAGAGAGCCGTACGGGCGATTTATAATCTAAATTGTAAAGAGTCCCTTAGAGAAAAATTTAAAGAAATAAACATATTAACTTTGGCATCGCAATATATTTATGAAAATGTAATGTATGTACATAAAAACATAAATAGCTTTAATAAGAATAAGGATGTTCATACCTTAAACACTAGGAACAAACATAAGCTTGTAATGCCACTTACAAGACTCCACAGAATTAGTAATTCATTTATGGGGCAATGTATACGCTTTTACAACAGAATCCCAGAACATGTTCAAAGTTTGTCAATAAACAAGTTTAAAAGTTTTATTAAAGAAAAACTGTACAAAAAGGGTTATTATAATATCAAGGAATACATGAGTGAAAATAACCCCTGGGAATAAGGTGATCGCCACCATGCTGGTTCTATGAAAATTCATTTAAAATTGTATAATCAAAATTATTGTTAAGTGAAATTATGTTTAAAAAAAAAGTCCCGCTGGGTTTCTTGCTGATTCTTCCCAGGACAGAGGTATTTTCCGAACCAGTGGTAAATAAAATAATGACTTTCAATAAGTATTATGTAATAATCCATATTGAATAAAAATCATTCTATTCTATTCTATTCTATTCTATTCTATATATAACTTGGAAAACAGATAAAAAATAGGAAGAAAGGTCCTCGAAAGGCAACCTCGTACAGGTAAGCGAATTAGTACTCAACCTTTATTCCTCTTCACGTATTCTCATACGCTTTTCTTCACACACACCATACACACACACACACACACACACACACACACACCACACACACGAATAGGTCGCAAATAATACTTACCTAGTACTAGTAGGCAAGAGTGAATAGGTTTTTGTTAAGTCAGTGCAATTCACCATCTAAGACTACATAACCACTTACCGATGGGATTGTAGTTGCTTTACTACTTGCTGGGTAAAAAAGGTAAAAAAAAAATTCCCTGTGAAAGTTTGCATTTAGATATAATTTTTCTAACCAACCATAAAAATATGATGAGAATATGTATATAAGTATAAAGGTTGCCTCACACGGGACTGTAATAATATAATATTATATCTTCCATTATCTACGCATGAAAACTTTTAAAGTCTCTGTATCCCGAGGTATGTTCATATTAAGAGGCTGAATAGAGCCACGTTGATATGCATGGGGACCGTTTTGTAATTTCACGTCATTATCGAAAAAAAAATTGTACGTATTTCAGGTGGCGGTTTGCAAAACACGATTCCACAAAAATTAACTCAATAGAAAATAATTGCAAAGTAGCTTCTAAAAATACTTAAATTTTCAACGTCAATTTTTTCTTACGTGAATCAATTGAATACTCAACTTTTTTGAAATTTATTTTTTTGTTTATTTTTGTTATATCTTCTTAAAAACTGACGCCATCTCACTATTTTATTATTTGTTTTTTTAGCAAAGTGGTTGCTACGGCCCATACATATCTAAATGGTAAGTGTACCATCAGGCGGACTGTGTGCTCGTTTGACACCCTTATTCTATTAAAAAAAACTTTCTGAGATTTCAGTAAAATAATGTTAAGTATTGTAAGCACTCGTACAATTATGTCTCATGTTAATTAAGCTATTGGACTATTTTGATTTTTAATAAAGTGATTTTACTTTATAGATTAAATAATTTATTTACCTTTCTATATCAAGAACCGTTTTTTTTCTATCACTCCTATTGAATTTGACAGTGCTTGTTGAAATTTAGCATCTTTAGATGGATCAGAACCGCGCGCTGATCCGGCTGTTAGATATTGCAAAAATAATCGAAAATATTTATTTTTATTTTCGTGCCGAAGACTACCTTGTTTTATTTTATTACGGTCAAATAATATTTATTAGGTTATAAAGCAAGTATTTTTGTAAATGTTGTGTATGTAAATGTAAATTTATCACATCACTGCCAATTATGTCGCGGTTACGCATCTTCAATTACATTGTGCTGTAGCTTTGTCCGGTAGGCGTCACGAGCTATCAAGTGTTCAAGTATTCAAGTACGTAAGAGTTTTTTTATTTTATATGTTAAATCGTATTTCATCATTCATCATTACAGTCCTTCACAAGTCCACTGTTGAACATAGGCCTCCCCCAAAGAGTGCCACAAAGCACGGTCCTGAGCCACCTGCATCCATCGACTTCCTGCATGTCTTACCAAATCGTATTTATTTGTATCGTATTAGTAGATCTGGGTCAAAGCGTTCGCTATAAATTTTCCCGTGTTTGATCCCCGACAGCACGAATGAAATTTGTTATTGCAATTTTCGTCAACATGCATTGGGGAAGCACGGTGGGCATTTCCTTGCCCTAAAACCCTGTCAGAAATAAAAAAAAGAGTCCTGTGCCCAGTATACTTGTATAGCCTAGTACTTTACTTTGTAGCAATATTTATATTCGTTTCAGATATAGAAGGGTACCTTATGCTAACAAAAATATCATGTGGAGGCGACGAAAACGTAAAACATCTTTGTACCTAGATAAAACGTTCGAAAGATTGTCAGTCATGTCATACGCTACATTTTCTATAGAGCGTAGAACATTGCAGATAGGGCAAAATAAAAAATTATCCAAAATATTATAGGAATTATTTATTAATAATATATACATTTATAGGTATTTATAGTAAAAATAATGAACAAGCTGCAAGGTTCAACTAATAATGTTTTTTGTAAACACAATTGTAAAATTCCTATTTTAATTTTTACTTAATTGATAAAACGTAGTCAAGATCACTTCGTATAAAATATATTTAATTAAAATTGACACATGACCTATTTGGTCTTCTAGTTACAACTCGGCGGAAATTTGAAAAGAAGATTTTGTCTTTTCACACAAGTATTGTTTACAACTGGCGTGGTTTCGAAAAGCGTGATTAAGTGTCAGCGGTATATAATCAATTGAATACTGAACTTTTTTGAAATTTATTTTTTTGTTTATTTTTGTTATATCTTCTTAAAAACTGACGCCATCTCACTATTTTATTATTTGTTTTTTTAGCAAAGTGGTCGCTCTATAGAAAATGTAGCGTATGACATGACTGACAATCTTTTGAACGTTTTATCTAGGTACAAAGATGTTTTACGTTTTCGTCGCCTCCACATGATATTTTTGTTAGCATAAGGTACCCTTCTATATCTGAAACGAATATAAATATTGCTACAAAGTAAAGTAATAGGCTATACAAGTATACTGGGCACAGGACTCTTTTTTTATTTCTGACAGGGTTTTAGGGCAAGGAAATGCCCACCGTGCTTCCCCAATGCGTGTTGACGAAAATTGCAATAACAAATTTCATTCGTGCTGTCGGGGATCAAACACGGGAAAATTTACAGCGAACGCTTTGACCCAGATCTACTAATACGATACAAATAAATACAATTTGGTAAGACATGCAGGAAGTCGATGGATGCAGGTGGCTCAGGACCGTGCTTTGTGGCACTCTTTGGGGGAGGCCTATGTTTAGCAGTGGACTTGTGAAGGACTGTAATGATGAATGATGAAATACGATTTAACATATAAAATAAAAAAACTCTTACGTACTTGAAACTTGAACACTTGATAGCTCGTGACGCCTACCGGACAAAGCTACAGCACAATGTAATTGAAGATGCGTAACCGCGACATAATTCGCAGTGATGCGCAAGCATAACAAGCAGTATGTCACTTACATAATTGTCATCTCTGCAGTCTATTAATCTTTGCACTTTTATTTATTTATTTTATTTATTTATTTAGAAAACCAACAGCGTATATAGAAAATATTAACATTAATGTAACAAACTAAAAGTATGGCCAATAACAGGTTTCCCTTATATTGTTTGATGGTAGGTGTATTGTTGTTAGAAGAAAAGGAAAAAGAACAATCTAATAGATAAATTATAAGCAAAATTATAAGCAATTCAATGTAATGAAGGTGGTCATAAGTTTACAGATCAGGAGAGATAGTCAGGTAGAATGATATATTAGATTACCTTTATATATATATAAATATATATACATAAACATATAAGATATATATATATATATATATATATATATATATATACATACATATATATTTACTTATGTATATATACATATTAAATGTTTAAATATATAAACATAATACAAATAATTAATTATAATATATATTAAATAAAATAACTTAAGTACTTATATTTATATTAGTAGCCTCAAAAATACATATAGAAGAAATAGATGAGAGAATATATGATTGTATGTGATTTTAACTTCAACTGCTCTATTTCGTAATAGTTTTCTTGATGTAATCTTTAAACGTAAGTTTAGATTTCGCAAAGAGGTCAATGTGTCCAAATTGTTCATTATATGTACGAGCAAGCCGCGAAAGAACAGTGTTTCGACAGTAGTTTGAATGATGCCAGGGAGTTTGTAACAATGTAGTATTACGGGTACGGAATTTTGGAGTACGAAAGGTGATTCTTGAGACAAGATATGGACAGTCAATATTACTGTTTATTATATCATATAACAAAGCCATGTCAAGCAAAATGCGCCTGTGTTCCAGAGATAAGAGATCGTGCTCAGTTCAACTGTCTGTGTAAGTATCGATTTTATTCCGACAGCGAAAGTTAAGGTGATTAACAAATATTTTTTGAATACGCTCAAGGCGGCTTTTGTAGACATTGTACTGTGGTGACCATATTGAACTAGCATATTCCAAAACACTTCTGACATATGCAAAATAAACCATTTTAATTGTATTAATATTCGAGAATGGCTTTACTGATAACGTAATCAATGTGTTCGGATAGTATCATTTTATGATCAAAAATTACGCCTAAATCCCTAACACTTACTTTTCGGCTGATTTCTAATCCGTCAAAGTGATATTTATTTAGAATTGGCTTAGATTTCCGTGTAAAACTAATACATTCGCACTTGCTTGCATTGACAGTTATATTATTTATTTTGTAATATTCAAATAAACGGTCCAGGTCTTTTTGTATCAATAGGCAGTCATGTATGGTGTTAATTTTACAAAAAATCTTCTTATCATCTGCATACATGAGGTAATTTGTGTGTATAATGCACGAACCAATGTCATATAGGTAGGCATTGTAAAAAAGTGGACCTAAGTGAGAGCCCTGAGGAACACCTGTAGGTATGTTTATGTAGCTCGAACGGAAACCACCTATCACGAATGCTTGTGAGCGGTTTGTGAGATATGATTCAGTCCATCGGAGCAAGTCACCGTGAATCCCTAATATTTGTAATTTGTTGAGCAGGATCATGTGATCCACATGATCGAAAGCTTTTTCAAAATCAGTGTAGATCACATCAACCTGCCCACCTTCATCCATATTTTCAAGGACAAAAGAAGAAAAACTTGCCAGGTTCGTAGTGGTGGATCGTCTTTGTAAAAAACCATGTTGCTGCTCAGGGAAGGCACGTGAAAGCGTGGAGTAAATTACGTTATATACTACTCGTTCAAGGATTTTAGCCGCGGTGTTCAAAATAGAAATGCCTCTATAATTATTTATTTCTGTACGTGATCCCTTCTTGTGTACAGGGATTATGTGTGCACACTTCGGTTGATGCGGAAATATCCCTTCACGTAGAGAGCGATTAAATATAATAGTCAAGGGGAGAGCAAGTGATTTAGCGCATCGTGACCAAAAAAAAGAAGGTAACCCATCACTACCGGTACCTTTGTTCGTGTCCAAAGTTTTCAACATTTTTTCAATTATTGCAGCGTTTGTCTGTACATTAGAAACGGTGTCAGTACACAACGATTCCGTATGTGGATATATGTAGTTATTACTAGGAATACCAAATACACTCTCGAAGAATGAGTTGAAAGCATTGCATATGTCTATACCATCGGTGTACTCTATATCTTTCAAATACATTTTCTTAGGGTAACCTGACCCACCCCGAATGGCTTTGACGAAAGTCCAGAATGTTTTAGGATGTGTTTTGATGCTATTTTCACAACTTGATGTAAATTTATTAAAGCATTCTCTCTGAACACGGTGTTCTCTTGCTCGGAGTAACGAAAACTCATCGTAATCTAATCTATTCCTGAATTTTTTCCAACGTGTGTGAGCATTGTTTTTCTCCTTAATTATTTTTATTAAAGCAGGTGTGTACCATTTAGGATATGATCGCTTCCCTGTGTTATAACTAAAAGGCACATGTAAACGAACACAACTATCCAGTATGTTATAAAAGGTATTTGTAGCTTCGTCTACAGTGCCTGTACATAAAAGAGACCTCCAGTCATGTTCTAAAAGATATGTATTAATTTTTTCATAATCAGCCCTCCTGAAATTTCGCCTCGGCGCAGCTGTTTTTCCACACAAAAAAAAAGAAGAAAAGTGACAGGTGACAATTGTCCATATTTTGAAATTTATTGTTTAAAATAACTATTTATTATAATATTATTTTATATATAATTATACATTTAATGCGAAAAAGGATGCTTTATACAGTGGTGTAAATTTCTATAAGCACAAATTTCACGAAAAAATTTAAGGAGTGAAAAACGGACATTTTCGTGAACACCGCCGGATTTTGATGTTTGTCGAACCAAATCAGAAAGTGGCAGATTGTGTATTATCTCATATAAGGAAAGATTCCACGCCACGCAAGCCTTACAATTCCAACCCTGACATCAATAAATCAGGTGAGCCTAGCAATATGACTACTCGTAAGCATAAACACGACAACGACTTCTCAGAAGCTCTCAATAATTTTACCTCAGAGATACGTAGAACTTTACATGACTGGAAAAAGGAAATTCAAGATGAAATATCAGGAATTAAAAATAATTTAGACTTCGTATTAAAAACCGATCTTGAGAAACTAAATGCATCCTTTGCTGAGATCATGTCGGAACTAAGCAGCGTCCGTCAGGAATATCACGAGATTAAAAAGTCGGTCATATCTCTTGACCTAATGTACAACGAGACAATGAAGCAAATCACAGTTTTAGAAAACTCTGTACAATTCAATTGCGACCAATATGACCATGTTCAAAAGAAAATGGAATTATTATCTGTTAACAAAAAAGCAATCGAATCACTAGAATCTAAAATGGACTTATTGACTAACGAAAACAGACTATTACAATTGGAAATTAACACAAATAATCAAAGAGATCGCCTTTTGAACTTAGAGATCGTCGGCGTTCCTGAAATCAAGGATGAAGACTTAACCAATTTAATTATATCCATTGCTAAGCAGTATAATGTAACTATTTCCCCTAATGATATATTAGAAGTTAATCGTGTCACACCGAAAATCAAACAACAGGGCCGCCCGAAAAATATAATTGCAAAGCTTAAATCCCGTCTTCTAAAGGACAACATAATCTTATTGATAAATTTTATACTCTACCACCTTATACAAAAAATCAAGTCACTATTAACTAGCAACTGCCGAAGTGATATATCATTGTTCGTACTAATTAAGTCTAACGTAAACAAATTATTAGTTCTGTTACTCTGTGTAGCTTTAAAGTACTATAAATTTAACACAATTGGGTACATATTTGATTTTGATTAATGGCTGTAAATAATTTGTACTGTTATTATCAGAATGTTCGTGGTCTTAGGACTAAATGTCTTGAATTACGACTAAATATTTTGACGAACGATTACGACATTATAATTATGACAGAATCATGGCTACACAGTGGAATTTTTGATGGTGAGTTGTGCGACGATAGGTATGACGTGTTCAGGGCTGACAGAGATTTACGTAATAGTGGTAAAAGTACTGGTGGTGGAGTATTAATACTGACACGACGTACACTCGGTACCATGTATCGTGACCTCGGCGTATGCGGTCTTACTGAGCTATTGTGGATTACTATTCCTTCAAGCGCGTGCGCTTCAAATTCCAACTTACATATTTGTGTGGCATATATTGCCCCTGACCCTCATCAAATGCCATCGGATCTCGTTTTTATTAAACAAAAAATTAATGGTATTATCGAGCTTTCTCCAAATGATAATTTTGTAATATTAGGAGATTTCAACTTGCCGTTCATTACTTGGAACCCAAACGGATATACAGCTTTGAAAAAAGGGCCTACTGAGGTACAAGAAGCGAGTATACAGCTGATGGAAACACTATCATTTCACGGGTTAAGACAATTTAATACTTTAAAAAATCATGCTGGTAACACATTAGATCTTGCTTTCTCTAATCTACCTCTGAATATCATCCCTGCGGCTGCGCCGCTACTCAGGGAGGACCACAAACTGTGAAAGTAGCAGGATAGCTTGCTCACGTTTCCAACCGGTGACCGAAAAATCAAAGCAGTTAATTATGTCATACGTGGTAGAGCCATGCTGCAGCTATATCATAGTTGTAGCACGAATGGGTCGGCTCGACCGGGGAAGGACCACGCTCTCACAGGATACCAGCGTAAAATAGCAACTTAACGCTGCTGTGTTTCGTATGGTGAGTGTAGAGAACCGGAGACCCTTTTTACTGGAAACGAGGCATTCCATCTTAGTCCTCACGGGTGACAACGCATCTGCATTTTGATTCTTAATCGAAGATAGATGTAGATGTCTATGGGCCACAGCAACCACTTAGCATCAGGTTGACTGTGTGCTCGTTTGTCACCCTTATCCTATAAAAAAAATTCATTCTTTCACGAATACTTGACACTAAATAAAACTGTTTTACGAATTTCATCGTGTTTAATTTAACTAAATAAGTTAAATTAAACTAATTTTCTAATTTTTGAAACATAAACATAGGACAACAAAGAGATCTGTAAAAACCAGCGAACATATTTAACTGACGTGAAGCACTGATGCTTCGGGCAGTCTGCAGTTTGTGAATGTTCAAGTTCGTCCCCGCCATTATATCAAATTTGATAAACCACCAATCCTTGCAAAAGGACCAAGGATATAGGATAATGATTTAATATTTATATTTATTATATTACTATTATAAACTTTAATAACATTTAAAAGTTTTATATTATAACTGGGAAATGGATCAAAATATTTCTTATATATGGAGTTTGTTCATGCAATGCATGAATCTTATTTTATTATTGAATGAATCGATTATTTATTTATAAGTTTATCAAAAACTAATGCTCCAAGTTTTAATTTTGTGTATGTATTATGATTTTAACCTGTACCTAACCTCCATATAAAGTTTGAACTAAATCCGAAGGGTCGATTATTCTATCGATATCATGTATTTCTCTATATAGATATTTCGAGAACTTTCGGAAGATGCAGGCAGACATTATATGCAAGGTAAGAAGGTCGATCACGACTGCCTACCGTTTTACTGTTGTACAATGTATAAGACCAATACTAATGCCAGACCAATAATAATGCTTTTAACTGAATTGCGAGACTTAGTTTTTTTACAAGTTATGTTTTTTAATGGCATTTAATATAGATGTAGAACTACGCGTATTTTCTTCTATAAAATTATCCTTAATTGTCAATAATTCCAATTTATTATCCATATAACATTCTTCGCTCGTTTCTTAAACGTAATTCTTGTAGTACGGACTAGATTTGAACTCATTTGCTTAGTTTTCATTACTAATTTCTTATCAGTTTTATTAAACTGTTAAAGTATTCTAAATGTGATAATCTAATTTCTACATATGGACGCGTTATCCTTTCTTTAGGTGATTTTTTGAAGTTTTCTCTAGCTTTAAAAATTCTATCGGAGATTACTTTTTAAAAAATAGTGCTTCTTCCATCTTTGTAAAATATTATTTAAGCATTCTTAGTCAAAGTAAATATCAACACTCAAAGTTTTCTGCGTCCACACACTACTAACAAATCAATACGCACACGTTTTTTTAAAATTCTAAATCAAATTAAAATTGTAACAAAATAACAGTTTATCAATGTCCTCATCATCATCATTTTTCATGATCAATGTCCTAATTATCACAAATAGAACTTCCTTCTTCGATACTTGGTTAGGTGCGTAGTTCCTTGGTTTGCCGTCTTTCCAAGCAGCGCCATACACAACGCAGCTGCGCCGTGTAGCCTGTTCCGTTTCAAAACAGCAAACTACTGCAAAGATTACGTACTGGTCTCTTTAATCAATCAATCAACCAAATGTACACTAACTCGTGCAATATCGCAATCAATATATTATACCTAGTCAGGTCATAAATTCTGTCACATGTTTAATATAAAATAACTGAAACAAGTTTATTAATTATGTAACCATTTATATACCAAAATGAATTTAACAAAACATAGATTCTTATGACACTAAAGTTTATTCAAAATCACCTCCGTGATTTTGAATACAGGCCTTCAATCAGCGCGGCCAGTCGTCTATCGCAGCATGAACGAGGTCCATGTCAATATCGGCGGCTGCCTTAATCAAGGATGTCTTGAGTGATTCCGAATTGGGATGAGGCTTTGAGCACGCCTTTTCCTCCAAGTGTGCCATATCTTGTAATCTAACGGATTCAAATCTGGACTGAAGAAGGGCCAGTCTTCGTGCCGGATGAATTCGATTTCACGCGCCGCCAGCCAGTCTTGTGTGCTCTTCGATCTATGAGCTGGCGCCGAATCTTGTTGGAATACCCAGTGCCTGTTATTGAACATGGTATGAGAAACAGGTTACACAAGGTTCGTCAGGACTGTATTTTGATACACAACTGCATTCGTTTTTACACCTTTCTCACAAAAATGTACCTCTGTTAATCCCCAATAAGAAACTCCCAACCATACCATGAGCGAGGATGGAAAATGACCTCATTGGACACGCGGAATACGGTTGCTCGCTTCTTCACTACTGTGTGCGTACACCTTATCATTTGGTTTGTTGTAGCTCTCTTCTACGGTAAAAATGTTGTCATCCGAAAAAAGAATTTCCCGATATTTTTTTCCCGCGTACCGCTTCAACAAAGCGCGGCATCTCTTCAGTCTCAGGTCCATTAGACGAGCATTCAAACGATGTCCTGTTTTTCTTCGATATGCCCGAAGCCCTAAGTCTTCATTTAACACCCTTTTCACCGTGGTTCTGCTTAACCCCATCTGAAGGGCCAACAGTTTCTGCTTACGTTTGGGATTTCTTTGAATTCGCGTATTCACAGCTTTTATCACTGCTGGAGTCCTAACAGACCAAGGGCGACCACTTCTTGACCTGTCATCTACACTAGAGTCATTGTATCGTTTGATGGTACGATAAACAAATCTTTTGGTTATATTCAAATTTTTCAGTATGTCAAAAACTTGAATTGGCGCGTAACTGCAACGATGCAACGCAATAACTGCAACACGGTCTTCTTTAAGCGTCCACTCCATATTTAAAAATGAGTAAAATTCTAAAAAGTATACAGTTTTATTTTCATAAACAATTCGAAATTCGAATTCAATAAACTTTTATGTGGCCAGCATTCTAAAAGAAAAGTTTTTACTGTGTGATAATACTTATGACCTGACTAGGTATATAGACCATGTGAGTAGGTTTCGAAAGCACTGTTCTAAATAACCCAACCTAGGGAAATTTCAGGTGCGTTGCCGGCCTTTTAGAAAGGAGTAAGCTCTTTTCTTGAAGGTCCCTAAGTCGTATTGGTCCGGAAAAATCGTCAGTGGTAAACAATTCCACAGAGAATTTGTACGAGGAAGAAACCTCCTAGTAAAACGAAGTGGTGGACCGACAAGCATCGAAATGGTGAGGAAGGTATTATGAATTTTAACGCGAAGTGCGTCCGTGAAATTTGGCGGCCGGAATTAATCCGACTATTTCTTCAGAGCACTCTTCGTGGTAGATGCGATAGCAAATGAAAAGAGGTGCAGCATCCCTACGCAGAGCAGTGAATCGGGCCGATCGGAAAGGACTCGGTCATCGTCGATTCGAGCCACTCTACGCTGAATAAGGTCTAGTTGAAGGAATTGGCACTTTGGTGTCCCGGCCCAGAGATGAGAACAGTATTCCATGTGAGGCCAAACTTGTAAAGTTTTGTAAAGTTGCAGGCGATATAGGATTTTTTACTTGTTAGAGCCATGCTGCAACTATATTAGTAGTATAGTTGTAGCACGAATGTGTCGGCTCGACCGGGGAAGGACCACGCTTTTACAGAATACCAGCGTGAAATAGCAGCTTAATGCTGCTCTGTTTCGTATGGTGAGTGTAGAGAACCGGAGACCTTTTTTACTGGAAATGAGGCATTCTATCTTCGTCCTCAAGGGTGACAACGCATCTGCATTTTGATTTGCAATAGAGGATAGATGATAGATTACCATCAGGTGGACTGTGTGCTCGTTTGTCATTCTTATCCTATATAAAAAAGAGATCTACCGGTATGAAATACTATGTCACTCTGCTGAGGCCAAGTGACCACCAAGCTGCACACTATTCGATATGTCAATGCCGAGGATTCCAATGCTAGCTGAAGCAGCAAGGTGTCCTAGAGACTGAGGAGATACGACAAAGGGTTTCTTTTTAGCGGTAAATGCGCAAACTTGTGCCTTCTGGGGATTGAACTGGACTGGATTTAGTCGCTCCCAATCCGAGACTTTGTTCAGCAAATACTCGACACAAACTAGTCCCGGTACTCGGCGACGTTTTCCCGAGAAACATTGGCACGGCCGGTGTATAATGCATGAACAGTGCTGTCATCCGCATAGCAATGAATGTTACCAGTTTGCAACATATCATTGATATGCAGAAGAAACAGCGTTGATGATAGCACGCAGCCTTGTGGAACACCAGCGTTAATAGGCTTGTAATCAGAGCATGCACCGTCTAGTACCTTGACGGTCCGATCAACAAGGAAACTGGTGATCCAATTGCAAAATTTCTCGGGAAGCCCATAAAAAGGGAGCTCCAAAAAAGCACTTTGTTTCAGACCCGATCGAAGGCCTCCGCTATGTCCAAACTAACGACCAATGCCTACCCCTTGGACTCTACTGCGTTCATCTGTTAGTCAGGTAGACCAGAAGATCACGAGCTGGTGAAAACTGTATTGGCGGTCACTAATTAGATGGTGATGGTGGTGGTTACCTCATGAGCTGGCAGTTTATTATGGACTCCATTATTTTGGAAAACAAGTAGGTAATGACGATAAGTCTGTAGTTGGACGGGTCTGAGTGGTCGCCTTTTTTAGAGATCGGGTGGACCAAAGCTGTCTTCCATGAATTCGGGACTACGCCTTGGGAGTAGGAGTACTAGAAAAGAAGCGTTTAAACCGGTGCCAACTCCAAAGCGCACGTCTTCATCACAAAAAAGAAGGAACATTGCAGTGCTTTGCAAACCGAGCGCTAAATAAACCACACATCCGGCGTGGAGCACTCACACCGCGGGATTGTGTTATCCCCACGTTATTGAGAGTCGAGTTGGACGCAAAGAGAGAGCCTAACATATCAGCTTTCCCCTTTGCGGTATAGGCCAGTGAGTCGTCCTCTCTGTGCAGAGATGGAAGAGATAGCTGACAGAAGCTCCCTTGGATAGCCTTGGCAATAGACCAGAATGCACGGGTTCCCGACATAAGGCGAACTAGCTATTCGCAAATTCTGCCGATGTTCTCATACCTAACCTTAGCCATAACCCTTTTGAAGGACCTGGAGGCGGAATTATAAAAACTTATTTTTAAGGGCGCTGGTGTTTACAACTCGAAACGTTGATGCGTCAGCCCAGGCCAGGTAACACTCCTGCTTATAGCGTGACACTATTTTACAGGAGCGACCAAACCGTGGCTGAGATCTGTCTCCGATGGGCAACAGAGGATGGAATACAAGTTCCATATCCTGAAGTACCACATCAGAGACAGAATCAGCAACAACGCTGGGATCATCCGACGAGAAGTATACACAACCCCAAGGGTAGGATGCAAAAAAAGACAGCATCTTATCCCAATCGGCCGACCTCTAGTGCCAAACACGGCGGCAGCCTCCAACAACAGGGAAGTTGCGTGATCCTCCACATCTGGAATCCGCGTAGGCGAAGTAATCAGCTGTGTAAGACCATATGCCAAGGCAAAGTCGTAAACAAATCTTTCCGCATGATCGGTTAAATGTGAACTGAGCTATTCGGAGTATTGGGCGTTAAAATTGCCAAGGATTGCGATCTCTGCGGGTGGGATCTGCTATACCAAGGAATCTGTAGCCATTTGGACGTGGTTGATGAGTGGGTCTGTTTCGGCATTCCCGCTATGGGACCTGTAGAGGTATCCGTAGACGCGGGAATGGTCATCGCTGTCTACGCGCAGCCATAGGATTGGCAGGTCCATACCTTCCAGACTGCTAGGGTGTCGAGATGTCCTCTCTGACGTATACGCAAACTTCAGCACGGGGCACTAAGGAGTGTTCTTTTTTGTACCCCGGGTAGGAGCGTTGTGAAATATCAACCGGAGAGTACACCTGAGCCTCGGCTAAAAAGAGCAAAGCCAGCTTCACCGTCTCCAGATTGTAGTATACAGCGTTAAGTTTGGAATGAAGTCCCCTGATGTTGCAAAAATTAACGGATAGCGTGACAGGAGTTTCCTTGGTCTTATTGCTCCGCTTGCCTCGAGTAATTTTAGTCGCGAGCGGAAATTTAGTGAGCGCGATGGTTGACGGAGAGCTTCCGACCTCAGTTCTTGTAACTTGGAGACCGTCTGTTGTGCAGTATGAAGTTGCGCGTTGGAGCAGCGGGGACGAACGATCAAAGCTGGTTGGAGACGTGCGAGCTTCTTCATCATTGTGTCAGTTTTTTACAGCACACTCTGCAGTAATGCTCATCCCGTTTGGTTAGAAGCTGCAATGTATCACACCGCCGCTAGACCACCAAACAATGACTATAACTTTTCTAGGGGTAAGTTTTCATTTAAGGAATTGCTTAGGTGCTTAACCAGGATTTAACCAACTTGCTGAGCACTTGTGATTGTCAAATAGATTCCATTTTTAGTCACAGGTAACAATGCGGTTCAAATTTCCTTCGTTTGTTTGCCTGTTGAGCAGTGCAGGGCACGTCGCGACGCGTACTTTGCCCTGGCAATCATTAATTTCGTGGGGACCAAATTTATCATGTTTTTTACCTTGCCAATTTGACGAAAATGGAACAATATTGTTTTGATGCTAACGTCAAAAGCTGCTGCTCATTCCAGATTCATTAAATATCATCAGCTTCAACAATCGCCTTTAACTTCGTCATTGTCGACTAAAGTTTTCGGACAACCACGCGGTTTATTTTTTAGGTTGAAGTTACCAAAACGGAAGTGTATAAACTTTCAACAGCTAGAGCGTTTTTTTGTAGAATTCGCTCCCTAAACGTCGTTAATGTTACGAGCCGCTTGAGCCGCGTTGCTGCTACGACGGTACACATATTCCATAATTACATGAATTTTTAACGTATCCATGATGACAAAGAACATTCAAATGCGATGAAAACATAACGCTAATTAGTAAACGAATTACTAATATTAAAAAAGGAATCCCATGTTTTCAAAATAATATTAATTCGAAATTAGAATTCTTAGTCAAACAAAAATTATTTTGATTTGAAGTGGCCAGTACTGCAGAACGGCAATTTCATAGGTAAAGAAATAATCCTGCTATTCTGAAGTCAGACTTAATTGTTCTCAATTGATTAATTAAAACTTTTTCTTTGATATTATTACGTTTTAAACATTCGAGGAAATTACAAAAAAAGTTAGTACTTACAGTTAAACTTAGCAGCTTAGTGAATGATGGCAGCTTTTTTATTAATTAAATAAGGCACTTCTACAGTCTTTATAATTTTCTTGTATTAGAAGTCATATTTAAGTTTTATTAACACAAAGGGTAATATCACAATGGGTATCGGAAATAGCGAAGATGAACTGTGTGCTGTATTATTTAATCGCTAAGGGAGTGACGCATTGTTCAGGTTCTGGCAATAAGCCAATGAAACGTTATGCATGTTTTATTATACTGAATACAGGTCTTTTAGTTATTCTCATTTAAATATTTATACTGATCATGTATTCGTACAATATAGTTCTGCGAGTGTAATACATTAGGTATTTGTCACTATTACGAGTACAAGCAAGTCTGAGCTCGAATCTCGTCATTTACATGGTATTTCAAAGACCATAATATAACTTAAGTCCAGAACAAGATACATTCTTATTAATAAGACAAAACTATTTGAAGCTTGCCAATTCGCTTACATTCCTGAAACTAGAGTTAGTTCATGATTTATACTTTATATACCTATGACCCAACATTAAAATTACAATATATAATTATTCATGTTTTCATTGAGTTTGGGATTGAATGAAATAGAATAGAATAATTTTTATTCAATACTAGCTGTTACGAAATAATTGTGAAAATATCGTTTTAAATTTAAAATTGTGGAACTAGCTGTTCCCCGACACTTCGCCCGCGTGTAATATATTGCGATTGGATTTCTTTTTTTTAATATCATACTAAGTCAGCGCTTAACTGAAATCCCACCTGATGATAAGTGGTGATGTAGTCTAAGATGGTGAAGTGCACTGACGTAACAAAAGTGTATTCACTCTTGCCTTCGAACCTAGGTAGTGGACTATATTCAATCGGCCCAGACCTTACTAAGTGCTCATAGACCCGGCCGCTCCCATTTCATAAGAAAAAACTAACCTCCAGTCTTCAAGTGTCCAATGAATGCTCCAGTCCAGTTACTAATCGTAACTCCTCGAACATCGCGTAGCTCCTGCTGCACTTAACAGCATTTAGCACTGATACGTAAGTTACAATAAATTGGAAAAACGTTTCGTAGTTTCTTGTAATCTGTCGGCTACTAATCGTCTGAGATATATATATATATATATATATATATACACACACACACACACACACACACACACATATATATATATACATATATATATATAATTATATATTACCTGTTGAGCTGATAAAGGACATAGTGGAATGTGTAATATTATGTCATTATCAAAAACCGTAAAAATATAATTTATCTACATTACTTTCATAAAGTCATGGTTGAATAGGGGCAAAAAGATCTCATTACTCTCCTAGGGGGTCAAAATGACCAAAAAATTTAAAATTCTTATTTCGGCTATAATTCCACCCCCTCCGGAGGTTCTTACACTGTTTTTATTTCCAGCATCCCACTTGTTTAATTAGGAATCATTATACATTCATAGAAATTGAATCATATTATTTAACCTTCAAATAAATTTGTTGGTACGACACGTGCGCCACCTACTGTAAGTTATTTTATTAACAGGAAGTAGACCTGGTCGAGCCCCAACAGTTCAAAAAATATGACATTGTTACAAAACTGTTTTCAATGTCTAGAAGACTGCAATGAAATGGACCATATGAATGATATGCCTGTGGAAACTGCGGTCGGAGCTAAATTCTGCAAAACCCACCGCAGAAGAACACTGTTGTACTCTGCCTATAACCTTCGTGCAAGTGCAAGCAAACTGACAAAGTTTTACCGCAATCTGACGTACGGTATGGCTGCGCATAAAATAAGAATAAACAAAAAATATTTTGGTTAGCTTTCAGTAGAATATTTTCACTAAAATTAACATTTTGCAATGTCTGCCTTAGCAAGTTTTCAGTGGAAAATTTTCACGATCATAAAGTTTCATTCGAAACAATAAGTCTTCAATATTTACTCTCTTATTTCAAAGGTTTCAAAAGGATTCGTTTCAAAGGTTTCAAAGTTTAAAAGTCATTAATTAACCTACCGAATAGCACGTACTCGTACCAAAACAATGAAAAGCAAAAAAAAATAATCGACACGGGAATGGAAATGAACATGGCTGGATTTATTTGCTCCCAACTGTAGAAAACGATCCCACAATCTGCGCCATTACAGAAATTTTATTTAAATGTTTCTGTACTTTCAATAATATATAATATTCTACCTTTGCTTTTCGTTAACTTTCAATGGAATATTTATATTTCAATCGCTAAAATAAAACGTTTGACATGTCTTCCTTGACTTCGTGTCAAAGTGCATGTCTACTCTTATTGTTTTACACTTTTGTTACACACATCACCGACATTTTACGCAATAGTGTTCCACGTAAACAAGAAAGACCGTCAATGTCGTGCTAGAAATATGTCTTACATCGAGATATTCTTCTGAAGCTATTCCTAAGTTTTAAAAAAATCGATCTCTTTTAAAATATCTGACCATACAAACTTATCTCGAAAAAAGAATATCCATAAATGTAAATTAAGCTTAAAAATACATAAAACAAGCTTGTAATATATCTATATATACATATAATAAATCGGTAGAAAAGTGGTGCCTGTAATTCTAATATTTTCTGGAAAAATGAAATCCAAGGGACTAAATTAAGGTCACTGAAGCCAAATTAATGGTAGAATTTTTGTTCGTCTGTCTATTTGTCTATATATTCACGATTCATGCAAAAAAAACTACGAGACAGATTTTCATTAAAGTTTTTGTATAGGTAGTTAGGGACTAGGGGCAATTAAGCTTATTTTTATCCGATTACGGAACTTCACAAAAGGAGGGTTAAGTGTTTTCCTTCCTCATATGTTAATTTCTATTGTATATTAGTGATGTGTTCTTTTTTAAATAAATAACATATTAAAATATTAATAAATAAACCCTTAAGTTTCTGTTATCTGAGAAGTAAAAAAAAAATATTTCAGGAATTATCTTTAGGCATATACCCCGTGTAGTGGTAGGTAAGAATACCCACTACCCCATATTTTCCCGTGGTCGTGTCGTGGAGGTGTCGTAAGAGGCGCAGAGTTAAACTGAGGCAGAAGATGGGCAGCATCATCTTTCTGATAACAGCAAAACTACAATAAAAAACTGCGGTTACCAACCCGCTCGCCAAGCGTGGCAACTCGGCAATATACACCCCATGATGAAACTTACGAAGGGACGACCTCAGTCCTCGGTGACCCACTAATTCTGGCTACGGTGGCGACCATGCTAACGGCTGGTCATGGGATGCTACGAATCTCCGGTGGAGGTTCCGTCGCCACCTAAGAAGACTCGACGTGGCAACATATACCGCATGCACCCTGAGGCCTGACGAGAAGATTCTGGAGCTGAAAGAAGAGATAGATAAGTTGCGCTGGAATATTATAGAATTATTCGAGGTCCGAAGGGAGAGATAGAGGGGAGGACATGGTAATCCTTGAATCCGGCAACTTTTTCTATCACCGGGACCATCTGTCCCAAGGAGTTGTCGGATTTATCGTCCACAAGTCTCTCGTTAACAACGTTCTAAAAATTGAGAGTGTATCGACGAGGGTTGCGTACCATGTACTCAGAATCACCAAACGGTATTCGCTGAAGTTCATACAGGTTTACGCACCAATTTCGAAGTGGACCTGTTCGAGCCCCGACTGAATGATAAAAAATGAGATTGACTTCATTATGACGACCAGGCGATAACGGTAGAGTGATGTCTCAGTGATCGCGAGGGTGAAAACAGGTAGCGATCACCGAATAGTTAGAGGCATACTGAACCTAAACGTTAAGTTGGACTAATGAAGTCAACGCTCCCTCCCCTTCGCGCTCTAATCCAGAGCTTCGAAACCTTTCAGCTCGAGCTACAAAACCGTTTTAAGTGCCTAGAAGATTACAATGCAGTGGACGATATGAATGACAAGCTCGTGGAAACTGTCCATGTGGTCGGAGCTAAGTTCTGCAAGATCCGCCGCAGAAGAACACAAAAACTCTTCGATCACACTCTTATTCTTATGGCTGTTAGACGGGAAATGAAGCTGCAGTCTTCAGCAGATTTGACAGCCTACAGGCAACTGAACAGACGGATCTCGCGACGATGCGGCGAGACTAACGCAACTTCAATACAGCACGTATTGAAGAAGCGATCGAGCGGAACCAAGGCTACAAAGTCTTACAAGTAGAACAATTTTTCACTATTTCTGACGAATGTCGACTATGATAAAACCTTTGATTCCGTCGATATTTGGGCGTTGCTGCAGTCCCTTCAGCGGTGCCAAGTTGACTGTCGGTATATCGAAGTGCTGAAGTGTTTGTATAGTAGGGCAACGATGGCTATCCGAGTACAGAACCAAAGTACGAAACCTATCCAACTGCAGAGAGGTTTAAGACAGTGTGACGGTATATATACGAACCCCTTCACCACTGCATTGGAAGGCGTTTTCAAGCTTCTGGACTGGAAAGGATACGGTATTAATATCAACGGCGAGTACATCTCTTATACCTTCGATTTGCTGACGATATAGTCCTTATGGCAGAATCGCTGGAAGACCTAAGCACTGTGATGACCAATAAGTCAATGACCTCAATAGTGCCTCCCAACGTATAGGTCTTAAGATGAACATGGACAAAACGAAGATCATGTATAACGTCCATGTCACACCTATGCCGCTAGTTGTTGGAAGCACTAAGCTCGAAGTTGTTGACGAGTATGTTTACATGAGGCAAATAGTTAAACTATGTAAGTCTAACTTCCCCCCCGAACGGGTTCCCGCCTTGTCGTGGCGGGGGGGCTTAGTAGCCGTGGCTTGGTCAACCACGGTGAACAAAGAGGAACCCCTTGGCTGGCCCGTGGTGTAGGGCCGGCCCGAGGTGGCCACTCCGAGTGGGCTTGGGAAGCCCACTTCGGATGTGTGTCGGTGGGATGCTGCGAGAGGGGTGTCCGCTCCCTCTATCGCTGCAGCCGAGGTGGAGTCGCGGAGGAAGAGGCGTGCTGGTATGGCGATGCGCCACTCGCCCTATCCTCCGCGACTCAGACGGGGCCGCACCGTTAAATGATGCGGTGGTGGTGGGGCTGCAGGGGGAAGAAGAGTGTCGGTATTGCGAGGCGCCGCTCTCCCTACCCTCCGCAGCCGAATCTTGGTTGGCGGCGGAGCCATAGACCAGATCCGCCGCTGGGGTCAGGAAGGCTGGTGCTTCTGAGTGCTAGTTTTTCCTGGCCCCATGGCCTTCGCGCATCGGACACGGGGGCGTCCGTTGCGCATGTGAAGTTGGAGGCCGAGGAGGAGGGCGCGCCATGTGTTCTGGTGCGCCTTACCTGAGAGGGAGATGGGGGAGGAGTGGTCCTCTCCCGGGGAGGGACCGCCATGGGGCGGCCAGCGCAGGTGGGGCCGCGGATGTGTGCGAGAGTGTTCCCGTGGCCCTGCCAATATGCGACGAGGGTGGAACACCATGGGGTTTTAGTCGGTGCGAGTCCGACATAACCCGTCCTTGCCCCCGCGAGGCGGGTATGCGTAGGCATTTCCCCATGTAAAAAAAAAAAGGTAAGTCCAACTTCAACCGAGAGGTCAATCCACGGATTCAACTCGGCTGGGTAGCGTACGGGAAATTACGGCACATCTTCTCGTCAAGTATACCTCAAAACTTAAAAACTAGATTGTACAACCAGTGCGTGTTGCCAGTGATGACCTATGTAATGAAACGTGGTCCTTCACTGCTGGCCGTATGACGAAGCTCAAGGTTGCTCAACGAGTTATAGAAAGGGCTTTGCTCGGTTTTCTCTGCGTGATAAACTTAGAAATGAGGATATCCGCAGTAGAACCAGAGTTACCGAGATAGCCCAAAGGATTAGTGAGCTGAAGTGGCAATGGGCCGGCCATATAGCTCAAAGAACCGACAACCGATGGGGGAAAAAGTTCCTAATTGTACTGGCGGATGAAGTGTAGGGCGTCCGTCCACTAGATGGAGTGACAACCTGGTAAGACATCAGGAAATCGATGGATGTAGGTGGCTCAGGACCGTGCTTTGTGGCATTCCTTGGGGGAAGCCTATGTTCAGCAGTGGAATTGTGAAGGGCTGTAATGATGATAATGATGATATCATGCGAAGTTGGTCATCTCATGCTGGATTTAACTCAATCATCTTTTTTTTGTCCTTAAACTCGCTGCAGCCTATGCCCAGTAGTGGGATGTATGTAGGCTGCTACTTTTCTTCTTTATATTGCTATCCATTGCTGATCATAGACTTCCCCATTGTTAGCAAGCGGGTTGGCAACCGCAAATTTTTATTACTTTGAACTGTTATCAGGAAGATGCTGCCACCTATCTCCTGTTTCAGTTTCCCTCTGTTCAGTTTGCCTCTTGCGACACCCACGAGACGAAATGGGGTATAAGTTTCTTTGTCGTCTCCTGTACAAAGCTAAAATATTTCTACTCCCGTTCAACAATTCGATTTTCCCCATAGAATGCCAAATAAGTTGGATATTTGTCGAAGTCGCCACGCTTGGCAAGGGGTTGCCAACTGCATATTTAAATGTTTTAGATCTGTAATAAGGAAGACGCTGCTTCTCACCTTCCACCTTCTCTATATTTCTACTCTCATTCATGAATATAGTTCTTCTCACACGTGTAATGTAGAACTACATCGATTAAATTTCAAAATGTACTTACTCGAACTTAAAAAAACCGGCATTTATTTAATGGTGCCAATCAATATTCAATGGGGCCAATGATCGATATCTATACAAATAAATTAAATTGAAGTGTCCTCTAACTATACTCTTTATATATGAAAAGTTGTTCACCACTTATCAATAGGCATTCCATGTTATAAGTGCACTACATGGTAAACAACCATGATATATTAAAAATCGAGACAGCCTCAAACAGCATACTCAAGGCATTGTTATATTCGACACAAAGGACATTGTAGGCTTTCTGTGTATAACTTACAAACAGACTGCACGTGACACAATACTTGATGGAAGTTTTAAAAAGAGTGCTTTTTGCTTATTTTGAGCAGTGAATAAATGAGCCAATACGTTACTTGGTGCTGCCAAAGCCTTTATCAGTTCCTAATTATCCACGACCGAATATGGGCCCCGCCCCACCCACACCGCCCCACCCATATAAGTATAGTGTAGGTGAACTCGTTCTCACTTAAAATAATAGATTTATATAGTGAACTCAAGGTAATACCGCTATGCTAATAAGAAACACCGAACTATTAAATATAAGAAATACCTATTTCTTTAAAACATGTACCAGATTTACATTTATTCACTAAAATATTTAAAAAGTAAGTTTTAAAGATTTAAACGGAACGGCTTCCTAGTATCTCAAAAGGTGGAGATCTGATGAAAAATCGCATTCTCAAAATCAGACCGAAATCTATAACTGTCTACTTTTGAAAATTATAATTTTTAAAGCGGGAAGTTGAAAAAGTAAAATTGACTTCAAAACGTAAAAATATCATTTCTACATAATAGCTTCCAAAGTCAGTGCTAAGACATAGTGTATTATAAAATTGAAGCTATTAAGTTGAAATTATTTTTTTCGGTTTCGGTTATACTTTTTTCATATCATTATACTACTATGTAACTAATTAGACTTTAATTATCGTACCCTTTTGAGTGGTGTAAGGAATAACAAAATAGGTGTGTCAAGGTTACACCTTAAATGTAATTTAAATAGGTACATTAATATTTAAAAATTAATATACAAAAAAGAGCGAGTTTATGGTATTTAAGGCAGACAGTCGCAAAGCTCTTAATGTTCCGCCAGTGTACCTAAACGGAGTAGCCCTACATCGCGTATCGTCCTTCAAGTATCTCGGTCACATTGTGAACGAGAGGCTGAGGGATGACTGTGATATGGAGAGGGAAAGGAGAGCGTTGGCAGTTCGCTGCAATATGTTAGCCCGCAGATTTTCACGATGTACCACAGAAGTTAAAATAACATTGTTTAAAGCCTTCTGCCAAACAATGTACACGTGTAATCTGTGGGTTGATTATACGCGGGGGGCTTTCAGCGCACTCCGAGTACAGTATAATAATGCCTTCAGGTTGATGTTGGGTCTGCCGCGATTTTGCAGCGCATCGGGCATGTATGCGCAAGCGCGGACTGATAGCTTCGAAACGGTTTTGCGCAAACGTGTCGCCTCGCTCATGCGCAGAATACGTAGTAGCTCCAACACCATACTGAGGGCTATTAGTGGCAAACCAGATTGTCCTATTATGGGACACTGGGTGAATATGCATGTGCATAAACCTAGTGTCTCAGGTAGGCCTGGTTTGTACTTAAACTAATTATTCGTGTCTGCACTTAATTATTACTAACATAGATATAACTTCCTTGTACCTACTAATAATTATGGATGTTTGTCCGAAATAAAGAGATTTTATTTATTTTATTTATTTAATATCTTCATACCCAATTTTTCCACCCCTAGAGATTTTATTAGTTTAATAAAAAGAATTATTTAAATTAGTCCAGCCGTTTTCGTTTTCGACATGCAAACGCTAATCGACCTATTCGTAGAATAAAGCAACATTTGCAAAATCTTTACTTTACAGGAGAGCGATTTGTAGACAGTCTTGCACAATTTTCGCTCTAACTTTTTTGTTATTTAATCTAGACAATTAGTTTTTTGGTATGTACTAAAGAATATGATAATACATGGATATTTATTAAAATCGTGAATTAAAAAACTGTATTTTAAAATCTAGGCTGTCCTATATGCACATGTGACGTTTTATTATGGATGTCTGTAGGTTACATATATACATAACCTTATTCTTCGGAAAAGTATGAGTTAAATGCACATATATGTCTTTATTATGCGTAAATACACAACCATAAGATCTTATGGATAAAAAGGTATATGCTAATTAAATAAATTACAAAGGTTTTTTTTTATTATTAAGGTTTTATTGATCAATAATTCACAGTGTGTAACAAAATGTAACTTATTTCAATAATTTTTACTGTGTATTAGACTTATTAACTTTAATATCAACAAATAAGAAAAAATAATCTAAAATTATAAAATCAACAAACTAAATACTAGGAAACTTACCTATTTTAAAGGAACTATGAGTAATAAGAACAAAAAAAAATCGACAATAATATGAACTATTACGAGAGTATGACGTGTAACTATGAGCTGTAAAGTTTTTTAGTTTTATTTAAACATAAAACTTAGAGATGACAGTTTCACAATGCACAAAGCACATAAAATTATATTATATCCAAAGATAAAATAGTAGTGTAAATACTAATTAATGAATGAAAAAATATCAATAAGCACATTCTTCTTTTTATAATTAAATTTTAACCGCAGCAATAGGGTTAAGTTTTTAAACAAAAACCATTGTGAACGGATTTAAAAAAAATTAAACATTGAGTATTAAAAATAATAAATCAGTCATCTTCACTATCGCTATTGATAATGTCATTATCATTTGTGCTAACTGGCAGAGATATAAAAAAATCTGCGTATTGGGAAGGTATTATTCCAGAATCAACTAAACTAATGAGATCCTTATATTTATCTTTGGATAAATTAACAGCCGTTTTGTACGCCAGTTCTAGAGTAGGGAAAAAAACAGCATTGCGTGTATTTGAACGTATTAAAACAGTATTATAATGAATTTCGCGGAGATCATATTTATATAGTAGCTTATTAGGCTTTGATTTATCTACAAATACCTCTCTGACACGGCTCAATGAAACCTTTATGCCTTCTGTATTTTTGCTCCAGACTTTGTTATTTACATGGATTTTTAGCTCAAAAAATTATTTTGTGTCATGTTTTGGACTTCATAGGGATCTCCTGTGCATTTGGCCCAGCGAACAAGCAAACGCCATTCGTCTGGAGTGTAAATGGTTTTCTTCTCGGCTGCTCGTTCAATAAGAGCGTGCACACTGTCTCCTTCATTCTGAGTGTGACCTTTCTCGAGAAACCGGTGTCTTATAGTCACGTTAAATTTTGAAGCTGAATAGACATAGAGAAAGAAGACATAACGATTTCTGTTTTGCCCAGCGCTCTTGTCCGACCAAAACCTGAACTCTGTAACTCCCTTTATTACATTCTGCTCTATATAATCAAGCAAACAACTGCTTACTTAATATGCCCCTTTTTTGCCACCGTCTCGTCCCACATATAACAAACTGCCCTCTTTCTACCCATGTGAAAATGGTTCAGTCTAAGCAAGATAGTTTTTGGTTATAATAAAAAACACTAACCTGACCATGAGGACACGAAAAAACTTTTTGAAAATCGAAAACTGCCGATAGTATCGTACCATTTGATTCAATAGCATCACGTTTTTTGAGATCCTTTAACTTACGAGCTGCATTTTTATAGGACAAATGTTTTTCACGATCCAGTCTTTCTTGATCAGTGTGATCAGTTTTGTTTCCAAAAACATGACAAGTATCACACTGATTTTTTTTGGGAATGAAGAATCCCAAATTAAAATGCTTATTGATAATGTCTCGGTATTGTCGCTCAGTAGCAGCCATACTAGAAAAATCGAAGCATCAAAGCATTCCTTATATAGCTTAAACATCCTTGAGATGATAAGACTGCCATCCAGATAAAGTTTCGTCGAAGTTTTGCGGATATAATATGAATCAATAGGAGCAAAGGATCGAACATGGTCACATACACTTTTGACCGTGTCAGGCTTTATTACTTGATAGTGGTTTGCATGGCGTCCTCTCTTATCTTCTTCTATAATAGTACTGCCATCGTATTTATCCCAAGCTGTTTTAATAATTTTGCCACTAACGGACAGCGTTTTCAAAAACATACTCTTACAAACGTTAACCATTTCACTCTGGCTCTGGTTTGAATTGGGTGTTGATATTGGCAGAAAGTATTTAAATGTATATTGTTGGGTACCTCACGATTTAAACATCTATTCTTTTGCTCCTTTTTAGAGTACCTCACTACAAAATACCATTGCTTTTCCCGGCTTCCCAAACCCAAAAACTTTTGAAAACAATCGTATCTTTGGTCATGAAATATCTTCTTAAAGCACTGATACCGGCATTTACACGGTATGCCTAAAGTTTTGTCATCGATTATCTTTCCCTTTTTGGTTACGTATTTTTTACCAATATTCTTAAGGCACTTTCTTTTGACGTCTGACCATTCAGATGTACGGCATAATCGTTTCTTTACTCTTTTCTTGGTTTATGCAGAGTATTCATCATCACTAGAATTGTTAGGTGCACTAAATGTGTTAGTAACTGAAGGCGACTGAGTCCTGGCAATCATGGCAATCTGCTTGTGAGTTCAATGGAGAAGGCACAGGAGTCGGGACAATAGGTGCTGAAATTGAAGGCAAGTCTCCAAAACTGGTTGCGGGTGAATTTTCAAAGCTGGAAGGTACTTCAATTGCAATAGGTGTTAGTTTTTCGCTATCTGCAGGCTTTAACGTAACATGTGGTGGACCAAACACGTCCTCCCATACCTCAGCCATATCTTGATGTATGTTCTCAGCTTCTTGCGGCAGTGGTGATTGGGTAACAACTGCGAGATTGTCCACGTTATATTCTAAACACAAAAATAAGTATATTTAAAAGATTGACTCAATCAAACCAAATAAATAACTAATAATAGTCATAAGTAGTTCTAATAAATATTTAATCTAAAAATAAGATATTTTTTCAGGCTTTCATGGTAATTCCCAGTTGGAAAAAAGGTATGTCGCAGTATCTTACCAAGAATAAAATAACATTTGCACACAGACCAAAGAGTTTCAAAATAATTTCCCTCGAACAAAGTCACATGTGCGCATAGACCTGTAATGTTTACGTACTTTTCTGAGAAATAAAATAATATGTCCGAAAATATAACCAAATTTATGAATACTAAAATGTTACCAAAACATTTTAATTAACATTTCATACACATAATTTCATCTTAATTTTTCTTTGTTTACTTGTTTTTGATGAGAAGGTAAATTTTGTCGATATAGAATAAAGTTCCATGTGCTCACGAGACCATTTAACTTTATTGTTGTGAGTAAAACTTTTGTTTGTAAGAAAAATAAAAAAATAGTTATGTTAAAGTGATTTTAATACTCAAACTACCACTGTTAACATAGGATGTCAGATTAACTTACCTGAGAAATCCAATCGTTCATGACTTTTTACCGCAGGATTACTTGCAGTATCCATTTTATCCAACGGTCTTAATAGCAGGCTTAACATATGTTAAGAACGTGTACTTTTCATTTTAAATACATAAACTTTATTATTATAATTCTACAATACGCAAAAAAATGTGTACAGAACAGACGTGCGCACAACCGTCTTTCCCCAGAACATAGGTTCGATTGAATACACGACGCGGCGAGCGCGGCTCCTTTGAGCCAATGCCGACAGAGGTTAATGACACATGTGATGTTGTAACGTTGTCCTTTGGAAGGAGAAACCATATGTGTCATTATTCGGCTGTAATCTTCGAACCTACTTATTTAAAAGAAAATATGATTTCACTAGTTAAATAAATAGGTTTCTTTAGAGTCAAAAATACAATAATAATGATTTCGTTCCATGTTCACATGTACCTTTGTTCTACGTATAGGTCGGCTTCTACTATAGACCCTTCTCGTTTATTTTAACTCGGTTAGGAAGATATCTCTTTCATGCATGAATGCATTTTTATTTTCGTCATATCAATTTATTTATGGAGCAAAATTATAGTTCAATTTTCTAATATTTAAGGCCTTAACAGTGGTTGAAATGCCTAAATCTTGGATATTTAAGTAAATAAATCTCAATAACTGTTCACCTAAACCACAAAGAAAAAATACAGCGTAACAGAAGAGGATTTAGTAAATGTTTTTAATTGAACAAAATTGTATTTTTGTCAACCCCTTATTAGAAAAAAAATCCCTAAAGAGTACCTATCTTTGTCATATTTTGCAAAATTTCTCCAAAACGGCACAAGCTTTTTAAATAGTTCTTACACTAAAAAAAAGGTCTTAAAAATATTAATATTTTTAATTAAGAGTTTTATTTTTATTCCCCGTTTTATAAGAGAATATATCATTTTCCCCTGAAATTGAATATATTTACGCGAGCGCGCATGCTCCGTCGCCCTGTCAGTCCGTTTTCGGACATCGTCGAGGGTGGACCGCGCGTCGTTGTTGGAGCGACTTTGTTCAAATATATATTAGTTTTTTAAAAGTTTAAACTCAATTATAAATATTTTTATGACTAGAAATACTTAATTTAGTAAATATCTGTACACTGGTAACTGTAAATATTATTTTCTAAATAAATTAATTTTTAAAGTGCCCAAAGAAGAAGAAATTTTCGTGGCGACGTTGATTAGTGAAATTGAAAAATGCATTTTTATATTATAATTTAGTTGTGGAACGGAGAACATGCTCTCGTTACTTAGATTTCGATAGTTTTTAATACCTATATAATTTTATTGTTGCATATTTTTATTAATTAGTTGATACTCAATTTTATAATTATGTATTACAATAAAACGCTGTTTTTATGAGTATGACTTTATAAAATATTGTTGGGGAGGGAAATATACATACAGATACTTACATTTAGGTACACTGTGATCAAATTAAATCAATCACTTTAAATAAATAATAAAAATGTTGCTTCCCTAAGTATAAATAACTATATAAAGACATTATTGGTTTTATGGCTTTTTTATGTTAGACAAACTATCATCTAAAAATGTAAAAAAATTAAATTGGAGAGGGGTTTCTCTACGTGATAAAGTTAGAAATGAAGATATTCTCAGTAGAACCAGAGTAACTAACATAGCCCAACGGAATATTAAAGTGAAATGGCAATGGGCTGGCTATATAACTTGGAAAGCCGATAAAAAATAGGAAGAAAGATTCTCGAGTATGTAATAAAGGTTGAGTACTACTTCGCTCACCTCGTATAGGTAAGCGAAGTAGTACTCAACCTTTATTCCTCTTCACGTATTCTTATACGCTTTTCTTCACATACACACACACACACGCGCACGCACACACGCGCGCACACCCACACACACACACACACACACACACACACACACACACACACACACACACACACACACACACACACAAATAGGTAGAAAATAATACTTACCTAGTGCTATTAGGCAAGAGTGAATAGGTTTTTGTTAAGTCAGTGCAATTCACCATCTTAGTCTACATAACCAGCGATGGGATTGTAGTTGCTTTACTACTTGCTGGGTAAAAATAGTTAAAAAAAAATTACCCTGTGAAAGTTTGCATTTAGATATAACTTTTCTAACCAACCATAAAAATATGATGAGAATATGTATATAAGTATAAAGTTGCCTCACACGGGACAGTAATAATATAATATTATATCTTCCATTACCTACGCATGAAAACTTTTAAAATCTCTCAATCCCGAGGTAAGTGCATATTAAGAGGCTGAATAGAGCCACATTGATATGCATGGGGATCGTTTCGTAATTTCACGTCGTTATCGAAAAAAAATTGAACGTATTTCAGGTGGCGGTATGTAAAACACGATTCCACAAAAATTCACTCAATAGAAAATAATTGCAAAGTTGCTTCTGAAAATACTTAAATTTTCAAAGTCATTTTTTTTCTTACGTGGTAAAGCCATGCTGCAGCTATATTAGTAGTAGGTATAGTTGTAGCACGGATGGGTCGGCTCGACCGGGGAAGGGCCACGCTCTCACGGAATAACATGTAAAATAGCAGTTTAACCCTGCTGTGTTTCGTATGGTGAGTGTAGAGAAACGGAGAACCTTTTTACTGGAAACGAGGCATTACATCTAAGTCCTCACGGGTGACAACGCATCTACATTTTGATACGTAGTCAAATGGTGGACTGTGTGCTCGTTTGTCACCATTATTCTATTAAAAAAAAAACTTTTTGAGGTTTCAGTAAAATAATGTTAAGTATTGTTAGCACACGTACAATTATGTGTCTCATGTTAATAAAGCTATTAGGCTATTTTGATTTTTAATAAAGTGATTTTACATTATAGGTTAAATAATTTATTTACCCTTTTATATCAAGAACCGTTTTTTTCTGTCACTCCTATTGAATTTGACAGTGCTTGCTGAAATTTAGCATCCTTAGATGGATCAGAATCACGCGCTGATCCGGCTGTTAGATATTCCAAAAATAATCGAAAATATTTATTTTTACTTTCATGCCGAAGACTACCTTGTTTTATTTTATTACGGTCAAATAATATTTATTAGGTTATAAAGCAAGTATTTACAAATGTTTAAATTATTTTGTTATTCTATTGTTTACAGTTATTATCACGTCTTAGCTTTACACCAAGAATTACATTAGAAATTCTTGATGGGATACGATGTAACGCGCATACTTTATTTCCACCATGAACTATAATATATATATATATATATATATATTTGTTTTTTTTTTAACCAGTAGAGTTCCAATACAATCTTAAAAAAATTCAATGAATTAAAAACTGCTGATAATTATATAATTGCAAGTCAGTGTTTTACATTTAAAGATCAGTTATAAAGTGCCAAAGTTCTTATTTTCATTTGGATTAAATTAATTCGAGACTAAAATAAATGTGAAAGGGCTTTTATCTGCAATAATAATTTTCATCAAAAATAACATAGACTAATAAAAGTCATATACACGGTCAATCATACTGAAGATTGTCAATTGTACTACAAAATATTTAAAAGACTATTTCCAGTATAATGACCTGTATATAATCATTAATGTTTGACTGGCACACTTAAAAGTTTTATCCCATGGCTAAATGATTGACTATTGTATTATGATAAGATCATGCTTTTCTATAAAAAGTTGCAATAAATTTTAAATCACGGACCTATTGGTTTGTTTTACTTTTCACTTAATTAGAAAAAAACAAGATAGACTGATCTAAAAGTTTACTTTCTTGTGTAAAAAGTGCTATTTAGAATTTTATGCTAATGATAAGTTTTTATTTTTATTTTTATTTTTTTTATTTTATTTTTTAGTTTCTATGTAAATAAGCGTAACATAGCGGGTATTATATTCAATGGTAGCGGCCATCCATATTTGCAAAGCCAGCATCATTTTCTGTACAGAAACCGGCAAAGTGTTACTCAAGGCACTATAAACAAAGCAGCTGATAAAAATGTTACATTTCAAACTTCGACGACGACGAAACGACATCTGTTAACAAAAACTGTTTCTGCAAATGGTCTTATAGATAATAATAACTATTCCGCCGTGTGGCAACTGTTTGTGCAGGAGTTATTATTAGAAGGAGAAGAGGTAAAATTTTGTTTTAGAAATGCGCAATCAATATTGTTTTGTCTGCAATTGAGCATAAAATAAAAAATAACTCCATCCAAAGAGCATAACTGGCATTATACTCAGGCCCATCAATTGGTATGGAAAAAAATAATTTTACCAGGTTTCAAAAAATCAATCAAAATTCAAAAAAACATAAATATTAAAATCAAAAAATGTATATATGTATGTCTATACATACATATAATGATTTATGGCCACTTAGTAACTGACGGTAACTCAGTATAACATCCTACAGTTACGCCAAAACTAAGAGGAGAGAATCACTGTAGAAAAGGTAATAATTTATTGCGGAAATTTTGTGATAAAATTAAAAAAATTACAAACTTATCCAATTAAATCGAACATAGTCTAACTTATCCTTATGCGTTACAAAAAAAAACAAATAACAAAATAGTGAGATGCCGCCAGTTTTTAAGAAGATATAACAAAAATAACCAAAAAAATTAATTTCAAAAATGTTCAGTATTTAATTGATTATATACCGCTAACACTTAATCACACTTTTCGAAACAACGCCAGTTGTAAACAATACTTGTGTGAAAAGACAAAATCTTCTTTTCAAATTTCCGCCGAGTTGTAAGTAGAAGGCCAAATAGGTATGTGTCAATTTTAATTATATATATTTTTTATAAAGTGATCTTGACTACGTTTCATCAATTAACCATTAGTAAAAATTAAAACAGGAATTTTACAATTGTGTTTACTAGAAACATTATTAGTTGAACCTTGCAGCTTGTTCATTATTTTTATTATAAATGCCTATATATGTATATATTATTAATAAATAGTTCCCATTATATTTTGTATTATTTTTATTTTGCCCTATCTGCAATGTTCTACGCTCTATAGAAAATGTGGCGTATGACATGACTGACAATCTCTCGAACGTTTTATCTAGATACAAAGATGTTTTACATTTTCGTCACCTCCACATGAATTTTTGTCAGCATAAGGTACCCTTCTGTATCTGAAACGAATATGAATATTGCTACAAAGTAAAGTAATAGGCTATACAAGTCCCTCTACTGGGCACAGAACTCTTTTTTATTTCTGAGAGGGTTTTAGGGCAAGGAAATGCCCGCCGCGCTGCCCCAAAGCGTGTTGACGAAAATTGCAATTAAAAATTTCTTTCGTGCGGTCGGGAATCAAACCCGAAAAAAATTTACAGCGAACGCTTTGACCCAGATCTACTAATACGACACAAATAAATACGATTTAACATATATAATAAAAAACTCTTACGTACTTGAAACTTGAACACTTGATAGCTCGTGACGCCTACCGGACAAAGCTACAGCACAATGTAATGGAAGATGCGTAACCGCGACATAATTCTCAGTGATGCGCAAGCATAACAGGCAGTATGTCACTTATATAATTGTCATCTCTGCAGTCTATTAATCTTTGCACTTTTATAAGTAATACAGAACGTAGTTGCTAGACGGTGTTGACGTCGGCTAAAATCTCTGCGATCGCTGTTTCGTCAAGGTCATTCAGGCTAGTTAAAGCCTTAAGTTATTCGTTTTTGTTATATCATAATATTCCATTTTATTATTATTTAAAATTTGACTACGACCTAATTTTCGATTTTGCAAACCACAATATCTATATTTGTTGCGATTATTATTGGAAATCACATGCATGTTTACCAAGATTGTATTTCTTGTAACTCTCAAAGGGACTCTGTATTTGCAAGTAAATTGCTTGTAGGTAGAGTTGGTTTGTATGGTATACCTGATTTAATGTATTCGATATTCCAGTGGGTTTATATCCACAATATAGTATTTCAAACACTCCACTACAAACACATACTTCGCAGTTGATAATAATTATTCAGATTTAAAAACAAAGTTAATCATTATATTAGCATACAAGCTTTTTACCCGCGGCTTCGCTCGCGTGGGCTTTAATTTAGAAACATCATTAATACTCCGTGCCAAAATTAACAAAATTGGATCACTTGCAGAGTCATCTCGGTGTCTTTATTGGACGTAAATTATTAAAATTTTGCGATATAATACGCTACAGAAATACATAAGTATGTTTATCAGAAATGCATTAACATCATACGTCTACCAACACTTTTTTAATTACTACTTACTTTTTTGTCTTACTATGTGCCTTTATGAAGGGTAAATTGTCCTGGAATCAGAAATGCGTTATTTAAATTCATTCATAATTAAATTTAATATAGTTTTGACAAAATAAATTTGACTTTTATGGTCTTTTGTTAACACATGGCGTAGTGTTTATTTACGACTAGCTGTCCCCCGCGACTTCGCTCGCGTGTTAGGGTGACTTTAGAAGCTATATGTAGAAATGATATTTTTACGTTTTGAAGTCGATTTTACTTTTTTGACTTCCCGCTTTAAAAATTAATAATTTTCAAAAGTAGAAAGCTATAGATTTCGGTCTGATTTTGAGAATGCGATTTTCCATCAGATCTCCACCTTTTGAGGTACTAGGAAGCCGTTCCGACTATTCCCGGCTGGACGTCCAGCCGTGTGTATGTATGTATGTTAATAAAATTTTGTCGTACAATATCTTTAGAACAAATCTACCGATCTAGATGGGCGACATGGCGTTCGAAAGTGTTTATTGAGACTTCGAGCTGATCAGATTTTCAAGTCAATCGGTCGAGCCGTTTCAAATATTTTCAAAAAATAAAACCAAAAAAAAATTAAATAGATTTTAGAGCCTTGCGCTCGATAATAAGCGGAAAGTTCCAGGGATGGCCTGCAGGGTCAACCGTTTTTCAGATTTTTTTTAAAAGTTTAAACATTTAAAACTTACTTTTTAAATATTTTAGTGAATAAATGTAAATCTGGTACATGTTTTAAAGAAATTGGTATTTCTTATATTTAATAGTTCGGTGTTTCTTATTAGCATAGCGGTATTACTTTGAGTTCACTATATAAATCTATTATTTTAAGTGAGAACGAGTTCACCTACACTATCTATATTACATCTTAGTCCTCGCGGGTGACAACGCATCTGTATTTTGATTCGCAAACGAAGATAGCTGTCTATGGGCCACAGCAACCACTTACCATCAGGTGGACTGTGTGCTCGTTTGTCACCCTATCCTATGAAAAAAACTTAAACCATTGTAAGAGAGAAAATGTCACCTCTCCCCTGTCAACTACTCGATGCAACCTGCTGATTGACAAACAAGGCTTTGACTGATATCAGAAAATAAATTCAAAAACAAAACCAATTTTTTTCAGATCGGTGATGGAAAGTGAAGCATTAACAGTGCGAGGATCGTTATTGTCTTTATGATTTATAATAGCTATTGGCTATACGTTTACTAACCACTCAGCGCAATGTGGTGAACAACTTTTCCTATACAAAGAGTATATTTAGAGGAACTATTTCAATAGGATAGATAAAAAATTATAACAAAATTGTTAGACAGAAAAGGAAATGAAACATATTAAAACAATGAACTTTCTTTCTTCTAAATTCGTTGCCTTAGTAAGGACTTTAGGAAATGACTTAGTGTACGGAAAAATTGCTAGATTTAAGACCACTGCTCCTGTTCGCGAGTAAGTTATGAATGCAAAAAGCCATGTGGCTTAAAGTAATATAAATAAAATAATATTTACGAATACTTAATGTTTGATAAAAAATTTAACAAAATCATGTTTTATTGCTTGGCATGGTTCCTTATTATATATAGAACCATGCCAATTTAATAAAATGATGCCTGATCAAAATTTTACAAGCAAAACACATCGTAGATAAAAATATAGAAAATAATAAAAAGTGTTTGAATGAAAGCGAACCTGAGGGTTTTTGAAATGAGAGTTTGCTTTGGAACTAATGACGGAGTAAGGTAAAAAGGAAACTTTTCGTTGAGGTACGAATATGGGAGCATTTTCATTTAGTTGGAAATTTTTCCGGACAAGACTAAGGAAGTGGAAATATTTTTCCTAGAAATTTTTTTTGTACAAAATAGAGTTAAGTATAAAATAGAATTAATAAATGAGTGTAATATAATAAAATATGTGTGAAATGTTGTTTTTATATGTAGGTCTTCACGCCTCTTTAAAGCAAAAATATATCATCATCACTTATCATAACAAAAGTACTAATTCTTCGCGAACGAAGTCACCGTCGCAACTAGTACATATATGTTATAGACCAAGTGATTAATAGGGCATTATTCATAATACCCAGGCAACATGAATAATGCACAATAAGAGTAGCCAATATGAAACAAAAAAACTATTGAAATAATTAAATTCAACAGGCTTTATGAATAAAGTGGGTTACTTTAAGTTAGGTTAGCTTTTTTTTTGATGTCACATATTTAACACTTAAACATAATGGGAATAAAGTTTTTCATCAAAGATATTTTTTCTTTGTAATGAAAAGGAAGGTATCAAATAGCCGCAAAGAGGTATTCGCATTGCAGTTATTTGATATTGCAAAGTGGTTTTCCCTATCCTTCACATTTTTATACTTTTTAAATTCAGATTTGATACATTATAAGCATATTGTCTAAAAGTGATTAAAATGGTATAAGGTTCGATTAGGTTATATCAAATTGCGCAATAGTTACATAGCAATATTCATAATGACCAGACAGTGTGATAAACAATGAAGTTTAAATCAGTAATAATTACATATGTCGATTTGACTTGTCTTTATTCATATTGCCCGGGCATTATAATTAATGCCCGGTATAATCTTGGTCCATTACATATACATATTATACAACATGTAACAAAATCTCTCTCATTCCGTTAAGTGTGTTATCTGAATCAGTATTCAAACGTATAGATATAATTTGAATTCAGAAAAATATTTGCAAATTAAACCACATAGGTACGTTTTATTACGTCTAACTGACTCGCGCATCGGTAAAGCAGGATTTATGAAAATAATCATACTCCTCGGCTAATGTAGAGGTAATAAAACCACATACAATTGGCAAATAAAAATTTATTTTAATTTCATTTAAATTTTATTATTTTTTAATCACTTTTTGTTTAAATATTGATTCTGATTACACACCTTACGGGAATCACATGATACTTGTTACATGTTGTATTGTTTACTCTAGAAGTGTACAATAGTGATAGGTATACAATAATTTATATTTTAACAATTTAGAGTAATAACGACCTGATTACATACAGTTTTATAGCACATATCGAAGCCGTTAACGTTCAATTGGAAACGTATAAAACGGCGTAACGGAACCTGTTTAACATATATTGTACATTGAAAACTGATGTTCGGTACTTTACTGTATCCAATGAAAACAAATCGAAGGCTTGTATATAAACACATAGTAAATAGCTTTATACACGTCCTATAAATAACTTGTCACATTTCACACTCCTCTACTATTAAAATAATATTACCTATTTAAATCGTGAACATGTTTTAAGGTAAAATATTTCAGTAAATGAAGGACATATTATTATTGTATATATTGTATATACTACAACTTTGAAAAATTAGAGAGCCACAGAGCAGAGCCCCTAAGCTTATCTGAGAGTGTTTAGCCTTACCTAAACCTCATAAAAATATAAAGCTATACTATAATTATTAATATAGTATATTTATTTTATTAAACACTATTTTCACCAAAATATCTATAAAAGTATTCAAATAACCTATACATGTCCCAATAGCCTAGCACAGTCTTCCCATTCTTCAGAGGGTTTTTAAGGCAAGGAAATGTCCACCGCGCTGTCAAAAAACTTGTTAGCGGAGTCTTCAAAAAAAATTATATTTCTCAGACAGGCAGATTTTCAGTTGACTTACAAAAAGGAGACGGTACTCGATTCGACTGTATGTTTTTATTTATGTCTGTTACCTCATAACTTTTTACTGGGTGAACCGATTTCGATGATTCTTTATTTGAAAGTTGGTACTTCTCATGTGGTCTCATATGAATTTGAGCAAGGTCAGCGCAATAGTTTTTGAGTTATTCTTAATAACTTATATTGAAGTCGGCTGTACAAAATTTTTAATTTTTAATTATCTTACGATGATTTTTTTCGCTAAGTACTTGCTAAATCAGCACTTAAAAAGGCAAACAACAATTTAATTGGTGCCGGGGATCAAACTCGGGCTGTGTAGTTTACGGCGATGGCTTAGCTTCTGAGCAATAACGGCTCTCCCATATATTACCTGTATAGGTAATATTTAGATATGTGAAAATATAAATTTAAACATAATGCCGTTCAAATTAAAAAAAATTAAAATGTGGCTGGATATGGGTGTAATCCAATCTGGCCATCCTGTCAACTTTCATTTTGGTAAGTTTTTAATGACTTTCTTATGGCCAAAGACCGCTTACTCTACGCCTTTTGCTTTGCCACCGGTATGAACTACACTAGGACGAGGTGCAAAATCGCGGAGTACCATTTCTATAAAAACGATCCTGCTCTTTTTTGTTTCTAAACCGTTTCTAAATGAGGTTTTGGAAACAGGGGTTGGAAAGAAAGTTAGTTCTTCTAGCAAAATGGCAATTATACAAGTATAATATGCGTTTCTACCTTTCATCTCCAATCCACACTCATTGCTGATGCTCCAGTGTTGCTACCTTAATAATTTATAATAGGTACTGCGGTCGCAGTAACTAATCAACATGAATGTTACAATATGTACTGCGGTTGCAGTTACTAATTAATAGGAATGTCACACTTTTAACAGGTACTACGGTAGCACTTGCTTATTAACGAGCAAGTTACAATTCGATTTCCTATGTACTGTGGTTGCAGTTACTAATTAATAGGAATGTCACACTTTATAACAGGTACTACGGTAGCCGTTACTAATTAACATGAATGTTACAATATGTACTGCGGTTGCAGTTACTGATTAATATGAATGTCACACTTTACAACAGGTACTACGGTAGCCGTTACTAATTAACATGAATGTTACAATATGTACTGCGGTTGCAGTTACTGATTAATATGAATGTCACACTTTACAACAGGTACTACGGTAGCCGTTACTAATTAACATGAATGTTACAATATGTACTGCGGTTGCAGTTACTGATTAATAGGAATGTCACACTTTTAACAGGTACTACGGTAGCACTTGCTAATTAACGAGCAAGTTACAATTCGATTTCCAATTTTGTGCCCTAAATTCTTGTTTCTTTCTGTTTATAAACGTCACAAACAACTAACGTGCTTTTTCACAAATATATTTTTTACAAATCGAATCATATTTCTTTAAAAGTAGGTATAATAATTTCTTCCATATATTATCTTCATGCCAATTTTGTGCTTTGATACTATTGCTATTTATTAATTTCATAATCACGGTAATACCAACAATGTAGTAAGCAGTAGCTAGTTATTTAGCCAACGGAATTCAGTAATTCGCTATTAAGATCCAAGGTATTTTGAATGCTTAATAAGACATTCCAATGGAAGGATCAAATAGTTAAATTGTAATTAAGTTATGAAATATAATGGTATTTGAAATAAGCAACTTTCGTTAAAAAGGTTGTCGTGAAGCGACAATTAAAAAAAAAATAAAAAAAATAGAACCTAACCTAAGTACAACAAAACAACAAAGGTAGAGCCAGAAAACAATATATTTAAATTTATAAAAGGTATTTACAATTTTATAAAAAAATGGAATGAGGATGATGATGAATGAGGTGAGAATACAATTAGATTATAAAAAAAAATAAAGGTGAGAGAATAGGGGAATATAGTATTGTAGTGGGGCCTAAAAGTCGAAGCGACACACGTTGCGTTTGTAGAAGTAGGTTTCTTAGCAGCGACGGCACGCAGCGCCTGAAGCCAGCACACGCCGTTTGCGCTTGTAGAGGTAGGTTTTCTTAGCAGCGACGGCGCGCAGCGCCTGGAGCCAGTACACGCAGCGTCCGGAGCCGGCGCACGTAGCGCCTGGAGAAGGGGCGCGCAACGCTTAGAGCCAGTAGTTGCAGCGCCCAAAGGTAGCGCCGGCGGTAGGTGCACTCGGCGCCTGGAGTAACTAGTAGTAGTGCCCGGAGTAGTGTGGCCCCCGCGCTTGTAGTAGACTCAAAGCGACTTCCGAGGTAGATGGAGGCTTGTAGGATTCCGGAGTGGCGCGGCCCGAGTTTGAAGAAGGCTTCGCCGAAGACTTCACGTGTAAATGGAGGTTTGCAGGATCCCGGGGCAGTGCGGCCCCGGGATAAGGCCTTTAGGAGATACTTCCAATTCGCGAACTGAAGCGAGACTGCCTTTCTTCACCGATTGTTCGGCTTTTATACCTTTCTAGAGAGAACGGAAAAATTATTTAAATTATACGCAAATTTTTTGTAAATGGTCAAGAGAAAAGAGGATTTATGTGGAATTATCGAAATAGGAATAATAGATCGGTAGCAAATTTGAATATAATTACCATGGAAACGATTTAAATAAGAAAGACAAAACATGTCAAATTTTTGTTTTAGGTTTATAATAAGAAAACTATAAGATTTAAGTGGAAAATGAGATATTATTGATATAGGAAAAAAGGTAGCGCAACTGCCCACACAAAGTCCAAGATTGTAGAGTTACGGAAAACTAGCTAAAAGATCGAAAAAAGGTAGACTCCATTGACACCAATTTAAAAGTGCTGATAATGTGAAAATACGAAGTAGAAATGATTTGTTATTGTGTTCTTATGGTTTAAAATCGTTACAGGATCCTATGGAAATAAAGGTGATGTAAAATATCCAGTTTTGAGGTGAATGCAGAAAATCGAAACAGAATGGAAAAATGAATTTAAAATAATGTAAAATGATATATGTAAGTAGCATAACACTACAAGGTACTGAATATAGAAAAAGCTGGTAATTAATATGGTACTGGCAAAATGATGATATAAGGATCTGAGACGTGTTCCTTCACTGCTAGCCATTTAAGGATGTTTAGAGTCGCTCAGCGAACTGCGAGATAAGACGGTTGTATAACAATGATATTCACATATACAACAGGTCATTTTACTTCATCGAAAGTAGTGCCAGTAACCGTCCCATTTCTTCCCGTGGATGTTATTATAAGAGACGACTAATAGGAAATGCTTGGAAAATCTCTTGGCTTCCGATAGATTGCCGATTCTGCGTTAATACCTTGCGGCACGAGGAGAGGTGTATGTTCCCCTGCACTTCCCCCTTCCCGGAGTGTAATAGTTTTTATATGAGTTTTAATAAATTTCAGTCAGTGAAAGGAAAGGGCTAACTCCTTTACGTAAAAGTAAAGTAAAAGTAAATCCCTGTTATGTATTACAACGTCGGCAGCCCAGCCACAGTTTAACCTACTGTTGCTGATGTAATTTAAGAGATGCTTTAATATTTTTGACAAAGTTTACTATTGTCATAGTTATTTTAATAATAATTCGGATGGTAAAATTTAGATATTATTATAAGTACTAAACATATATAAACCAAAATCGCAATCGAAAATGAAATGATTATTTTCTACCGACTTCAAACAAAAGGACTCAATTCGACTGTATATTTATTTACGTGTACCTCATTACCTTTTTTTTGGGGACCAATTTCGATTATTCTTTTTTTATTACATGCCTTATGCGCAAAGCGCGTAGATATGTTCTACTAATGCCTAAAAATCAAGATTCCAACGTTTGTTTCTAACAATCATATTGAACATATAAATGATATAAAAAGCACATTTTGAGATAGATAAATGATTGTTGAATTTATCATTTTTTATCTAAATCGATTAATTGCTACTTTTACATTAAAAAAGTGGTATTTGTGGCTTATGGTGTAGATTTATCAAGTCCGCATGGACATACATAACTTTTCAAAATATCAATTGTTCAACTCAATCTATTTTTTAATCTCTTCATCTGTCATGTGAATAGCCATGTAATGTAAATGGCAGTTTAATTTTGTTTTGTTTAGTTATAATTAATTTTTGTCGGCTTACAAATCCTGACATTTTCGGTGTTTTGAGCAGCCTTCTAATAATTTATTTAATACACTTTGTCTTACCTCACCTCACACCGGGCGCGGCCACCGTCGTGAGTGGATTACTGTATCGTTTGTTTACAGCGGCTCGTGCTGAATAATATCGATCGCTATAGAAATACAAAATATTCCAAAAAACCAAATTTATACATACTTGACCAAGGTTATTATATTTATAATCACAGATTTTTATTACATATTTATTTTATTTCTCTAAAAGTACTTAGGATTTATACATAAATATACCTATCCTACATCTTGGACTTAATGGAGTGACCTGAAGGTGTACTTCAATGAATGCTACTGGAACTCCTTGACCAGTTAGTACTAGGTGTACCGCAAGTTTGGCCTCGTTTGTTAGTTATGATGAGACCTTACCTCCGGACTTGATAGAGTGACCTGAAGGTGTACTTCGCTGAAAGCTACTGGAACTTCTCGAAGAGTAGAACTAGGTGTGCCGAGTTTGACCTCATTTTGTTATTATGATGAGACTTTACCTCTGGACTTGATAGAATAACCTGAATGTGTACTTTGGTGAATGCTACTGTAACTCTTTGATGAATAGTACTACAATGTACATTTTTTTTACTTTTTTCACGATCATATTAGCACTATGAGTGGTGCACTTTTGGATTTTCCAAGCTTTTTTTAATTGAAGTTTGACATAAAATTATCGGATAATTGGAAGTATAGTAATAATCATAATTATATATAATAATGAAACTACTTTAAAAAATTACGTATAATCATGTTATACGTAATTTTTTTAATGCACTTAAGGTATACACAATTGGATTTACCAATAGTTTTTTTGAAATCTGGTGCATTTCATGTGGTCCCATATAAACTTGATTTAGGTCTGACTAATAGTTTTTGAGTTATTCTTAATAATTTATATTGAAGTCTGTTGTACAAAGTTTTAATTTTTAATTATTTTGTTAAAATATCCAACAAAACATGTCATCCCGTGGGTGTCGTAAGAGGTGACAGAGGGAAACTTAAACAGGAGATGGATGGCAGTGTCTTCCTTCCTTCTAACAATTCAAAATAAAAAGACTGCGGTTGCCATCCCGCTTGCCAAGTATGGTATCTATAGCCATACCGTAGAATAAGTAGATTTTACTGACGCAACACGCTTGTATCGCCAAGTCGCCTTTCAATCATGACGATTAAAGCAAAGTATGACAGAAGAGGTCCATATCCAGCAGCGGACGTTTACGGGTCGGTATAGAAGAATAAGAAGGAGCGTTATGAAGCTTATCGGTGACTTTCAGTTGATTAAAATCTTGTCAGTCCCGAGAAAAGCTTACCGTAGAAATTTTGGAACCTCAGGACGCAGTACGCTCATTGTGCTTCGATCGGATCAATAATAAAAATTAAAGGCTAAAAGTACTCCGGATTAAATTTAACATCGGGACGTGAATTTACTCCCTCCATGAGTGCTGTAAAGCACCCTAAACGTCGGGAATTAAAATTAAGTAACAACGCGATACAATCTGTAAAAATAATTTTATTCAATGATGTTTCAAATGTATTATAAGCGAATACTACACGTTCGCTTATAATACATACAAGAAAGGAATGGATTCATTTGCAGCTCTATAAAGTTACCAGTGAAAAGTCAGCAGAAAGCTTAAAATTGTATCTAGGAATTTGTAGCTAATTTGTTGCTAATTAGTTAACAAAATCGCGATTTTGTTGCTTCAACCGATTTTGAGAAATTTGATTTACTGCTTGCTATCTTTACATTATGATAGCAGTAAAATCTTTTAATCAACTTCACCGTAGTGAATAAAACGGGATAATTTGTTGCTAATTAATTGCTGAAATATAATGCAAAAAAATGTTAAAAAGATCAAAAATTAAAAAAATTAAAAATTAAAAAAAAATTAAAAATATATCAAGTGATATTTTAATACTGATTCTGAAGTTCCAAATTAATAGCAATTTTGCTGCTGATTAATAAATAGATCAATAACTTCCAGACAGCCTACAACAATATAAAATCGGTCGAAAAGTTACATCAAGTTATCAAGTAATAAGTTACAAATAAATGTGTACATGCTGCCTATACGGAAGATTTAAAAACAGAAAAACAATTATATTGTTGCTGTTCAGTTATGGAAGCAGCTAGTCATAAAGAGCCAGAAACAAAATAAAATTGACCTATGAGCTGCACCAAGTTATTACTAATTAATACTACGTAATTTTTTGTCTACACGCTATATTTGAGAAAAAATTTAGCAAAAGTTTTGTTGCTGCTCAGTAACGGAAGCAGTAAGTTACTATCCAGCAACAAAGTAAAATCTATCAATATGCTGCACCAAGTAATAAGTTAATAATAATTTGTGTACAAGTTATGTCGTGAAAATTTTAGGAAAAAATTTAGCAGAATTTTTGTTGTTTGTCAGTAACGAAAGCAGTAACTCATAAAGAGACAGCAAAAAAATAAAATCAATCAATAAGCTGCACCACGTTATTAGTTAGTAATGATTTATGTCCATGCTATATTTCTAGAACAATTTTAGGAAAAAAAGATAGCATATATCTTGGTGCTGGTCAGTTATGGAAGCAGCAAGTCATAAAGAGACAGCAACAAAATATAATAGATCGATAAGGAGCACCAAGTAATTAGTTAGTAATTATATGTGTACATACTATATTTTTATGAAATTTTTGGGAAAAATTTAGCAGATATTTTGTTGCTCATCAATAATGGAAGCAGCAACTCATAAAGAGCCAGCAACAATATGAAATAGATCGATAAGTTGCACCAAGTAATTGGTTAGTAATTACTTGTGTACATGCTATATTTTTATGAAAATTTTAGGAAAAAAGGTAGCAAATATTTTGTTGCTGAACAGTAACTGAAGCAGTAACTCTTAAAGAGCCAGGAACAACATAAATAGATCGATAAGGAGCACCAAATAATAAGTTAGTAATTATTTCTGTACATGCCATATTTTTAGGAAAATTGTAGGAAAAAACATAGCAGATATTTTGTTGCTGGTCAGTTATGGAAGCAGCAAATCAAAAAGATTCAGCAACAAAATAAAATAGATCGATAAGGAGCACCAAGTAATTAGTTATTAATTATTTGTGTACATACTATATTGCTATGAAAATTTTAGGAAAAATTTTAGCAGATATTTTGTTGCTAGTGGGGGGACGCCCAACACTTCGTCCGCCGGTACGAGGCCGCCACTCAAGAACCTTTTTTCCCCATCGGCTGTCAGTTCTTCGAGCTATATGGCCGGCCCGTTGCCACTTCAGCTTACTAATCCGTTGGGCTATGTCGGTCACTCTGCTTCTATGGTAAGATATGCAGGAAGTCGATGGATGCAGGTGGCTCAGGACCATGCTTTGTGGCATTCCTTGGGGGAGGCCTATGATCAGCATTGGACTTGTGAAGGGCTGTAATGATGATTATGATGATGATTTTGTTGCTCGTCTATAATGGAAGCAGCAACTCATAAAGAGCCAGCAACAATATACAAAAGATCGATAAGTTGCACCAAGTAATTGGTTAGTAATTATTTGTTTACATGCTATATTTACATGAAAATTTTAAGAAAAAAGTTACAGTTACAATTAACTCTACCGTTCGGTAGAGTTAATTCCGAGTTTCATTAGGTTTAAAACTTTTTTTACAAACAAGCTAAACGACTGCCATTCTCTGCTCATTAATGTTTCTCTATATTTATTTAGATATGCTGCTTGTCTCAATGTAATTTTTTTACAAACTAATTAACTCATTAGCTTCTAGGCTTTAATAAGTCAAAGTTAAAGATGGATTCGTTAATGATTTATACAATATTTAATCTTTTATTGTCGTTAAGATGATCCTTAAATTCACACCGTGTCCATACGGTATTCGTCCCTGCACTGAGTATTTTATTCAACAAGGAATAAAGAAAATCACATATGTAATATATTATGATATAATATTTTTTATTTATTAATTTTATTAAAGTTGAAGGTAAAGAAAATCAGCTAGCTAATATATACTTTATAGCGCACCTTGAACGCGTAGTGGAGGCTCTCAAGTCTGAAATATAATATAATATATCAAAATAAAAATAAGTGTACAAAAACGAAAGAAATTTTAAAGAGTGTAACTAATAAAACGAAAACGGTCGCTCAAACAGGTGACATTGCAGAAGCTTTATTATGATACATTATGTGTATTTAACAGGACTGCAAAATTAATAACAATTGAACTATTGAAGTACCATTGAATTTATATCACACTCATTTTTATTTTATCACTAGCTGTTCCCCGCGACTTCGCCCGCGTGTAATTTAGGGTTTAAATTTTTTGTGCGGAATGCTAATTCTTTTTCCAAATTAAAAGTAGCCTAAGTTACTCCTTATAAAATTAGCTATCTGCCAGTCATAATCGATCCAGCCATTTTGGTGATTAGCCGTAACAAACAGACAAAAATTTTAACAATTATGTTTTTGTTATAAGTACCGTATATACTTTCATATTCATTTAGAAAAAAAAACTGTTATTTTCACATTACAAACACACAAACTTTTTTTAAATTTTTTTTTAGTTAGATTGAAAAATACCTTTAATTCATAGATTACACTCTAAACAACAGTTTAACTGCCCTAAACCTAACCATTTATAGTTTCTAGCAGTTTAAACATCCAAAGAAAAATTAACGTTCATTGATATTATGAAATAATCCATAAAAATAGTTTAAGCTTAGAGTAATAGATTAATCCGCTATTGATATTATGGAGTTAAACCTACAACTAGTACAATAAATAACTTCATATTCTTATGTATGTATGAACGTAATGGATTTTTGTAATTTAGTTCATCCACATCCGTGTGAATAATCTGAAACTTTGCAGGGGTATTAAAGACCGATGACAATACAATAATTACATGAATGTGATCAAGTATTCCCACTAGGGTCATTACAGCTCGTGATTAATGTGTGTTGTTTAAGTTTTATAGCTCTTATTCTGGCACTATTATTACCAGAATTTGTTTATCAAAAATGTTAAATGATCCGTATTTTTATGCAATATTTTTCTAATCAACATAATAAATCATATACCTTATCATATAATATTATTGGTTTTTTACATGTTTGACTCGCTTTCATGATCTTCAATTATTTGATGGCTTGTATGAGAGAGAAAGTCTTGGACAGAATAGAGGTGCTACAAAATATTTTTTTTATAGGATGAAGGTGACAAACGAGCACACAGTCCACCTGATGGTAAGTGGTTACTGTGGCCCATAGACATCTACATCTATCTTCGATTAAGAATCAAAATGCAGATGCGTTGTCACCCGTGAGGACTAAGATGGAATGCCTCGTTTCCAGTAAAAAGGGTCTCCGGTTCTCTACACGCACCATACGAAACACAGCAGCGTTAAGCTGCTATTTTACGCTGGTATTCTGTGAGAGCGTGGTCCTTCCCGGGTCGAGCCGACCCATTCGTGCTACAACTATAATATAGCTGCAGCATGGCTCTACCACGTAACCAAATATATGATGCGTCATGCCTACTATAGTCCTAATTATCTCTGAATAAAATGAATGTAATACGTTTATGACAAAGCAATAAATATGCTTCGTTTAACGCAGAAATCCACAATAAGTAAACATCACAATATTGCATCTCCATTTTAAGTTATCGGAAAAATGAAGCCTAAAAATGAATTTGTATGGTTAAACAATTATGAAACTGCTCGCCAAATCACTTAAGCTTTAATAACATAATTAAAAGTTTTTCAACACGCAAGGGATAGAAAGTGCTGCAACAATGAATTATGAACACCATTATTTGATTTCCAACATCATAATCACCAAAACAGTTATATTTAGTTTATGTTACAGTCGCAAAGAAACAACAGAGAAATTACAAACTGTGACCAAATTATATCACTGTAAGTTTCCATTGTTCATCTGACGATTGTACTTTGAATGAACAATGCAAGAAATTGTCCTTCAGATAAAGACAGAGCGAATAATTATTTGAAAATGCTATTGTGTTTCATTAATATTCTATAATGATTAACACTATGTTGATGTTATACAATACAATGGTATGAACGTTCTTGATAATTAGATAGGTAGTGTAGTTTTACACGTGGTAGAGCCATGCTGCAGCTATATTAGTAGTATAGTTGTAGCACGAATGGGACGGCTCGACCGGGGAAGGACCACGCTCTCACAGAATACCAGCGTAAAATAGCAGCTTAACACCGCTGTGTCTCGTATGGTGAGTGTCAAGAACCGGAGACCCCTTTTTACTGGCAAAGAGGCATTCCATCTTGGTCCTCACGGGTGACAACGCATCTGCATCTTGAGTTTTTATTGAGGATAGATGTAGATGTCTATGGGTCACAGTAACTACTTACCATCAGATGGACTGTGTGCTCGTTTGTCACCCGATCCTATAAAAAAAAATTTCAAATATAATTTGTTACAGTCATAAAGAAACAACAGAGAAATTACAAACTGTGACCAAATTATATCACCGTAAGTTTCCATTGTTTATCTGACAATTGTACCTTGAATGAGCAATGCAAGGTATTGTCCTTCAGATAAAGACAGAGGGAATAATTAATTTGAAAATGCTATTGTGTTTATTAATATTTTATAATGATTAACACTCCGTTGATGTTATAGAAAACAATATTATGAAAGTTCTTGATAATTAGATAGGTAGCGATTTAATTCAATTAATTCGAAAGTATTTCAATTGATTACCTATTTCTTTTTTAGCTTACTTTAGCTTCTAAGTAAGTTAGCGATAAAGAAAAACATGTATGTTTTTATTTTAAAATAAAAAGTGAATGTCTGAGAAAAAAAAGTATTTCGGAAACTTGTGAAGTCCAACACGTATTGAGGCGACGCGGTGGATGTCTTGCCTAAAACCCTTTCAGAAATGAGAGCTCTGTGCACAGAAATGGGACGTATAAAGGCTGTAACTTTACTTATAAACAACTTGGGAGTTTACATTACCAGGTATCTCTCATCTATAACACTGCTTCACATTGCCAACTAAAGTGTTTGCATCTTAAATATATAAAATAATAATAATAATAATATTACTTTAATAACATTACATTATTTTACTTGTAAAATATTCTTGTATATGAAACTTCAAACTTAACAGTTTCCGAATTCAATAAAGTTTGGCTTAAGGCCAAGGGCTTTAAAGTGCGAACCGGTTAAATAACCTTGTTAATGTTTGAAATAGGAAAACTTGAAAGTGGAATTAACTTAGACATATTATAAATTAAATAAAAACTGACTTTCTAATTACTCACTAGAATTAAATAATTTATATTCTTCAATAGCTTCTGAAGTCGGGGTTTTTATAGCTTGCTTAGTTCAGACTTCAGGAACTATCAAATTAAATGGGAGTAATTTTTTTTAATTCTGTTTGTATTTTTAATTTTAGTTATTGAACCCTTTTAAGGGGGCTAAGTACTATCACAAGTTCAAGGTAACACATAGGATGATTGATTATATACCGACATATATCTCCACAGCATCCAATTACCATCAAGAATGAGAAGAAAAGTATCCTGTAAAAAGATCTAACTGCTCAAACACAGTTGATCTAATGAACAAAGGAAGTATAATTACTTGAATACATATCCTTTTTCTTTTAGGGATATTGATGTAGCACAAGGTTTGATTTATTAGTCGATGCAAACGTCTCGAAAGAAGGTAACTATAAAAGGTAAAACAGATAAAAAAGTTCAACGTTAATTTATACACTAATGATGTGTTTTGTTACAATAAGAAATGTCTGGTCTCGTCAAATCGTGGATAAGCTGTATAATATTTTGTAATGACATCATAAAGAATGCTGTCGAAAAATACAAAATTTTATTTAAAAAAATAATGCTTTCAATATTTTTAGTCTCTAATTTTTATTCATTTAATGCCTAATAACTAAAGGAATCATTTAAACCTCTATACATCTACCGTACGATTTTATTAAAGTATTTTTATATAATTTAGTACAATCGTGTAAAATATTGCATCGTAACATTTCTTGAATCATAATCATAACTTGCATAGGAAATTAATTAAAAAATAATTCGAAATATTAGCTGCTCTCCTTGTTTGTGCTTTAAAGCAATATCGTCTACTGATTAAATTCTAACAACCCAACGTACAATAAGGGGGTTCATATTGGTACATAATGCGTATAATTCTAACGTAGACATAGAGCGCAGCATAGAAACAATGCAACAATAATGCCTGATTAGTAAAAGTAGTTTAAAGTAATTTCATAGTCAAAGCCGGGAAATGAAACCTATCAAAATGAATATCGAAAAAATGGAGACGCACTGCAACTGTATAATGCCATTGTCACGCCTCATAATTATTATTAATAAATAATAATTAAATTCATCATAAAAACATTTATATTTTAAACAATTAAATGCAAATAATAAGCATAAAGTTCAAAAATATCCATTTGCAATATTGAATATTATAATATTAGTAAACGCATAAAATGTCTCTAAAAATCTCCAAATTTATTTAAAACCTGCTTTATGTTCAAAATGTATCAAATCATATAATTACAAGTCGATTATATTGCAATAACAAAGATAAATAACATTTGTAATATAATAGAAAAAATGGATCAAAATTTTCTAAGTTGATGAAGGTGTTCTTGTAATAATTGGAAAATTTCTAAGTTGATGAACGTGTTCTTGTAATTTTCCCTTATATTGGGGCGTTGCCGGAGTTGAGTTGCGTTGCAAGGTTGTACATGTATATGGGGTGGTCGGCTGACCGACTGACAACTAAGGTTGCACAATGACTAGTCCTATATTAGGGACTTATCATAGTAAGGTCTAACGAACCAAAGCATTAATATAGAAGGTCTCTATGATGCATAAGCATTATGATAGCAGAGTTATGACTTGAAGTCCCATATGAATAAGACATACAATAGTATGGTCTATGAAATAAAGCAAATATGTGGAAGGTCTCAAATATGTAAAAGCATTATATTGAAAGAAATGGGACTTAAAAAGGATTATTATAGTGGCGTGTAGGTTGCTTCGCAGCCTCTGAGACCGAGGTAAACTTGGACTCGCTAACCTATGTGTTTTAGACATATCATCTTAGTGGCGATGGTAAGCGGGTTTGTTGTAGCAATACGACATGCCCGTGGACATCGCACATCCCTACCGTTTGTGGGCGACGTCTTAGCGCATAGCGTTATGATACGTCGGCTATCTTTCGGATTAGGGTGAGTGTGTTTGGTAGTACTTTTAAGTGCGGCAAGCATACTCAACTTCATGTCTTAGTGCAACAGCGCTATGATACGTGGAGTTTAGGCTACTGACGTCTTAGTACCGTGCTACTATGATACGTTGGTGGTATTTTTAGTTAACAACATTATCAACTTTCTTACCAAAGTCGATAGGGATCATGTGGATGTGTTGTGAGGGGGCGCCATCCGTATGATAGTTGCATTGATGCTTACTGCTACTTGCAGTATTGCGTCTTGTGATGGATCTGCGGGTGTGCTGCACCTGAATCGACGCATCTTGTGCGGGTGGTGGATGTCTGCTGGCACTGTATGGGGGACATTGGGCTGGTGTAAGCCCGACGATAGTCGTATTGATGCTTGTTGCATTGCGTCTCTGCGATGGTTGTTTGGCGGGTCGCTATTCTCAATGGCGCTCTCTGCGTCTTGGTTTGATTCACAGCCTAAGTAGCTTTGCCCAAGTCGGGTCCCTTCATTGCGGGGCTGCAGACTGTCTGTCCTCCATGATGTTTTATATAACAACATAATAATTATATCTCTATAAAGTTCCCACCTTTGAAAGTTTGAAGGCAAATTGTTGGTGGGTTAGACAAACATGATCGAAAAATGCATATACTCAACGTCAGTGACACAAACCCTTTCTGATGGCTAATTATTACTATAATCTTGTAACTGCCTATTGGCTATATCTGCCATTGTATTGGTTGGTGGAGCGTATGTGTCGACCTCATGCGGGTGGTAGCTGGAGGGAGAATCTGAGGAGGCTCTCAAGGCTGCGGCCGAAAGCCGCGCAACGTGGGACCCCATTCCCTTGAGGTGAGCGGTAGACTCATGATACGCTCTGCGGCCAATTGGCCGTGCAGACCATGCAATTGGTGGTTGATGCCTTACACTTACATCACGTCTGCAGGAACGGCGGTCTGGCAGGTGGTGGCGCTCACGGAGGGCTTTTTATGGCCAGTGTGCCTATTGTTGCCTAACTCGTGTGACGTACATTCACTGTGGCTGGATTTGATCGTATTCTGTATGGCGTTTACACGCTTTGACATGCGCGACTTCGGTCGATGTTTGTGTTTACGCACTATCAAGGGGCCACGTCCTCTTTACTGGTTCGCCAGTTATTTTGCTGTGGACTACGGTCCAGTTCCCAACTTAGCGTACCCTGCGGGGGGAGCGCATTAAAATGGTTGGCGCTCACCGTGCACGGCGTGTGCGGAGCCGTGTACCTCCTCCACATTTTTTTAAATGTGGGAGAGGGAAGCCCTTGTATCTGGTATTTGATATAAATATTGTGAGCCTTTTCCAAGCGGGAAGGGATTAATTAATAAGAAATTGACTGTTGTGAACCTGATATAAGTGAAATAGGGATAATTTATTGTTCTTAACTTTTTGAGCTCTGTCTTCGTGCGCGCGGTTCTTTAGCTTATAAGACGCTACCAACAGCTTTCGATTGCACCATCGTTACACCATGAAAGGGTCAACTTAACCAAGGAAGATTTTCAACATAAAAGAACATTATTTTATATTTATTTGTGATAGAATTTTAAATGAAGATTTTCGTAGTAGAACCAGAGTAGAGTCTAATCGATCATAATTTTTTAACATAAACATACAATTGTAATATTGACTGGCTTGTAAAATTTATAATATCCATTTTTTTTAAACTGTTCTATTAATGAATCACGAGCGAGCAAATTATAAATTGCACGTACTACCCTTTTTGAAAATTAATACTGTCTTCACGTAATATGCTTGTCCCAACAATAAAATTCCGTAGAACATTATGATGTGAAAGTAATTAAAGTAAACTAGTCGAGCAGTAGCCACATCCGTAGGTTGACGAATCAAATTCCAGCAAAATAAGCAGCTGACATAAGCTATTAGCGAAAATGATACTAGTGAAATAATTTATTCAAGTTGAAAAAAGAAAGCATTCAGTTAAGAATTAACTTTTCAAATACTTTACTAATGCTTTACTCAATGCTGGAAGTATTAATTTAGGCTTAAGATTATGTATATTCGAGATAAAAAATTTGATAATATCTGAAAAAATGTTTTGTGTTATTTACTCGTTTCATATTCAAACACGCCTGCTTAATGAGCCAGTAAGTTACGCTGATTAAATTAAATGTAAAGAAAGCACCTCTCTTTCCATTAGTGCCGTATGGGGCGATTAAGGAAAATGACAACAAGAAAATCTTTTGACTTCTTTAAAGTGACAGTATTAACTTTTCGCGTGGTTGCGAAATATATCCTAACGATGCAAAGTTGCTTCAAAGGAGCAAAATGTTTGGTACATCACTAAGAAATGTGCCTGCCAAGCTTAGAAAATAAAGTAAGTCTCCTCTTCTGTGGGTAAGAATTGTGTATAGTATAATAATATGTCCCACAGGTTGAATAAAAAAAAATAAAAGGTACATGAGAGATTAAATGGAAAATAAGTTAAAATTGTTTTTATCAAACTGAACTGGCAAACAAACTTACAGTTCACGTGGTTCTAAGTGGCTACTGCAGTCCATGGGCACCTGCAGCGAACTTCACACTAGGAGCCAAAGGAAATGCTTTCTGACTGCCTCACGGCCTGCAAACTGGCCCGTTATACACTTCGCATCGGAATACAGCAGTGCAAGCGCTGCTAATTGGCGGCAGAACTAAGATAAGTGAGTACCTAACGAGACAGACTCCTAGGCAGAAAATAAATCCTACCGACTAGTAATTACAAAAAGTAACTGTATACGTGGTAGAGCCATATTGCAGCTATATTGGTGGTAGAGTTGTAGCACGAATGGGTCGGCTCGACCGGGGAAGGACCACGCTCTCACAGAATACCAGCGTAAAATAGCAGCTTAACGCTGCTGTGTTTCGTATGGTGAGTGTAGAGAACCGGAGACCCTTTTTACTGGAAACGAGGCATTCTATCTTAGTCCTCAGGGGTGACAACGCATCTGCATTTTGATTCTTTATTGAGGATAGATGTAGATGTCTATAGGTCACAGCAACCACTTACCATCAGGTGGACTGTGTGCTCTTTTGTCACCCTATCCTATAAAAAAAAATTAAAAACTTAAAAGTAGTAAGCAAAATCCCACTGCCAGGCCCTTGTTCTTTCTCGTTATTGAGATAGTTAATAGAACAATAAGGACACTGCTGTTGTGTGCTAAGCTGTTGCACTGATCCAGTTCGAATTGATTTTACATTACATACAGAATAAATATTATTTGTTTTATTGAACATGTTTCCTCGTCTTTCTTAAACGATATGCACATAAATATAGTTAATATTTTAGTGCCGCCGTCATCGGTGATTAAACGCAACGTGCATACTTATAAAATAATGATGATGGTGTTGGCTGTTTGTCAACATTTGAGTATTGACATTCAATTGTGCAGAAAATATTATTGTAAAATAAGTGTTTATACTAGCTTTGCTCGCCGTTTAGTGGTTACGTAAGGCAATTCATTGTCCTATATCGTCCCCTGGGTATCGTTAGAGCCGATAGAGAGAAACTGAAGCAGGAGATGTGCACCAGAAACTTTTTCATATCAACTCAATAATAATAAAAAACTGCGATTCGCCCGCCAAGCGTAGCGACTATGGCAAATATCCAAATTATCAGGAAATCTATAAAGAGGTTTATGTCAAGCAGTAGATTTTAATGGGCTGTAAAGAATGAATTATTCAATGTATGAATGGAAGTGTACAAGCTAATACATGCGTTCTTATCTACCCGTGCTCTATGTTAATGTGACGCTTATGCTATTATTATGAAAGAGTAAGACTAAAATGCGAAGTTAAAGACACGAATAAATAACAAAATAAGCCAACTCGGAAACCAATAATTTCTATGTTGAATAAATACGAGTATTTGCACTGGCTGGCATTCGAAACCTATTCCCGCGGCCACAACATCATGCTATTGTTGTGGTAAGAGAGAATTCAGAATGTAGTCTAGATAAATACCAGGCAAATAATTTACATTTTTAAATGTAATTCTAATTACGTCCTATTATAGTTCATATCAATTATATGATATCCATGAATCCAATATGCGTTATAAAATCCCTCAAGTACGTTTTGAGACATAAAAGACTTAATTACAATCACCGAATTTTGAATGTTTTCCGGTTATTTAAAATAAATTGTGCAATCTATTAATGAACCGGATCAATACTCTAGTCTGGGTCATTTCAATCCAACATATTAATAAAATAAGTTACAAAAACGTATGTTATGCTCTACTTCCCTTTGTGTTATAATAATTTTTAAATATATCCGATCTCTGTGGTTTTCTTAATATATTATATACGATATTTTGCTTGCATTTTACGAGCACTTAAATTATATATTAGAGGTTTTATATTTCATTAATAAATTGTAGTATTAGGTTTTTGTATAAACATTTATTTTAGTATACCGTATAGTTATCACATTATGATAACCTTAATTTACATTCCATCAACTTTAAATGAATAAAATCAAAAAATAAACGTAACAAAAATAACGATAAGAGATTTTAATAGGAAAGAAACATGAAAGATAAATAAATAGATGTTTGCAACATGCTTGGGATGCTGTCTTTAAACTCTGTGTGAAAGACCTCTCCAAAGATCCGTCTTTCCAATGCGTGATTAGTAAAGTAAAGTAGCCTAACGCGCCTTAGAAATGGAAAAAAATATTTTTAAAACTTAAACTCTTCATCTTAATGCCCCTTAATTTTAGTCGTCCTGCTAAAATATAGAGAGAGAAATATAGGCGAGCATTTCAATTTTCAAGGTAAGTTGGTTCAGTAGAACGAAAAAATATCCAAGAGGAGACATCATTTCCAATTCCAGTGTTTACTTTTCTCTTGAAAAGCGTATTTGGCTTTGTTTGATCTGGATTTAAAAAGTAATACTTACCCATAACGATAATAATAGTTTGAATCTGCCACAACGACCAGGTGGATTGCCGATTATAAAGTAGTATATCTCATTTCAGTTTTAGTTATCTAGGCCAAAACAAAACTTTAACTCGATTTTAAAATGTAGATAGAAATTTAATGCACTATACGAAAAGAATTCCGATGGATTATGTATTGCATGCCGCAAGCGCCTAAGCGCGACGGTAGTTCTACTAGGGCCTAAAAATTAAGATTCCAACGTTTTGTCGCATGAAATCTTATCTAGCAATAATATAGTACATAGTGATATAAAAAGCTCATTGTCAGAATGATAAATGATTGTTGAACTTATTAATATTTTTTTTAATCGATTAATTGCTATTTTTAAATAAAAAAGGTGTGGATTTATCAAGTCCGCAAGACTTGTAAATACGATAACTTTTGAAAATATCAATTCTTAAACTCAATATATTTTTAAAAATCTTCATCTATCATGTGGGAAACCATTGAATGTAAATGGCAGTTTAATTTTATTTAGTTTAGTTATAATAAATTTTTTTCGGTTGCGAAAAGGCGAAGTTTTCGGTGTTTTCGGTAGCCTTGTATGAATAAATTATTACTAAATAGAGACTGCGTCACTCAGTCAGTATCAGTTAGTTCGGCGTCAGTCGCCGTCGTGAGTGAACATTGTTTCGGTTGTTTGCAGCGGCTGAAAAAGATCGCTTTACAAATATACAATATTCGAATAACCAAATTTCTTAAATAGTTGATTATAATAATAATGAGAGATTTTTTTAATTACAATATTTTAAAAGCACAGAATAAATAATAGTAGTACGTACTAATAGTAAGTAGTATCAATTTTTTCGTCATGGGTGTCATTTTCATGGTTTTCGATGGTGTTGAAGCCGATAGGTTTGTCGAAATGTAAATCCAAGATGGCGGTTGCAATAGGTATCAATTTTTTCATAATGTGTGTCATTTTCATAGTTTTCGAGGGTACTGAAGCCGATAGTACTGTCGAAATGTAAATCCAAGGCGGCGGCTGCAATAGGTATAAATTTTTTCGCCATGGGTGTCATTTTCATGGTTTTCAAGGATGTTGAAGCCGATAGTGCTATCGAAATGTAAGTCCAGGATGGCGGCTGCAAAAGATATCAATTTTTTCATCTTGGGTGTCATTTCTATGGTTTTCGAGGGTGTTGAAGCCGATATTGCTCTCGAAATGTAAATCCAAGATGGCGGCTGCAATAGGTATCAATTTTTTCATCATGGGTGTCATTTTCATGGTTTTCGAGAGAGTTTTAGCCGATAGGGTTATCGAAATGCAAATCCAAGATGGCGGCTGCAATAGGAATCTATTAAACTACTTTTAAAAATTCCGTATAATCATGTTATACGTAATTTTTTTAATGTGCTTAGGGCATGCCCAATTGGATTTATCAATTTTTTTTTGTATTAACGTCAGTATTTTAATACATCTAATATAAATACTAAATATGTCATGGACATTGAAAACATTTGCCTGTCCACCCGATGTCACCATATCACCACACATCACCTACTTTCCACTTTCGTTGCCTCGGGTCAAAGATAAAACGCCATACAACCTGTAATCATACTTTGCATTTTTACCCTTAGTAACTCCCCAGTAGAACCTGAGTGACCGACATAGCCCAGCGGATTAATAACCTGAACTGGCAATAGGCCGGCCATATAGCTCGAAGAACCGACAACTGACGGGGAAAAAAGGTTCTCGAGTGGCATCCTCGTATAGGTAGGCGGAGTGTAGGGCAACCCCCAACTAAATGGAAGGACGACCTGGTAAGACATGCAGGAAGTCGATGGATTTTGTACGAGGTAGACCCATGCTGCAGCTATATTAGTAGTATAGTTGCAGCATGAATGGGTCGGCTCGACCGGGGCAGGACCACGCTCTCACAGAAAACCAGCGTAAAATAGCAGCTTAACGCTGCTGTGTTTCTTATGGTGAGTGTAGAGAACCGGAGACCCTTTTTACTAGCAAAGAGGCATTCCATCTTAGTCCTCACGGGTGACAACGCATATGCATCTTGAGTCTTTATTGAGGATAGATGTAGATGTCTATGGGTCACAGTAACCACTTACCATCAGGTGGACTGTGTGCTCGTTTGTCACCCAATCCTATAAAAAAATGCAGGTGGCTCAGGATCGTGCTTTGTGGCATTCCTTGCGGGAGGCCTGTTCATCAGTGATCTTGTGAAAGGTTGCAATGATGATGATGATGAACAGCATAACACTGCTGCTTGGGGACTCAAATCATTTTGATAGAAGTTCCAATCCGACGGAATCCTAGGCAGAAAAAAGTCTACAAGACCGTCTATGTTTATATATTATACCATTTATTACTATATTGGTGTAAGCTATTAAAGAATATAATGACTGACTGATTGAAGACAATATTGGAATATGGCTCGATATATTGATATTTGATCAGAATTTCTATACTTACAGTTCTCTAATTTATTTGTTTTGACGTTGTATGGAATCATTTAATTTTTCCCTGCCTGGTCTTCAAAACAATTTTGTGTCTGGTTGGTAAAATATTGTAGAATGTTATCCAAACAAATACTTAGTGTTGTTTTAACACAATTAGTTGAATTTTCATCACTGATAGTAGTACAAACAAAATATTTTCTTCAAATTCGAACTAAATACTTTTTTTTTCAAAATACCACCAATAAGAAATCTTATCCATAAATAGAACGTTTAATGTCACGAATAACTGTTTTAATATAAATTATTTGATTACAAGGGATCTTACACCAAACATTGCAAGTTTTGTTGTAATAAGCAATAGTCACAAAATATATTTCCTTTTGTAAAAAGCTATTATTTTTCTATTATTTCAGTTTTTGTAATATACTGGTCTAATCTAACAGTAGAGAACTTGCCGTAACCTGTGCGATGGCTAGTCGGATTGAACTCGCGCTAGTTTAACTGACTAGTTTAATCCTTGAAGTAGTGAGACATTTTCCCATTAGTTCATTATCGTCATCATCATCACTCTGTGGCCGTCCATAGCTAGAGACACTACTACTAGTATAGGCCTCTCCAAAGGCGCGCCGCTTAACCAGATTTTCGGTTACACGCATCCAGTAGTTCAACTGCATATACACAAATCATTTTAAGGGTATATCTACTGGGAAAAAATTATTGACTTACACCACATAATTAAATTTAATCATTTAGGCAAATCTGATTTCAAACAAAGAAATTTGCAGATGTGGCCTGTAGTTTTACGGTAGAAATGTGTAAACATAGAGTTGATAATAGTAGAGAAGAAGAAAGTGGAACAGAATAGATTAGAATAATAATTATTTAAAATATATTACATATTGAAAGTAATTTCTTACTGGTTCGGAATATCAAAAACCTCTAAACCTCTAAGAAAGTCAGAGCACATAGGCAGAATTGGCGAGAAACTAGTTCGCCTTCCTTCGGGAACCCGTGCATTCTGGTCTCTCGCCAAGGCTGTCCAAGGGAATTTCTGTAAGCCATCACTACCATCTCTGCACAGGGAGGACGACTCACTGGCCCACGACGCAAAAGAGAAGGCCGACCTTTTAGGCTCCCTTTTTGCGTCCAACTCGACTGTTGATGACGGGGGGAACACACCGCCGACCATCCCGCGGTGTGAGTGCTCCATGCCGGATGTGCGGTTCTCACAGCGCTCGGTTCGCAGAGCACTCCTCTCCCTTGACATCCACAAGTCGAGTGGGCCTGACGGAATCCCCCCAATTGTGCTGAGGACGTGTGCTCCGGAGTTGGCACCGGTTCTAACGCGTCTTTTCCGGTACTCCTACTCCCTAGGCGTAGTCCCGAAATCATGGATGACAGCTTTTGTCCACCCGATCCCTAAAAAAGGCGACCGCTCAGACCCGTCCAACTACAGGCCTATCGCCATCACCCCCTTGTTCTCCAAAATAATGGAATCCATTATTAACTGCCAGCTCATCCGGTACCTTGAGGATCACCAGCTGATTAGTGACCGCCAATACGGTTTTCGTCGGGGTCGATCAGCTGGTGATCTTCTGGTCTACCTGACCCATAGATGGGCGGAGGCAGTAGAGTCCAAGGGGGAGGCGTTGGCCGTTAGTCTGGACATTGCGAAGGCCTTCGATCGGGTTTGGCACAAAGCGCTTCTTTCGAAGCTCCCTTCCTATGGGCTTCCCGAGAAATTATGCAATTGGATCACCAGCTTTCTTGCAGATCGGAGCATCAAGGTCGTTGTAGACGGTGCATGCTCCGACTACAAGCCTATTAACGCTGGTGTTCCACAAGGCTGCGTGCTATCACCAACGCTGTTTCTTCTGCATATCAATGATATGTTGCAAGCCGGTAGCATTCATTGCTATGCGGATGACAGCACTGGTGATGCTCTATACACCGGCCGTGCCAATATTTCTCGGGAAAACGTCACTGAGTACCGGAATAAATTTGTGTCTGAAGTCGAGTCTTTGCTGGACAAAGTCTCGGATTGGGGGCGACTAAATCTAGTCCAGTTTAATTCTCAGAAGACACAAGTTTGCGCGTTTACCGCTAAAAAGAACCCCTTTGTCGTATCTCCTTAGTTTCAAGGTACTCCCCTTGTTGCCTCAGCCAGTATCGGAATCCTCGGCGTCGACATATCGAGTAGCGTGCAGTTTCGTGGTCACTTGGAAGAGAAGGCCAAATTGGCCTCTAAAAAGCTTGGCGTGCTCAGTAGAGCGGGACAGTATTTCATGCCGGCTCAACGCCTGCAACTTTACAAGGCGCAGGTTCGGCCTCACATGGAATACTGTTCCCATCTCTGGGCTGGGGCTCCCCAGTGCCAGCTTCTTCCACTTGACCGCATCCAGCGCCGAGCGGCTCGAATCGTCGACGACCGAGTTCTTTCCAATCGGCTCGACTCATTGGCACTGCGAAGAGATGTTGCATCTCTTAGCATTTTCTTTCGCATTTACCATGGGGAGTGCTCTGAGGAATTGTTCGGATTAATCCCAGCCGCCAAATTTCACGAACGCACATCGCGGCAGAACTCCCGATACCATCCACACCATCTGGATGATTGGCGGTCCACCACTGTGCGATTTAGAAGATGTTTTCTTCCTCGCACAACTTCCTTGTGGAATAGTTTACCACCAGCGATTTTTCCGGACCGATACGACTTAGGGACCTTCAAGAAAAGAGCCTACTCCTTTTTAAAAGGCCGGCAACGCATCTGCAATTCCCCTGGTGTTGCGGTTGTTCATGGGCGGCGGTAGTCACTTACCATCAGGTAAGCCGCATGCTCGTTTGCCCCCTCTCCCATAAAAAAAAAATAAGAGGGTAAATTACACAGATAAATTCTTAAACAAAAAAGCGGCCCTACCATCTAGTAAATTGTCTAATCCATGACGAGCGATAAGCCATAATCAATGACGAGCGAATAATAGGTTAAAGTAGTAGGTATAGTAGTTATATAAAATTGGTGTACCAAAATATGAAAATATGTTTATCACATTTTATACTTAAAATTTTTATATTCGACGCTTATGTACTTTTTTATAAACTTTAACCTATTTCTCTGAAATAGCTGTTCCTTAAATAGGAAAAATTTTCATTCCTAGGGATGAAAAAAAAAATAGAAGATGATTTTATTGTAACTATTTAGACGACATTCTGGTTTTTCTTTGAAGGTGTTATTATTAAAAAGTAAAAGCATCGTACTGGTATTGTTACCGTTACAGCCTATTAAAATCCAAAGAGTCTCCGGTTCTCTACACTTACCATACGAAACACAGCAACGTTAATCTGCTATTTTACGCTGGTATTCTGTAAGACCGTTGTCCTTACCCGGTCGAGCCGACCCATTCGTGCTACAACTATACCAGTAATATACCTGCAGCATGGCTCTACCGCGTATAAATAACATATAGCTCTTACGACTCCCACGGGATTATATGGGGCAGTGGATATTTTTACACCGTCACTACACGACCTACCATGATTGTACCGGTAAGCGATGCAGAATTCGGTGGATACAGGTGTCTCAGGATCGTGCTTTGTGTAGTTCCTTGGGGACGTCTATGTTCAGCGGTGGACTTTTGATGAAAACTTGAAAGAATAAATATTATTTTTCTTTATACTATGTCTTACGACTTCTGAAACTATTACCGGACAATTATTTTATTCTTTTTAGTTTTTGAAGTCTAATTAAATTAAATAAAATTAATTTTTTATTATGACGTCCAATAAAACGGTTTCTCTAGTCCTTTGTGTTACACAAAAGAGAAACTTTTAATTTTCTTCAAACTGAGGTACGCTTCTTACAGACAGTTTCAATAAATGTGTCATTTTATATATAATACTTGTAATGTAAACATGGTAATTTGCTCTATAACGTTCGTTGAATAATTCCAAACTAGAAAACATTAAATAAGGTATTATATAAATTATTTTAACTCTTAATATTATTTAAAAGTTTCGTCTGCTCTCAGTATCAACTTATATGGCGACTATAATTACAATCCCATCAAAAACATAGATGTGTAAGGTTTAGTACAAACTACGTTTGGGGTAGTCAGCTTCGCCGAAAATAGTAGAGATTTGAACGAGCGCCAAATTCCAGAGCATTTGCTTAAATCGTTGAATCTAAGAATTTACAACGTTTTTAGAACTCAGAACTTTTGTTTTTCGATGGTATATCATTCGTTTTTGAAAATTTTATTTAAACTATAAATTAAATGATGACAAACTTGTGGGTGAGGTTAGTTTCAGCACTGTACTTAAAACTAATAACACGAATATCTTTATCAATTACTTTGTTAAAAACTAACACCGATTATCGATAATTCGTGTTTTTAAAATTGTTTCCTTCATATACGCTTAATAATCTACCTTGATACCAACTTTCAAGTTGCTATATTCTAGAAGAGGCCTAGGTTTTTGTTTTTTACTATTCTTACCATGACTTATATGTTAACAATTCAGATTATTTTAATATAATTCGACTAGGCTTCCTTGAGAATGAAATATAAGACGTGTTCAGTACAAGATCTGTGTGTAAAATAATATAAATTTTAAAAGTTACTTTCATACTACAATAAGTAAGTTACTGTTGGCTTACACTCACGTGATACAAAAAAGTAGTTGGTCGGTCTTTCAATATGACGTGATAAATTTATGTATCACTTTACTAAGATTGACATAATATACATTTATTTTAATTATTTGCTTTATTATATTTATGTTATGCTCTAACATCGTCCTCGCCTTGCAAGTAGCCGGTGCTTCCGATCACCGCAGATGTTCATCCGGCGGTCAATCGTCGTGTATCCGGAGCAAACAAATTTAAGAGAACGCTCGGTGAACGACGCTCTTTGCTGTTTAAATTCTGGCAACCCTATAGACAACATCTCTGCCTAGAAAAATCAATGACGCTCCTCAAAATTCACTTGAGTGGAAGCTGGTTGCCCCTTCTGCCATTTGACCCTTGCTTATAACAAACATTATTAATAAAATTGCCTAAGAATAAGAAAATTAATTCTAACGTCAGTTTACATAAAATATTTTGTATTCAAAATGGAGTCTAACTTATTTCGAAGAGAACAACTACTATTACAGCCCATGACAAGCCCATGACAAGTCCACTTCTGTATATAGGTCTCCCATAAAAAACGCCACAGAACACGGCACTGAGGATCCATCGACTTGCATTTCCTACCAGGACCTCACTCCGTCTAGTGGGGGGGTCAGCCTAATTTTCGCTTACCAGTACGAGTCTACCACTAGAGAACCTTTCTACAAGAACAATTGACAATCTTATGGTTGAACATAAGATTGTTAATTGTTTGGATAGATATAAGAGTAAAAGGAGGCTTAAGAAAATATAGATAGTATAATATGCTAGGTATGATATGCGTAACAAAGCAGTCAGTGAAGCGTTGACGGCTAATAGAGGAGAATGGAAGAGGGAAACATGCTATGCCCAAGCTAGGAAAGAATAATAAGATGATAACTAAACAATTAATTAATTATATAAATGGTAGTGATCAAAATCAATATCCCCACTAAAAGCCAATCCTATGTTCAGTATGGGGAAAGCTTATGTTCAGTTGTAAACTTTTAAAAGGCTGTAACGGTAGATAAAATGAAAAAAAAAATTGACCATGCAACTTTTTTTTATTATTTTATTCCTTTAAATGTGGGGCGGCAATAATTAAAATCGAGACTGTGAAGTGTTCGTACGATTTAAATAATTGTGTATAATATCTAAAGCATATATAAGTACAAATAATCAATCATTGTGTAAGTTGCAAAAAATCCATAGGCCATTTTCAACAATGTCCTCTTAACTCCATTTGAATAATAATCTTTATAACGACTTTACTGTGTGGTCGCGGTTACCAAATTGTTAACTAATTTCATCTTAACAACCTTAATTTACTTTGGTAAACTGATACGAGTACCTAATTGTGAAGCCTATTTCAGTAGCCAGTGTGTTTCAATGTTTCATCCTATTCAGTTTAACGTTCCAAAAATAGCTAGGTCGATATCGCAGTCTAGTCTATTTCTGTTCCGAGGATTTTAGTAGAAGTAGGACGGTGGATAGGTCGTTATTAATAAACAATATTAAGTTAGGCAGTCGTATACAAATACACTAACGCACACATGTTACAATTATTGCAAGAAAATCCTGTGTAAATATAATAGATCATAAAGGCATTAATAGAAGTCATTTTCGCCAACAGGATTTTTGGCGATGTGCATCTGAAGATTATATAAATATAATTTATAACAGTACATCCTTATAACTGAAATTAGATATATAAAATTAGTCATGCTGCAGCTGTATTAGTAGGTAGTATAGTTGTAGCACGAATGGGTCGGCTCGACCGGGGAAGGACCACGCTCTCACAGAATACCAGCGTAAAATAGCAGCTTGACTCTGCTTTGTTTCGTATGGTGAGTGTAGATAACCGGAGACCCATTTTACTGGAAAAGAGGCATTCCATCTTAGTCCTCACGGGTGAAAACGCATCTGCATTTTGATTCTTTATTGAGGATGTATATAGAGATGGAGAGCTAAGAATTTTCTACTCACCAGATGTCGTTAGTTGACACTGAGGTAAAGTTTTTTTTTTCTTTACACAATGTTATTTAATTGAGAGGTTGTAATACAAGTTTATCAGTTTGAAAAGTATTATATTAATACACAATACAATGCGTCAGAGGTTTGCTCTTTAAATTTTTGCACTATTTTAACTTTTTTTTCATTTTTTCTACTTTTATGAATATCTGTGGTTTGGTTTATTTATTTTTAATCTTGTTTATATAAAATATAGCTAATAGTACAGAAGAGACAAATTTTTCAAACAAATTAACTCCTTCGCTATGAAATATGTCAAAAATTATACCTCACTTTCTACTGGCACAGTTTTCAGTTAAAAAATTTAGACATCTATAATATTATAGTTAACGTTTTTAAATTATATTTAGTAAATAAATTTAATTTCCTACTTTACCTATCTAAAATTACCTCATTATTTGCAGCTTCAGGTGCAGCTGTTGTAATATCTAAGAACTTTAGCTCAGAGACTTGTCAGCGCGAGTTTATCCATTACCTTGCAAACATGATTAGAGTTACATTAGGCACTGCCGGAAGCTAAACAAACTTTGTAAAATTTTACCTAATGAGTTTCAAAGTAAAATACAATAAATATTATTTAGTGTTGTTATATATTTTTTTTAAATATAATAATCAACTTATATGTTTATATTAATATCATTCTTACCGATCGTGCCACACGAGTTGGGACTAAAATTTTTCCATGTCTAGTAGTATGTATTTGGAAACTGCGTAGCGTAATAATAATCATCTCCTATAGACGGATTTCGTTTACGGCGACCAGTCTCAACGTAGACTAGCCATCTGCACAGGACAGGATTACAGTGCACGAGTATGTGCTCAAACACTGGTGCACTCCCCATTTCCTTACTCTCATAATTCGATGGGACGACAAACCGACACGACTGGAGGGAGAATAGCAGTTTTACGTGCTTTTCAAAGCCATACTGCTAACTACCTCACTTAGGGCTGCTAATGAGAATTTCCAAACCAAAAAACCCATTTTCCAGATCTTGATCTGATATGATTGTTGACACTCATCTTACACTTTACCGTAACCTACCTCTTATTTTATCGTAAATCATGCTGTCATAAGCGTGAGATCCCAGGAGAGCATTTATAGTAGTAATGACGGCTTTTGATAGTATTCGGATGTTGATTTGATGATCAAAATCGACCAGCAATTTATCATAATAATAGTTTGACATGAGAAAAATTTGATTGTATTATAAACCGTACTATAAAATTAAATCTACTTTTTATGATATACAAACAGAGCTGTGGTAGGTAGCAACTTGCTACTAGCAACCCACGTTCCATCTCCATCTTCACGAATGAAATTGTTATTTGCAACTTTGCTGTTAAACAATATTTAGAAAACAAGTAATACCATCACGCCCACACACACACACACGCACGCACGCACGCTGCACGCGCGCACGCACACACGGACACACGCACACAAGCACACACGCCTACACGCACACACGCACACACGTATACTCGCACACACACACACGCACACACACACATACACACGCGCACACCAGCACACACACGCACACGCACAAGCACACGCATTAGCACACGCACACGCACTCACACACACACACACACACACACAACTCGCACACACACGTACACATACGCGCGCACACACTCACACACACTAACGCACGTACGTACGCGCGCGCACACACACACACACACACACACACACACACACACACACACACACACACACACACACACACACGCACGAACGCACACACACGCACACACGCGCACGCGCAATCGCACACACGCACGTGCGCGCACACACGCACACGCACACGCACACACACACACACACATACACACACACACACACACACACACGCACGCACGCGCGCACACACACACACACACACACACACACACACTCGCAGAGAGAGAGGGAGAGAGAGAAATTAAAGTAGCGCGGCACACTAATTGGTACATAACCCTCTAAGAATTGAGAGGAGGTCTGTGTCTACCTATAGGACGTTTTATTTATATATACTACTATAACTTTATGTTATTTTACATTTTAAATTGTGAATAACATTTATTTAGAATAATCAAATTAAGTATGTAATAAGAAATTACAAACAGTGCCAAGCAAACATAAACAAAGCATATTATAAAGTGGAAACAGGAAAACTTTTCAGTGTATAGTACCAATAAGATCTCGTGGTACACACTTGGGTATAAATGCGAAAACACACGTCGATTCTCTCCTCTGTAGAGGAATAAATGAACTTTGAAACAACAAGTAAATTTACCGAAATATTAGCAAGCAATGTTTATTTTTATGTAATAAATGGTATTGTAAGTGCGGAAATATCCCACTGCAGAAAGCTGGAGGCATGGTGATCAAATGGTAAAAAAATGGATGCACTATCCCACATCGTCCTGTGGGTGTAGTAAGAAGCGACTAAAGGAAACAAACCAAAAGATAGTTAGTAGCGTCTTCCTAATAACAATTAAAAATAAGAATAAATCGGGGTGTGGTTGTGTCGTGATCACGGCCTTGTATTATTTCGTGAATACGTGTACATAACGAAACTATCTTAAAATGGCGGAGTTCCCTTCTCCGCCGCGCACGATGCCTCACAGTCCTCACGCAATGTAAACCATTCTTTGATCCTTTAGCTATCTCGTGCCGTAATTAAATTTTGGATGTAGATGATAGAGATATAGCTGTAACGTCAAACTACACCGATCTTTGTTATCATCAGTTTTCTTAATTGCCTCCCACTATGGAAGCAAATTTAAAGGGGTATTCGTGTCAAAATCGTCTATATAAATATACTGAATATGAACCAATTTAAGAGTACCCTTAACCGACGAGCATGTATGTGTAGGTATATATGGACCTCAAAGCCTGAGAGATGTGTAAAGATCGTGACATACATATCTACAACATAGACATCTACATTTATCCTCAATAAAGAATCAAAATGCAGATACCCAGACACCCGTGAGGACTAAGATGGAATGTCTCTTTTCCAGTAAAAAGGGTCTCCGGTTCTCTACACTCACCATACGAAACACAGTAATGTTAAGATATTATTTTATTAATTTCATTATAATAAATCGGTCGAAAATCTTTTGTCCACCAAAAAACTCCTTTAACACGCCGTGTCATGCCACGCCGGTTGTGAGCACAGACCCTAAATCTATGTTAATATCTTTTGAAGAAAATTGATATAGTTTTGCTTCCGCTATGATTTTTTACTTTCTGATGTCTATGATGTCTTTTGTAAGTCTTGTTTTGATTCTTCGAATACATAACCCCTTCCCAATAAGTATATCAGCCGGTATCTCGTGATCCAGTAGCACTTGGAGATCCAGTTTTATATTAGAGACAGTTTTCAGTTGTTGTTAGGTAAACAATATGACTGAAATCGGTCCTTACACTTTAAATAAGTTGTTCTGGTTGTACGAGTGCCAGGTAGCGTTAATGCTGCCTTCACTAATGAACAATCAGCTCCAACGTTAAATAGAAAGATTTTCATCCTTTTACTAGGTGTTTTTATTTCAGCAGGTGCAAGCTTACGTTTTTGCATATATAAGTAATTTTTGCTATAGTATATAATTTTTGACATTTATTGTAAACTTCTTAATACTTAGATAACGATAGGTATATTAGTAATTGGTTACCTTTATTATTACATACTGTGTAACAAAATATAAAATTTATATGTATATGACCAATTAATCAACATACAATTAGTAAGTGTGGCTTAGCAATGAGTTCAAGCACTGAGGAACAATTATTTGTATAGCCGTCAATTAACAGTTCCGAGTGTGAATATTTGTGCTTGTGAAATTTATGTATGTTAGCTGCCCTCATGATACAGGAGAAAATTCTAGTGTGGAGGTAATGCTATTTAAAAAAAGAAATATATTATTAGATAAAGTACTATTTTAAGTTAAATTGTCTTCTTCAGATGATACATTTTTGTCGACACCATCGGTTTACATGATCATCCTTAGAATTGTACCACAAAGTTTACATTTCACTACTTCTTACTTTTAATCACTTGGAGCCAACCCTTTAAATGTGGGTCTTGACACCAAGAATCCCGAAACTTTTGCGTATAAAGTTTAAAAATTTTGCGGAAAGTCTGCAGTTTGTGATCATATATAATAGATCATATATATAAGACTTCAAGACACAGTTAGTTCATTCTGCGTAGATCGGACCAAAATTAATAATTAAAAAGCTGAAGGTACTCCGGGTTAACTTTGACATCGAGACGTCAATCACCTCAGTCCCCCGTGACCACGGTTGCTGGAAAGCAACCGAAACGTCGGGAATATAAAATAACGCGATATAAATCGGTAAAAGTAGTTTTATTCAATTAAAATCTGTATAAAATCTGTATAATCAAATAAACCAAAATAGAATCACTACTCATCAACATCATTGCTTCTTTTAAAAAATAAGGGATAAATACTAACGTGATAAGATTTGATTATCCATTTTGGTACCATTGATCAAATCCGTTAAAATGAGAATGCAGAAAGATACTTGTTAGGTATATTAATGCGATAACTCGCTGTGTTAGCAAATCATTTAATTTTTTTTATTTAATAAATAGATACAAACAAACATTTACTATACTTCGTTTCGACACTTGCAATCGCGTAAGTTGTGTTACAACAATTCTTGACAAGTATTTTTGTGCTTTTTATTATTGTTTTAATATGAACTGCATCCTTGGATGCTTTTTATTTTTTCATGTTATGGATATGGGATTTTATTTCATTTACGTTAATTATTGTTTCAACACTAATTTGCTTTAGACTTTTATTTTGACCAAGAAATTATCAAGTGTGTGTGTAATAATCACTTAGCGGTTAGCCACCGTAGAGTCTATATCACCTGAGGATGCCTCGTGTAGAGGCGAAACACGTGTCGTATTATCGTCAGTGGTGTGTCTTGCCTAGTGTAGTGGTGTTGGAAGTAGCGGTGCTGGGATTAGTGGTGACGGGGATAGTGCACGCAATTGAGGGAGGGCGGGAGGTGCTTCTTCATACTAGGTAAGACACATCATTTTATTTTATAACGCGGATATTTGCGAAGTAAATTTTTGTAAAAGCTTTTATATATCTTTGTGTTTGTTTAGAAAATCTTAGTCATTTTTTCACAAAGTTTTAAAATTACCTCTTCCAACTTTACACTAGGCGTGACTCGCAATAATGATAGCATGATGCTACAACATAATTCTTATACAAAGCACGTGTCAAAGTTAGGAGGACGTTGGCATCAATTGATGCTACTATAAATGAAAGTTTCTTAATATTGTTCTATATACTATATTCTATATATTTAATTTGTTCTCTAGTGTTATCGGTAATTCGTATAAGGTATGATGGGATAAAAATCCCAGAAAAAATAAAGAAAAAAATATTGATACTTCTATTTAAGCATTACCTAGTACTACTATTTAATGCTGTCTAAGACAAAAAAATACAAGAAACAATATGTTATAGTGGTAAATGAATATAAACGTTCACCGTGTGGTGGCAATAGAAGATAATTCATTACCGTATATCATCCCGTAGGTGTCGTATAAGGTGACTTAGGAAAATGCCACGAGAGATCTTATGATCTCCACTGAGAATAAAGATTAAAGTATAACTATCCTTATTTATACCAGATGTAAAATATCCTGATAGGCGACAGACAACAGCCTCAAAGATGCAAGACGTTTTGTGATTTGGACAATCTGCACTAAAGGGGTATTAATTACGAAAAACTCGGATGTGCTCATCATGTAGATAAAGAAGACAGAAATAATTTATACGAATTTTTTCTAGTCATCTTCTCACAATTCTAATATAGCTAAGATCCATAACGCCTCGTGAAGACTTTATTTTCGTAGCTGGTTTTACAGACTTGCGGAAAAGCGTCGAACAGCCTAATGAGGCGACCCTTAAGAACACAAAGCTAGGTATCGTACGAGTATGCATAACAATACTCCTATCTTTACAACAACAATTTCCATTTGTTATTTAATGTCACATAAAAGCTTCTTTGTTTTCATTCTTTTACCTCTGAAATACTTTTTCAAATAGATTATCTATCTATTGATGAAACAGTAAATTATACAGCGAAGAAGACATTTTAGTCGTTATCCTTATTTACGTGCTCGGGAGGCTCACAAGCTCTTAATGGATTCGAGGCAACGTCAATTTCCTTCAACGATTTCCATTCAAAGAATTTAATCATAAATCTTGGTAGTACTCGTAAATGAATAATAACGCTACCTACTTTAGAAAATTATGTAAAATTTGCGTGTCAGATCCGACGAGTGACTGGAGTTTACTCCTGAAAAACGATTGTCTTAAAATATATAGAATATGCAAAGTAGTAAATGATTTGAGCCATATTTTTTTTAATATATTACATATAAATATATGACTCATATTACATTATTCGTTGCACGCTATGAGATGCGCGAGTATGTTGCGTAGATAAACCGTTTTTCATACCGTGCGTTATATATTGCGAGTGACATCAACTGTAGTATACCATTCAGAGTTGACTGACCTACAATTTAAAAAAAAAATAAAAAGCGAAAAAAAAAACTAGCCACAATTTTTTGCCGACGTTGAGAGGTCTTTGCAGTTTTGTCGGTAACTGTCCTTCTTAGTAGACCTATACCGATGATTGCCTTTTATTTTTCGAATCAATATTGATAGATTCATGTCTCGTCACCAGTAACGATTTCTGAAACACGCCTAGATGCCCCGTTTTCAAAACGTAGACGCATTTCATGGCACCAATCCACACGAGTTTGTTTTTCGCTATCGGAGAGAAAACGAGGGATCCATCGACAACAAAGCTTCCTCACTCCAAAATGTTGATGTAGGATGGTATAAATGCTCCCCGAATGCAGTAGTTAATTGTAGGTATAAATGTCTACAATCTTTTCGATGTCCGTATATGTGATTCGTGGGACTTCTCGCACCGACTGAAAGTAGTCCATACATTTTTAGTCGTTACTGCTGTTTGCGGGGCCCCGGTTCTTTGGTAATCTTTAAGATTAATAGATAGAGCTGAGTAGTGATGATTGTAACCGTTGTAAACTTAATTGTTCGGTTAAACCAAATTTAAAATCATAATATATCATAGCGCGCAAATGTTCTCGTTTAAGATCCAATCGTTTTAAATGAAAAACGCGGGAAGCGTTGCCGAAAAATTAATAGAACTGTTTTTTTTTAATATTGAGCAATTGGCTTATGGAGTTCTATTTTTAAATAAATTTTCTTTTTAAAAACATACAACACGGGTGCGTTCCATTTTTAAATTTCGAGCATCTCAAAACATAGTAAGTGACCTACGTACTACCCCCGCATAGAGGCGGCATACTTACTCCCTCGGTCGCCCTAGATTGGGAAGCTGTCTGTGCATAGCACCCGCTACCTTCTCAATCCGGGAGACAAGGCGCCTAAAGTGCTTTTCGAAGCCCCAGCAACTGTCCAAGTGTAGCCCTAGGTACTTCATGTACCGCCTCACTCCCACCCACGTAGACGCACGAGTTGGGTGATTCCCTGCTCCGAGGTAGCTTGTAAAACCATAAGGTCTCGGTCTTATGAGGCGCTATTTCTAAAACCAACTCGTGAATCCACCCTAACCTAACCTAACCTAAGTTTGAATTTAATCATAAACCTAAACAAGTTCAGGTTTTTGATCAAAGAAAAAAAGAAAGAGTGATACTGTCCACCTGGTGGTAAATGGATAATCAGCGCGAGCGGAACGAGTCCTGCACTATCCCACAATCTATGCATTTTTGTGGTACACTTTACTGAGAAACTATCACATTTTCGGGTTTGCGCTTTGACATAGTATTTTTGATTCATGTCTAGATGATCAATCCTAAAAATATAATTTTATCCACATTTACAAAAAATAGAAGACAACAATTTTCAATAATTACATTTGTATTGTATTACTAATGCTGTAACTCTGTAAGAAAAATAAAAAAAATACTTTGTAGTAGTACCACATTAGATACTGATGGCGCTAATTATGAATTATGAATGGAGCATAACTTGATGAAAAAATTTCGGATGACCTTTGAGGTTCCGACATTATTTAGGGCCAACTTAGTCAGATCTATGGTCTGGCCAAGGTCAATAATATATTTTTTGCAGACCAATTCATTTTTAAATTTTATAAATTGTAACAATTCGGGAGCCATTACAAAGTTGTATTTTTAGCTAGTATTATTGGTATACTAAACAAAATGTAGGCGCGTCGACATTGTTGAGGAATAGAACGCTATCGTAAAACGGTCTTCGGTTTTCGTCACTCACAGTACGAAACGGCAGAATTATGTTGCTGTTTTACGCCAGTATTTTGTGAGATATTAGCGATTCCTTCCCTGTTCAGGCCATACCATTCGTGTTGCTGCCAAAATACAACTTCAGCGGCGCTGTACGACATGGACGCGTAAAGCTGAAAAATATATATTATATAATTAAAGCTAAGTTATTAGAGCACAAGGACTGATTTCATAGCAAATCACCTTCTGATACTTTGAGTAATTATTTATTGAGCAAATAAATAAATGGAACTTTGTTGATTGCTGCCAAAAACAAGAACTTAATTCCAACTTTGTCTTCCAAAACTTTCTGCTGATTTATGTGAAAACTTAACAAGAATACCTAACCGTTGATTACTTACATTTGTTTTTTTAACTAAAGTTGGAAACCAAATCAAAAAAAGTTACTTAGCGGTGAGTTTTAATTCTAATGTTCTTATAATTCTAAAGTGATATTAATACAAACATATTAATTACGTTATTTATTATGTTCACACAGTTCTACCTACTTGCTTCTAACATTATTTATCATTCCTTAGTGGTTTTGCCTATGATATTAATAATAATTGTGCTTCCTCCTAAATTACTTCTTGACGAGGTTTGGTGACCCATTCTGCAATTACGTCATAACTTTTGATAAAGAAGTTAGCCCTCTGGCCGCGGTACAAATCATTTGACCGGGATAGCGTATAGCTGTTCTTTCACTTAGGCATGTCATGTCTGGTTTTTTGGCACTTTCTTACTCTGTATTTGAACAGATGCAACTTAGTAGTCGGAATCCTACACCAGCTCTGCAGTACAGTTTCGTGGATCGAAAACTACCATAGTACAAGTACTCGCCAGAAACCGTGCTCGTAAATGACCGCACCTGGCTCTGTTGGGACAAGCCATCATCACAGGTGGAACTATTCTGCGAATAAGCCCGATATTGGTGGCCTGACCTGTTGGTGGAACAGGCACAGTAAATGATATTTTTAGTCGACATCACCATTTCCTATGACAATAAGCTCGTAAAAGCCGAGATACGAGTAGATAATAAAATATGTGGGCATAACTCACGAAGTAACCGATATCTGGGGTGGGATGCCCACAGAAATTATTCCTGAAGTTATTTCTGCGAACGGGTTAATCCACGTCAGCCTCTTGGGTTATTTGAGGATATAATAAAAAATATTTTTAACAGCATTCATAAATTAGACACTGTAAAATATTTTTAAAAAAGATTTAATCACTACGTGAAAATATCATAACACGTTGTGATTAGTGACCACCAAGTAACGGATCTATTTTTTGCCAGTTGGCGTTTACTACTTCATGGCGTAATGCTACATTGCGAAAGATGACGGGCGGGATGGAGTTGGGCGTGAGGACGTGAGTATCGCATCTTTACGTTTTACGTTAGTATTACGAACACTTATTATTACTAACTTAGTAATAGTTAGTATATGTTGGCAGAATTTACGTGTAAAAGAATATTTTCCTTTGCATGCTAAATCCTAACAATTTCATTAAAATTCGCGCGAACGAATCAAATTTACTCGCGTGCTATGAAATTTAAGGCGGGTGCTCATTCCCTGAGTTATTGTGTTTTTTACAGACAACGCAATTATAAAGATTGTCTCTGTATTGTACCTTATATGGAAAGTATATTTTATTAGAACAGGTAGTATTAAATCTTTATAGTCTTTGTATTATAAATAGAAGGTCAAAATTTTAATAAAAATTTACTGCTCGATATTGGACTAAAACTCCAGGAGCTTTAATTATATTTCGTGAAAGGTTTAATCATAATTATCTCGCATGTTTTGTAAGCAAGAATTACCAAATTTTTTACAACCTCACCGGCACCACCCGATAAACATGGCTTAGATAACAGATTTATGGCAAAAAATTTATCATAAATCAAATCCACCAACTGGTATTTGTAGACAGCGAGGAAAATACGAAAATCGACTGTGTGTTCACAAACCTGCTTGTCCAGCGTGATAACATGGACACGTTTGTGTTAAAAGGTTTCATACAATTATAAAACAAGCCGTTAGATTGTGCTTTCTCATTACGCATTTTAAAAAGAAAATATTTTTATGTAAAACAATTATAATAGCGACCAAGATCAGGCCCACCTTCTAGCTATTTTGACTAAGGAATGTAGCCACCGTAAAGTGACCTCGACATATTACTTGACGAGGAAATCTTGCGCATAACCGTAAAGCTGAACGCAAATTTGCCAGCACCGGAATTTGTTGTATGAAATCCTACAAAACATTGCACATTGCAGCCACACCTTACGCGCCGTATATTATAAAAAGCGGTAGGTATACGAATAATGAAGGAGGCATGCTGATGACGTCATGTAACACGGCGCGTTCGGCGCGTGCTGATACTCAGTGTCGTCTAATGTTGCCAACTTAGTGGATTTTTTATTAAAATGGTGGTTTCGACTTTCGTATATTTTATATAGGTTTTAGTATATGTAACAATTCTTGATATTTGTTGCATGTCATAAGCAAATATCTAAAAAATCGTTCATCATTATCTAATAGTTATTTAAATAAAGTATAATACCCTCCACACAACTGCCTTTATAAATTAATAATGTGAATTCGGAATCTTCTTTTTCTTTGAAATTTATTTTCTTCTTCCTCTGCCAATAAGTTGGCTATTACAACAATTTTTTCCATCGCGATCCGAGCGATTCCGAGCGATCAATGTCACTGTACCGTTTCACACCAGTGGTTGTAAAAAACTGCAAAAGTTGCTGGCAATACAAATGATTTGCTTTCGGCGCGTATGGCGCATACTTGCAAATGTACGATGCTATCATTAAATGCGGTGCGTACGGGGCGTGCGGTGCGTACTGTTATGTCCAACCCTATTTAGTTAAAAGCGCTGACCCGATTATTTTATTTCGTATATAAGCGTAGTGTTTGAGGTAATCGAGGCAGTGCAGCTCCAACCCATATTAAGTGCATATCGCACACGCCGTTCGCGGCTTTAGTACAATTTTGTATTATTTTAATATTGGGGAAATAAACCAAAAGAACTTCCGGGATTGGGTGTAAAAGTTTTTTTTAAAAACACCTTCAGAGCAGCCCTCCTAACAAATTTGGTGTCAGAAGTGGGATGTCACACGGTCTACTCGTATATCGGTAGCGTGGCATCCGAATCCTGGGAAACTCTGAAGCAAGATCGACAGTAAGTCTCCACCCCACGCGTGTGAGCCTGCATCATCCGAAACACCAACAAGGTCTCAGCCCCACGAGCTTGAGGCATCTCCATCGTCATCAACCCGAAGTTCATCAAGGCTGTCAGTCTTCACCCCACGCGTGTGAGCCTGCCCTGTGCTGCTGCACTCCCACCGCACAACCACGTGGACGCTGCCGTCAAACGACTCCCTGGGTCTCACGGCAACTCGACTCCGCTGCACGTCATCGCAACACGACACCCGCATAGCAACCAATGTTCGCCGTAGTGTTCGTGATATTGTAAGTTAACCTTAATTTAGCGATAATTTTGTACTACTTTGTTCTAATTCTTTACATTTTGTCATTAATTGTATACCATATCCTTATTTCACCAATTTTGTATTTCCTAACTCCTTAAATATTTTTCTTATTCCACATGCATAAGACTAAAACTTTAAAGGAAAAACCAGAAGAACTAGAAATGTCTGACAAAATTCCCTTATCGGTCCTTACAAAATTTATTAAACCTTACAATGGCGACAGAGAATCACTTCCAGCATTCTTAACAAATTGTGATAACGCCATATCACTCGCGAATTCGGAACAGCAATCAGTTCTGTATCGTTATATCATATCCCAGTTAGAGGGAAAAGCCCAAATCGCGTGCTCATTAAAAACTTTTAATAGTTGGGATGAATTAAAAATATTCCTAAAAACTACCTTTGGCGAAAAGAAACACTCCACACACCTTTTAATAGAACTCCAAAACTGTAGACAGGGAAACTCAGAAACCGTAATGCAATACTCGCTTAGAATTGAATCTTGTTTAACGCGATTACAATCTGATATACATTATAGTTGTGAGAATAAGTCCGAGCTAGTAGGAAGAATTGCCGCTATGGAGGATTTAGCCCTCAACACTTTTATATTAGGTTTAAATTCTAATTATGGATATATTGTTAATTGCCGAAATCCGAAAAACTTAAGCGAGGCGATTACGCATGCCATAGAAGAAGAAAAATTATATATTCTAAGCAAAATTTCTTCCAAATCATATAAACAATGTTCTATATGTCAAAAATCCGGTCATGATTCTTCCAGCTGCTATAATAATAAGAAAAAACAATCTCATCGAGCTTATTATGTTAATCCGCAAAATAATAACTATCCTAATTCTCATAACATCTCAAATAAAAACTTTATTAAAATATGTAGCTATTGTAAAAATCCGGGACATATGATAAATGAATGTCGCAAGCGACAATATAACAATAGCATTCGTCGTAATAAGCAACCGGATACTCGCCCGACGACTGCGTTACCAAGTCCCAGTGCACACACACCTAATAGAAATAATATGCATTTATGTAACGCACAACCATCTACCTCTAGTGCCAATATTCGTAACGAAGATTTAAACTAACTCTGATTTCGGAAAAGTGTCTACCGAAATCGAAAATATTCCAAGGCACAAATTTTACTAACTCTTATACTAAGCCTATCTATAATGATAACGAATTTAATTATAGTTATCATAAAAAGTGTTCTTATAATACACCTCAGTGACATCAAATGCCGCCGAGTCTTACTAAATCTTGTAATTTTAAAAATACTATTTCTTATTCTAACTCTACACCTCGGGAACAATACCCGAGTCCATCTTTGACACAAGGTCAAAGTCAAAATACTAATTATTTATTACCTCGGGAAAATCATCCCAGGACATCTCTGAATCAATATCAGAGTCTTAGAAATAATTATAATACTAATTCTTGTACTAATTCTTATACCAATTCTATATCTAATAAAGATGCTATTTCTTATACAAACCCTACATCTCGAAAAGATATTTCGAGTCATACTAACCCTACCTATAATTTAACTAATAATAAGGGTGAAACACCAACGTATATTATGAATATATCAAGTAAGAAAACATCACTACCTCATGTTTATTTTAGATCAAATCTTTCTGTTCATCCCTTACGATTACTACTCGATACAGGCGCAAGTGTTTCTATTATAAAAAAGTCGAGTTTAAATGGAAAATTTACGCTCTCCAATGAAATCATAAAACTCAAGGGTATAAACAGCACTAAATCTTGTAACGAAACGTTAGGAACATTACTGTTAGATTTCATTTTAGATAATATTTCCATAAACTACAAATTTCATGTTACTTCAGACGATATTAATATTGATTACGACGGAATTATAGGAAGCGATTTCCTCAGTCATTTTGAGGTAAATATCATATTTATTCGCTTTGTTTTAAAAATTCTATATCCGTGCCTATCCACTTCTCAGAACCTACTTCCATTATACCGGCGCGTAGCGAAACTGTTATCGAATGCTCCGTATCGAATAACCCGTCCGAGTTGCGTCACCTTAAGGATGCTCTCATACTAGATCAAACCGTTTGTAATGGTGTTTATTTAGCGAACTGCCTAGTGACTTTAAAAGCAAATAAAAGAGTTAACGTTTCCGTCTTAAACACAACCGAATCTCAAATTAAAATAAAAAATTTCAAGGTTAAATTAACGCCGATCAATTTTAATGAATATTCCAAATCTTTTGAATCGTGTAATAACATAAATATAATTTCGACAACCCACTCTAATCGTGTTCAACGCGTCTGCGAACAAATTCGTCACTCTCATTTAAACTCTGAGGAGAAAAAACTTTTACTAGACTGTTGTTCACAATACTCAGACATATTTTATCTCGAAGGAGACGACCTCACCTGTACAAACGCGATTCAACACTCGATAAATACAGGGAACACCCCTCCTATTCACGTTAAGTCATATCGTTTTCCTCAATGCCATAAAGACGAAGAAGATTCACAATTAAAAAAAATATTAAAACAAAATATAATTAAGCCGTCAATATCTCCGTGGAGCGCCCCAGTGTGGGTCGTGCCTAAGAAAATGGATGCATCTGGCAAAAAGAAGTGGCGCATTGTCATAGATTATAGGCGACTTAATGATGTGACCATAAATGAAGTTTATCCTATCCCATTAATTAGCGATATATTAGATCAATTAGGACATTCTAAATATTTTTCGACACTTGATTTAGTTTCCGGCTTCCATCAAATTCCTCTCAATCCTAACGATGCTGAAAAGACTGGTTTTACAGTAATCAACACAAATGGCATTTCCGGTCATTTTCAATTTAATCGCATGCCCTTCGGATTAAAAGGTGCTCCTAGTACGTTTCAACGTCTCATGAACACCGTCCTTTCTGGTCTCCAAGGTCTCCACTGTTTCGTCTACTTAGATGACTGTATTATTTACAGCCACGATTTTCAAAGTCATATGGAAAAATTACGTCTTGTTTTTGATAGGTTTCGAGATTTCAATTTGAAACTACAACCAGATAAATGCGAGTTCCTTCGACGCGAAGTCACTTATTTAGGTCATGTAATTACTGACAAAGGTATCTCACCTAACCCTGACAAGGTAAAATCAGTATCCAATTATCCTTTTCCCAAAAATCCCAAGGAAATTAAATCATTTCTAGGTCTAGTAGGTTACTACCGTCGATTTATAGATAACTTTTCAAAAATAACAAAACCCCTTACGTCATTATTAAAAAAGGATGTTAATTTTAATTGGACACAAGAACAAACCCAAGCTTTCAATTTGTTAAAGGAAAAATTAACTTCAGCTCCGTTACTTCAATATCCCGATTTTTCGCAACCGTTTGTTGTCACCACAGACGCCAGTAATTATGCCGTTGGCGCAGTATTATCGCAAGGTCCTATTGGAAAAGACAAACCGATGCGTATGCCTCAAGAACATTAAATAAACAAGAAGGCAACTATTCAACAACGGAAAAAGAACTTTTAGCTATCCTCTTCGCTGTAAAAACATTTCGTCCCTATATTTATGGTAACAAATTTAAAATAGTCACTGATCACAGACCTTTGGTCTGGCTTTTTAATGTCAAGGATCCAGGAAGTAGATTAATTTGTTGGCGCCTCAAGTTAGGGGAATATGATTATGAAATTGTATATAAACAAGGAAAACAAAATTCAAACGCCGATGCTCTTTCCCGCATACCCATTCACGCCTTAAATTCGAATGTAGTCCTTAATAAACTCAAATATGAATCATATTTTAAAAAGCAATTTACTAGTTCCATTTCCACAAATACTGTAATCGAAGAACATCAAGAAGCATTACACCTTTCTAAATTAAATAATATTGTTTGCCCCGTATCCCTCGACTTTGATGAATCTATCCCATATTGTAAAAATATTCTATCCCAGTTGCAAAACTCTGAAAGCTTAATAAACTCAGAACGAGAACCTTACACTATCTCTTATATTAAGGAGAATAATAAAACGTTTTATTTCTTGTATACAAAAATCCACAATTACGAAGAGTTAACATACCGAAATATTTACAATTTATTAATGCAACTACGCGACAATATTATAACAAGAAATAGCCAAATCACTGACTTAGCCATTTCCGATTTTGCTGACCCATTCTATAAACTATCCTATACAAAAATATACAATATAATTGCCTACATATTTCACAATACTAATATTAAAATTCATATATACCGAAATCAAATTATTTACCCTACTCCTGCCGAAATTCCATGAATTCTCAAAGAAAATCACGACTCAACAATTGCTGGTCACCCCGGAATCAAAAGGATGTTAAACCGCTTAAAAGATCTATATTTTTGGAAAAACATGCGCTCCGACATAGAAAATTATGTTAAAAATTGTAAGTTGTGCCGAGTAAATAAACCACTAAGAACATGTAATAAGGCTCCAATGGTGACAACTTCTGCAAGCACAAAACCATTCGAAAGATTAGCTCTAGATATAGTCGGTCCACTACCCGAAGCTGGTTTGCAAAACTTCAAATTCATATTAACCCTACAAGATGACCTAACCAAATTCTTATGTGTATATCCAATGATAACTTCCAGCAGTGACGAAGTAGCTCGTACATTAGTTCACTTTATCTCTCTGTTCGGAATTCCCAAAACGATATTAACAGATCTCGGCACATGTTTCACGTCGGAATTATTTAAACAGGTAATTGAAATATTTAAAATAAAACCCTTACATGCTACCCCCTATCACCCACAAACAAATGGTGCCTTAGAGCGTAGCCATGCTACACTCAAGGAATATCTTAAATCTTTTGTTAACGAAAACCAGAATGATTGGCATTGTTATTTAGCCACTGCAGTATTTTCCTACAACACTACCCCTCATACCACTACTACATATACACCCTATGAATTACTATATGGGCATAAACCAACAATACCTAATTCTTTATATAATACGAGTAACGATACAACTTATCATGAATACATCCGCGCATTACAATATCGCATGAATCTTAGTCGACAAAAAGCATTAGAACACATAATCAAAAGTAAAGAAACATCGGAAAAATATTATGACACAAATAGTAAAAATATATCCTACAAAATAGGTGATATGGTTTATTTAAAATGTCACCATAGACTTCGCAAAGCCTTATCCCCTATCTGGAAAGGTCCTTATAAAATAATTAAATTAAATGGCAAACATAATGTAACTCTTCTCATAGGTCGTAAGCATGTGAAATACCATATTAATGAAATTAAACCAGCTCATCCCTAATTTCACTTTATTTCAGGGCCATAAGCCACCAATTCAACGCTGAAACTCAAATTCTACCTATTTATAATAGTCCAGGTATTTATTTCGATCAAATAACTACAATTAATTTTTATAACGATTTTTGGAATGTTGTAACGCATATAGACGTAGTTTCACTTAAGCCATATCTAGACAATATACATTCACTTATAATCAAAACTGCGACGCTCTGCAAAAACTTGCAACTCCGTGGTTTCGTTGAATGTAATGATATCATAAGCCCTATTGAAGTATTATTAAATTCAAATTTTGCTAAAGTCGAATCTTTGTCGTATATAGTTTCTACCGAGAAACAAACAAGGCATAAACGAGCTTTAGAATTCGGTGGAGAATTTTTGAAATTCTTTTTTGGAACTCTAGATGCTGATGATGCACGAAAGTACGATTCAACCATTAGCGCTTGTCAAATATCGAATCCGAACTACTAAAACTAATGAAGGATAATATCCACATAATTCAATCGTCTATTAATGTTTTTAACTCAACAATATATAAACTAAATATGAATGAAAATAAATTAAATTCTCAAATAAATTCTTTAAATATTGTGTTATCCCAAATTGTCAAAAACAATGACCAATTATCACACATCTCTAAAATATATGCTTTACTTAATATAATAGAAAGCTCTTTGGCCACTATTTCTAATTTATTAGATAATGTACTAAACTCTATCTTATTTTCTAAGGTAAACATTTTACATCCTAGTGTGATAAGTCCTACAAACTTATTTCGCGAGCTATTAAAACAGAGTAACTATATAAATAAGCGACTAGATTTTACTCTGATAGATATTTCAAAACTCACATCTTTCTATTATAATCAAAGAATAATTTTCATATTACGCATACCACTGATTTATTCTTTAAGGTTCACTTTATACAAATGCATACCCTTACCAACTCCTCATAATCCTAGTAATCCTAATTCTTTCGCCCTAATTCAACCCACCAAGCCTTATCTTGGAATAACAGAAGATAGACTTAGTTATAGTTTGTTAGATAATTTAAATGATTGTAATATTATCAGTAATGATTATTCTATATGTCCTTTAATTTCTATATTTTCTACAATAAAGAACCCATCTTGTGAAACGAAATTGTTAACTGAAGTAACGTTATCCTTGCCATCTCAATGTAACTCTAAATTTTTATATGGACAAATCGATGTATGGTATAAAATAAGTAATAATAAGTTTATCTATGTACAATCTGAAAAATGTAAATTAACTATAAAATGTAATAATATAATACAAGATTTTACTATTTTAGGAACAGGTATCCTAAGTTTAAATGAAAGCTGTATTGGTTTTTCTAAGACAATTCAATTATTACCATCTACAACTAAATCTATTAAAATTGAAAATCAAATGAATTTAAACTTTAATATTACAGAAGACGATTGTTGTAATAAGGAAGTTTTAAATAAATCGATTCCCTACTTATCCCCTATATCTCTAACTAGCCTAGACATGGACACTCTAAAATATTCTTATCACTCCTTAAATAACTTAGAAAGTAATATCAATAAGGTTCAAGAACAATCTCACATTATTAAATATGGTAATTACTATTCATCGTTTACATACTTCCTGATCATTTGTTTTATTTTATATGTTTCCTATAAAATGTTTTGTTGCTTTATTAAGAGAAATAACGATTCTTGCTGTTGTATACAAATATTTAATCTGTGCAATACACGACGAATTGTTAAACACGAATCAAAAGTTAGTAATTCTATTGAGTTAAGTGAAGTCTCATCATCAGACGATGATAAAAAGGATTCTATATCTTTACCCAACATGCCAGTGCAAAATCAAATGAAAAGAACATTTGGTAAATTCAACTTATCAAATCGAAACTTATGTAATAATTAATTACTATATTACTTGACTATACTTATACCATATATTTTATGTTACATTATGATTAAGTTTATATTTCTTTTATTTTATACACTGTGTCTTAGATATTAATATTATTAAATGTTTATATTTGAAATAAAAAAAACATTATTAATTCAACGCTGAATATTCTACTGTTTCATTATTCACTGAATCTTTTACCATTTCATTGTTCACTGAATCTTATAAAAAATATACTAGTTCATAATGTCAATAAATAAGTTTAATAATTTTGTGAAGATATTGTTTGAGAATAGTTTTATTTTACTATGTCTTTGTATCAACTCTATTTGATTTTATAATAATAATAAATAATTGAACTAATTCTATTTAACTATTTTATGATTATTTTTGTATTCAAATTATTCCTAATTTTCACTGTGTTGTTTGTAAGACTCTGCTCATCCCTTATTTAAAAGAAGGATGAGCTCCGTCAAAAGGGGGGAGATGTTATGTCCAACCCTATTTAGTTAAAAGCGCTGACCCGATTATTTTATTTCGTATATAAGCGTAGTGTTTGAGGTAATCGAGGCAGTGCAGCTCCAACCCATATTAAGTGCATATCGCACACGCCGTGCGCGGCTTTAGTACATTTTTTGTATTATTTTAATATTGGGGAAATAAACCAAAAGAACTTCCGGGATTGGGTGTAAAAGTTTTTTTTTAAAAACACCTTCAGAGCGGCCCTCCTAACAGTACGTTGCTCACAAATATGCGTTCAGCTTAAGAATCCGACTGCGAGTGGCGATTTGTTAACCTCTTGAGCGTCGTTAATAGCGAGGCAAACCCCTTTGTAATGCTACGTGCTGAGATTCTTTGGCACCTTCTCATCTCACGGGTACCACAATTATAGCCGTCACGATATCAGAGGCAGCTGAACTAAGTGGCATTTTAGTAATAGTTATAGTATTTTTTTTATTATGATAATAAATATTGTATATTTTTAAAACCTAGAGTCTGCGACAAAAATTTAAGGAAATTAATATCTTAACTTTGGCCTCTCAATACATTTACCAAAATGCGCACAAAAATTTAAAAGTTTAAAAATATGTATAAATGTAAATACTAAGAACAGACATAAGGTGGTACCAGTTACTCGACTCCACAGAATCAGTAATTCATTCTTGAGATAATATATATCTCTTGCGAATACAACAAAATCTCAAAAAAAATTACTAAATTTGTCCTCCGCCATATTCAAAAACTTAATTAAACAAAGATGTCATTTAAAGGGTTTTATAATGTTAAGGAATTTAAGGATAGTAATAATCCCTGGGAATGAGTTGATCGTTACCAAGCTATTTCTAATTTGTTTTTTGTAATTAATTGTGTATCATCATCATCATCATCATCATTACAGCCCTTCACAAGTCCACTGCTGAACTTAGGCCTCCCCCAAGGAATGCCACAAAGCACGGTCCTGAGCCACCTGCATCCATCGACTTCCTGCATATCTTACCAGGTCGTCACTCCATCTAGTCGGGGGACGCCCAACACTTCGCCTGCCGGTACGAGGCTGCCACTCGATAACCTTTTTTATCTATTTATTATTTAAATTGTGTATCATAATATATTAATATTATAAACTTTTTCTCCCAGGCCAGAGGTATTCTCAGAACCGACATAAGAATGACTTTCAATATGTATTATTTATAATTTATATTGAACTAAAATTTTTCTATTTCTATTATATATTTAAAATAATATACAGTCTCCTATTTGCTAAGACATTTACTGACTAAATTTAGTTTTTATACGAAAAACGAAATAGGTTAACATTTTAGTTATTGACTGAAACGATTAATAGTTTTTGAAATGTAAATCGCTTTAAACTGCAAGCTCCTGTCGAACTCTACCAACTTGTTATAATGTTAGCAATGTGGCTAAAACATACTACCATACAATTTAAAGTTTCAAATCGAGTTTTACTATAGTGCCTCTAGCTGTTTTTCCTTCGTTTTTAGTTAAAAAGCTAGTCATTCTTAATTTTCAAATCTCCTAATTCTTAATAAAAACAATGCCACGTAGTGGCAGCGTAAAGCGTCAAGGCACATAATTATTTGTTTTATATTTCTTTATGATATGCTAAAAGCGATACGATAGTCATGTATGTGTTCTTTACGTAGTACACCACGTGGTACAACTACCCTCCCACAAAATACCAGTGTTCGTCTAATGTTGCCAACTTAGTGGATTTTTCACTGAAACGGTGGTGGTACACGAGACATCCTTAGGTGAAGTAGACTCTGCGATGGCTGACCGCTAAGAAACAAAATAATATTTACCAACTTTAATATAATGGATTTCTGAAAAGTAACGCCTGTTTCTATTAACTATCTTAAAAAGGTTAGCACGGCCAACCAAGCAAGACTATGTCAAATTAACAAAAATCCATCGTATTGCTGCCCAAAATGCTTGGTGTAGTCAGCAGTGCAAACAACTTCATTTTATTCCCAATTATATCCAAATACGTTCCGGCACGAATAGTCAGAACATTTGGCTTAATGAGCGAAAATACATTGAAACCTAAACCGCGCTATCAAAGACCGAAGTAAAAGCAGTATATATCCGAACTACCATTCGGAGCGTTGGCCGCTCCCCGGGCTTAACACCTTTCCCGGTGGGAGATCTCCTGTTTTCCTACCACGGCCGCAAGAAATATCAAATTTAGTCCCGTAAATTAAAACGATTTGTATCCTCTTCATCCCGTAATCGTAATAACGATATACATACTAAATATCACAAATTTTATCCCCGAGTTAAGAATCTTTTCGATGTGTAGTTTTCAACGGATGAGTTGTCCCTTTTATATAAAGACCTAAAGTATAATTTAACTTCTTCGGTCTCCCAAAAACTGGTAGAGACTGTGGCCGTTGACGCGGAGATGACCGTTGTGATCGGGAAGAAAAATGACATCGTTAAATGTTTGGTAGTCAAAGAAATTCGAGCTGTATCCGCATCTTCCCATTTCAATCCTGAGCTCCCTGTTATTAAGTCACTAAAATAGAGAATATTGTAAAATAACCTTATTGTTACTAAAGCCGATAAAGGCAATACAGTTGTCATTATGGAGAATAGCGGGTACAGCCGTAAAATTAACGATGTTATCCAATGTGATGACTTCGAGCTATTAGAGTATCTACCAAAAAGTTTACTTCGATATTAAACTATGCATACAATAGTCATCATATGTTTTTCCCGATCACGACTTTTCTTGGTGCGGTCTTGTTACAATGAATCCTCAAGCACCTATTTTATATAAGTTACCTAAAATACATAAAGGACGTGTTCCTATTCGCCCAGTTTTCTCATTTATAGGTGCACCAGGTTATTTCCTTGCCAAAAATTAGTTTCTTGCCTTAAAAATAGATCTCATTTCCAAAATTAAAGGAATTCGTATTCCTCCTAAATCCATGTTGTTAGCTTTAGACGTTGATAGTCTTTTCACAAATGTCCCATCCATTGACTGTTTGCGTATACTCGCAGATCTCTTTGTTAACGTAGTCTATATCTCGGGGAAACAAATGATCTTCTTAACTTAACCTCTTTGTATGAAACAAAACTATTTCCGGTTTAATTACCATTTCTATCTACAAAAAGAAGGGTTAGCTATGGGGTCCCTTCTAAGTCCCCATATGGCGGACATATTAATGGATAAAAACAAATAGTTTTTACCAACATTCATATAATGGATTTCCGCAAAGTAACGCCTCATTGTATTAATAATCTCACAAGTGTTAAAACAACAAGACTAGTTTACTCTAGCTATTTCCATAGCATAATATCGTATAGTGTTTTGCTGTGGGAAGACGCGACTGACACTGAAATTATATTTATTGTACAGAAGTGGGTCATAAGAGCAATCTATGATTTAAAACCTAAAAGTTCGCTCAGATAAAAATTTAAGGAAATTAATATATTAACTTAGGCCTCTCAATACATTTATGAAATGTAATGAACGTACACAATAATAAAAGTAGTTTTACAAAAATAAGTGACAATTATTCTGTAAATACTAGGAACAGACACAAGCTAGTAGTACCGGTTACTGGACTCCACCGAGTCAGTAATTCATTCTTGGGGCAATGTATACGCTTTTACAACAAAATCCCATAAAATATACAAAATTTGACTAGCTCGAAGTTCAAATACTTTATTAAACTAAGTTTGTATATAAAGTGTTATTATAATATCAAGAAGTTTATGGATGATAATAACCCCTGAGAATGAGGTGATCGCTACCAATCTATTTCTGAATTATTTTGTTTTGTTAATTGTGTAAGGTCACGCTGGGTTTCTTGCTGGCTCTTCCCAGGACAGAGGTGTTTTTTTCCAAATCAGTGGTAAATTTAACAAAACGGTGACTTTCAATAAGTATTATTTATAATCTATATTGAATAAAAAAGTTTCTGTTTCTGTTTCTGTTTCTCGCATCATCGATCCGGGTATTCTACGTCTGGCATAAGCGAAACGGTTATTCCGTCATCTTTAGGTACACCTAAGGCTCTTTTGGCATTCCACATAGTCGAAATGGGGTGATGGATTCTCTTGCCGTTACGGCCTATCAAATGTCCACGGAACGCTGAGATGCCTCCTCCATAGATTGCCGAACTATAGGGGGGATATTTGTCATGGTTGCAGTACTTTGCAGGCAGGTTGGCAACTGCAGTTTTTTTAGTTTTTTATTTATTTTTAGAAAAACTGTGTTATCCAGCTTCTGGTTGTTCCCTTTGTCTCAGATATGTCGAAGATATAGGGTAGTGGTCAATGGATTCTCTTATAAATTTTAAAATAACTGAAATTTATTTTTTACTTATTTATAAAGAAAGTCATCCCTCATTAGTATTCTCTAATATATCGTGAAACAGACCCAGAATAATTATTTGTAGATCATACAATCACTTACTCCAAATTCCCCCATGCGTTTGTATGCAGACTAAAGGACATTGCTCTGCGCCCATACATTGTTCGACCTGGAACCAAAAGCATCGGAAAATTGTGTGTTTTATTGTCGATCATCAGTAAATTCTTATAAGATCTTATTTTTATAGCGGACTAGCTGCATAATAGATATATTTCAAAAAAAGTATCAGATTTTGAGGTTATAATCGAACCACGAATATTACGGTTTTTCATAGCTCCGAGTGATTTTTTACAAACTGAAAAATGATGTCCTAAAACATTTAGTTATTTTTAGTACCTATCTAGATAATTAGGTATGCTATTTTTGTTCTAAAACCTAAGTGCAACGTATAAATGCATAGAATCTAGTTAATAAACCTGCTTTCTTAGCATTGGTTTCGAAATGAGAGATAATGTTTGTGTATTCATGTAAAAATAAAAATGTATGTATATAATAGCTGTTAGCATTTAGATGTTGTCATTAGCATATACGGAACGGTGAGATACCTAGTACCTATATGTAGAGGATTTAGGATGGTTCAGTCACACCGCTAGACATGCCGTTGAACAGCGAGCGTATCAACCACGGTTTTAACGAATTTTCAACAGGGTGTGCTTGAACAGCGTGAATATTATCGACTACTATCTAGTGCATTTGCGAGCGTGTGCGTCTGGACGGCGCTGTTCAAACGCGTGACTATGAAACCAGCCTTACCGACTTAGCACCTAATTGGGAGTATAAGTTGTTTAAACTACATTAATTTATTATGTTTGAATTAGAAATAAAATACAGATTAATTTCATGTATTGTTCATCAATAATTTCATTCGTGATTCATCTTCTAAATGATGATGGTCATAACATGGGCGCAGCAACCGATGGTTCGACGTACAACGATGCAATTACAGCAATATTGCACGATTGCTTCTCTGTTCATCTTTCAACAACATTGAACCACCATAGAGCAGCAATTTACACAAAATACACTTTCCATTGCGTATGCGTAAGTCTGTTTATGAATGCTAGGTTATCGTATGAGTGCTACACAGTTCCGAAAATCACAGCAAGGTAAGTCGTTCTTGAAAGCAATCAGAGTCCGTTAAAATAGCCAAGTCGTAATGTTCAATATATAGTCCCGAAAGTCACCAAAACACCGATACAATTACAAAAAGCAAATGACACCAACCAATGTAATTTTGATAGAGTGAAAGATGACAGTATAAAGTAGGCATGTCGATTTGAAATCGTTTAATAGATTGTTTATAATAAAATAATCGATTTTCCAGATCGATATAGATCTGAAAAATCCTTATCCGATGTCCTGATATCGACTTAGAACACTCCATCGATTCAATGAATCGATTCAAAAACCTCTCGAGTTGGACTTATTCAAGAATATTTCAAACGATTCAAGAAATACTTTTGCATAGGTGGAACATCTGTTCCTTGTGACAGAAAGAAAAACTGTTCTGTTCTGGGTTCAATCCCAGTGTATGACAATTTTTTTTTATAACTTGAAGTTCCCAGTAGTAGCACGGAGACTGATTTTGTGGCCGGTGTTTGGCTTATTTCTCTATTACATGGGACGTATTACTTAGTACTACACACCTCTACCTACTCCTTCTGAGAAATACAAGCGTGATGTTATATTAATTTATTTAATGATGTTTCTCTACAATTATTTGTATTTACGGTAAATTATCGTCAATAATTATGTTCTCTGTCCATATTAGGCATGTTTGAAAATGTCGCGATTGATCAAAAATAGATCTGTTAATGCTTGATTTAATCGAGATTCGATTCTAGTATGTTCGAATTGAATTGATTTGGAGATCGTATTTTTTTCATGAGAGACTGACAAGTGACAAGTGACAATTTAGTAATATCAAAAATAGGAGCGCCAAATACGATACGATTTGTGAATATTTCCTAAGATTTATTATAACCATACGTTACAAACACACATCACATCACAAATCATCTTTTGTCATACCATAATATTAATACCATAACAAGTATGACAATATCCTACGTTACTTATAATAACACGTACTTACGTCTCTACTTCTTCCATACTTGTAACAATATTAATAATAACGTCTGTATCTAGTCTACAATATTGCTCTTTTTAAAGAACACATTTATAATTAATGCAGTAACGATAAGTGTTTTTTTAATATTAAATATTGAAAAACTCGTAAGTTATCATTTAGTAAGACGTAAAATACAATCCTTTCTAAACGATCGTTAGAAAATCCTGAATAATTTTACGAATATTTTTCTTCAGCATTATTCTAACTAACCTATACAAAATCGAGTATGACCTCATTCATTAGGTATAGTAGGTTTTTTAAATTATACTTTTAGGGAATAATATAAAAGAATATAAAGAAATGGTAATTTTATATTTTTATTGTAGCTTCTTTTTGAAATTTTATTCGAAATCAATTCAAAATGTATTTCATTAAATTCAAAAGTCGATTATAATCGATTGGGCATCCCTAATCATTTTTCAACACCACATGATGTTTGGCGAAGATGGCGGCGATTACATATAATGTTATTAGTCGAGTAAAATACTTTTTAATGTTTATTTTTGCATGCAGCTAGTCCGTGTTATAAAAGTATTTGCAACTAACATAATAAAATAGAAAATTAATTATCGTGTATGTCCGCTGCTTTTATTACACAGGGCGATTTTGGACATTGTCCTTTATCAATTTTTTGGGATTTTGGAACAAGCTCACTCTATTGTGATGTACATCCGAATAAGCCATTACCATCACAAATCGAGCAATCAATCAGCGCTCTCTAAAATGCGACGTCATGCAAGACTAGTGCAGGGGTAAAACCCAGCAAGAGGTCTGTACAGGCTCAATTCATTATCTTTTCGACGATTAAGTGGTTTGTGCACCATCTTTTTCAGCCCTTACATTTTCTTTACGCGTTGACTAACATTAAATAAAATTCTCAAACTTTCTACTGGCCTAATTAAATTAATCATTCTCATCCATCTCCACGCAACAACACAGTAGTATCCAGATCAAATTCCTGAAAGTTAAGATAGTAGGAAGTATCCGTAATCGTTTATGAACTAGACCGACCTTTAAATAAATTAGTAACCTAGCGAGGACAATTGTAGAGAACACTAATAACTTTTTTTCATTTTAACATAAAAATGTATTAACATGTATTTAAATGAATTATACTTTATATAATTATCTGTTTCTTCACAAGTAATTTATTTAATAAAGTTTCTATCTTTTTATTGGCATTATCTTATCTTCGATTTGCCTCATCAACTGAAAGGACAATTCACCGACATTCATAATAATAATAATATAACGATTCTGGCAAGCATTTGTTAGTTGATAGTTTATACCATTTGACATCGATACTATTTCAATTTTTTAAAGGAATTTACACCAGATACCCCGTTAAAGTGGAAAAAGAAACTAGCGATCAAAATCTTTCCTGAACTTCTCAAAGGCTTCACTTTGGTAGATTTTGGTTGATTTTTAAACAGCCAATCTGTCAAATGACCCTTTGTTTCTTGTTTGTGTTGATAAAACTAAGATTTATCGCTTGTAATAAATTTGAAAACTCGCCGGTACTACTCTGCTAATGTCTATAACCATTCCACGCCTGCCTGATCTTGAGCATCGATAAGGTTGTGCGACAATCGACTTGAAATATCCTCCTTACGCGAATGTGTTCATGTAAAATCTCTTGTACGCCTCACGATCCAATCTGTAATATGTACTGAATCTTTTTAGGGTTACGTACCTCAAAAGGAAAAAATGGAACCCTTATAGGATCACTTTGTTGTCCGTCTGTCTGTCAAGACCCTTTTTCTCAGGAACGCGTGAAGGTATCAAGCTGAAATTCATATATAAATACTCAAGTCTACTGTCCCTTGGAGCTGTGAAAAAATCAAACTTCTAAGCCAACGCAATCAAAAGATACAGCCGTTTATGCCGCAAATTTTCGACATTCGCAAGGTATACAGGGTACTTCCCGTGAACTCAGAATCTTAAAATTTGGTACGAAGCAACGTATTATACACACACGAACAGAAAAGCATAAACTTTTAGTTACATCATATAATAAAAATATTTTTAATAATTTTAAACTTATATACCTACGGATTTGTTCGGAACCCTCGGTGCGCGAGTCCGACTCGCACTTGGCCGGTTTTTTTTCATAACTCGGCTATTCTCTTTAATAATTTTTTTAGTGTTGGCATGTTTCCAAGTAACAGCTGTCAAAGTGTGACCACGTTTTTCCACATTTCTCATAGTTAGTCGACCGTGCTGAAATTTGTTATACGAGCGGTAACCGGTTGTTTTTTTAAAAGTTTTTATCCATAAATGCCGTTTAAAGTCTATCAAAGGATTCGTCCGGTTTAAGGCGACATTTTAAATTGCAAAAAATCGATTGTGTAAAAATTTTACCGACGCAGATCTATATTTCAAGGAAACGCGAGTTTCAATTTAGCTCGTAAAAATGTATACGGAAATTTGAAACTGTAACATTAATATTTTTTACTTGTAAATAATCGTATCATAAATTTATATGATAATTGACCAGTTTTTTAATGCAAAAAACTTTATCGCAAACTTTCTCCGTTACTCGCCTTCCGTATCTATATGGTTCATCCATCCTGGTTATTATAGGTAAGATAAGCAACGAATGTTGCTACAACGAAAAGACAAGTCAGATTGTAAAGACAAACTTAACTTTACAGCGAAAAAATATCTTCTATCGTACTTCAATCGATATCAAGATCAATGCCCCAGCTGCAAATGTAAGTTAGTAATGGCAATAAATATTTATGTAATACTAGCTTTCGGCCCGCGACAACTTTCAAGTGGCTACTATTATTATTTTTTATTTTTTCTTTGAATGATATTTCATATAAGTTTTCAAGTTTTTCGTTTTAAGCTCGAACGGGAAATTAATGAATTGCTCCACGAATACTCCCAGTTACTTATTACAGTTGTTTCTAAAACATTTTGTGGAGAATTATAACTTGCAGTCTAGTTGCGTTGCGAAATTAAGGTAGACTACGATTTTTTTAACAATATCAGGATTGCTTCAACTTAAGAATAGGTGGTCAGCTATAAGGTTTCAAACTGTTTATAAAATAATTGGGGTAGTGGATGACGTCATCGGTTTGAATAACAGAATCAAAATATTTATGTTCGACAACTTGTTCGTCGAAAGACGAAAGTGCTTAACAACTAGTAATTAATTCTTAAGCATTCGCTCACTAGCCTAATGTGCAGTACCCTACTCAATACAAGTAATGCACCTATTCTAACTGTAATTAAAAAAATGTGTGTGTTACTATGAATAAACACGTGAACCGATTTCATAAATCGAATCCACTAAAAGATGAAACTTCGATAATCAAAACTTTAATTAATACTTTTTTTGTCACTAATATCGATATATTGAGAGTTAAGTCCAATAGTTTAAGGACTAGACTTATAATGTAATCAATGTAATTCAGTAAGTACACCAACGCACATAGCAACAAAACTCGACACCATCCTTTTCACCTGGATGCTTGGCGGTCCACCACTGTACGCTTTACTAGGAGTTTTATACCTCGTACGACTTCCGTGTGGAATCTTTTACCACTGGTACACAATAAAAAAGTAAAAAATAAAAAACTTTATTGATATATTGTGTACATGTAACGACCTGCAAAATTATAGCTACATTATAGGGCTAATAAACTATTTTTTTCTGACTTTTAACCCATCTGAAACAGTTCAGCACCACCCACTCCATCAATCTAAAACCGCTAAAGGGACTTTCATAAAGCGCATAAGCCACAACCACATAGAAAGGGTTTATGTACCTTTGTGGTCTATAGTAAATAATTTATGTATTTTTAAATTATAATACTATATAGTTCTTATTCTTCATCATCAATCCGTAGAAGTCCATTGGACGCTACTGCCCGATGCCATTCTGGATATTTTACGTTTGGCAAAATCCAGACGAATTGACGGCTCCGTGGCGCAGTGGCTTAGCAATCAGTTGTTGCGCTGGGGGCCGTGGGTTCGAATCCCGCATGGAACAAGTATTTGTATGGCCTACAAATAATTGTTCCGGGTGTGGATGTTTGTCCTTGTGCAATTTATGTTTGTAAACTGCCTCCACGACACAGGAGAAAATCCTAGTGTGGGGGTAACGTTATTCAAAAGAAAAAAAGAAGATCAAAAAAAAAGAAGATCAGATGGTCCGATGCTCCTGTCTGAAGCCATAAGATTTTTCGGGCATTTTCCGTAGTAGTAATAGTAGTAGTTAGTTTACAATTCATTAAATTGCTATTAATATCAAATCACTCATTTTATTATTACGGTTTAACCAAACATTAAAATTAGTAAGAGTAAAAAGTCGACAGTATGTAGAAGTAGAGGTACCATATAGTATATATATTATATATGCCTTATGTCAAAAAGTAGTGCATAATTAATCTCAGGTTTAGACTAAAAAAAGTCCCGCGGAAATAAATGAACTAACATGATCTCCATGTACTACAGTAGTCACTTTTACCCTCCAGTTTTATTAAAAAAAACTCTGTAACAGACGCAGCGAAACGGCTGATCAGTTGATATTAGCTGAAGTGGTAAGGGGCGGCCATGTAATTAGAAGAACAGATAGCCGTTGAAAAGTTATCAAATGGCAGCATCGTACCGGTAAGCGAATTGGACGGCGGTTCCCCAATAGATGGAGTGACAACCTGGTAAAAAATGCAGGAAGTTGATGGGTGCAGGAGGCTCAGCATTATTTTTTTTTATAGAATAGGGGGCAAACGAGCATGCGGCTCACCTGATGGTAAGTGACTACCGCCGCCCATGAACAACCGCAACACCAGGGGAATTGCAGATGCGTTGCCGGCCTTTTAGAAAGGTGTAAGCTCTTTTCTTGAAGGTTCCTAAGTCGTATCGGTTTATGTTATTATGTTAATGTCTTTATTTTCTATGAGTTTATACATGTTCTACAATAAAAATGAATAAAATCAAAATCAGATTATCTTCCAAAGAGTTATTAAAACTATTTATATTTAAATAAAACTAATTTTACGGATTTTATCGCGTATATTAACTTATTTTATATTCCCGACGTTTCGAGCACTTTACAGCACCCATGGTCATGTGGGGGGGGGGGGACCTAGGGTGTATGCCGTCCTAATGTCATAGTTAACCACGGTTACCTCCAGATTAAAAACTATAAATTTTTGTTCCGACCTACGCATTATGAACTTACAGTATCTTGAAGTCTTGCAGTTGGGTTGGGATTTAACTTTATTAATTATGGGATCCCAATCAGATCGTAGAACCCAGCCATCTTCTCTATTGAAATTAGGATGTTTTTAAACACATAGCTGATGTGAAGAATCGACGCTCCGGGAAGTCTGCAGTCTGTGAACACGTACAGGATCGCCGCTGTTACATTAGATTTGCTAGACTACAAATCCTCGCTAAAGAACACCGATTCCTGCCATGGATAATTCGCGAGGCTATTGAAATCAGAAAACATCCATATTTCAATAAAGAAGATAGCTGGATGCTACTGCTTGGGATCCCATAATTAATAAAATTAAATCCCAACCCAAGCATACAACTGCAAGACTTCAAGATACTGTAAGTTCATACTGCGTAGGTTGGAACAAACATTTATAGTTTTTAATCTGGAGGTAACCGTGGTTAAATATTACATTGGTACATCATACACCTCAGTCCCCCCCGTGACCATGGGTGCTGTAAAGTGCCCGAAACGTCGGGAATATAAAATAAGTAAATATACGCGATAAAATCCGTAAGGTTAGTTTTATTTGAATGTGTAGTGTTCGCGTAAATCATTAACTATTTATATTATTAGTTAACTTTTGAAACTTTTAATGTTGATTACCAATATAAGAATATAATTGATACTAATTTAATTCTATTAAGTAGGAGACAATTTAAATATACGGTATTTTCAGTCAGGAGGTAGTGAATAAATTTCACAATCACTCGAAATATTAATTAGTTAAAAGGAACACAATATTAATTAGTTACTGGTATCAAATTCAGATCAATGTTGTCTTTGCTTCATTTTCTAGTATATATCAGAAAATTAATTAATATTTTAATCAATGCCAAACACTAAATGAAGCAGGAGGTATTTGCTGTCAAAAGATTTCTCAGAACTAGTTGAATATTAATTTCTATAGTTACTAGTGTGCCGTTTATTCGCGGCATATCCCACATCATTCTAAAAGTGTCGTAAAAGGCGTCATTATTTTGATTGGCTGTTATGGAATGATAAGAATGGATCGTTATTAAAGCTGCTCTAACTGACTTTGAAACAGGACCAGATTATCAATTCGATTATATAGAGAATAGCTGATTTCATTGATTTTGATATATAGGTAGATTATATTTGATTATACCTTAATACCCTAATAGACATTTTATATGAATTTATACAGAATATTACCGCCACACTTGAAATAATAAAAGTAAGAAAATAATTTACATTTAAATGACCAGGCTAATAATATGACGCTGTTTAATGATTTTTTTATAAAAGTTACATCTGACACACTGATAAGGCAGAGGTTTTTTTTATAGGATAAGGGTGACAAACGAGCACACAGTCCGCCTGATGTTAAGTGGTTGCTGTGGCCCATAGACATCTACATCTATCCTCTATTACAAATCAAAATGTAGATGCGTTGTCACCCGTGTGGACTAAGATGGAATGCCTCATTTCCAGTAAAAAGGGCCTCCGGCCACCTGCACTCACCAAGCGAAACGCAGAGGTAAACCGCTACTTCACGCTGGTTTTCTGTGAGGTCGTGGTACCACCCCGGTTCGAGCCGGCCCATCCGTGCGACAGCAAAAGCTGCCGCATGGCTCTACCACTGTTAAATGATGTGAATCTCCATGAGTGATGTGCGTTAACCCAATCAATACGCGAATATGGACTAGAAGTCGGGAACTGAGGCTAGGCTAGACTATGCCTATAAAAACCTAAATGGCGAACTAATTAAAAAGAGAAATTATTCAAATTTTATTATAACAATATTTAATTAACATATTATGTACAAAGCACAACATGTTTGTGTAAGCAAATGAAGGTGGAGTGCCATTTTATTAAATTATCATAATGCCTTGTGGTAACTTTCACTGAATATGCGATGAGGCGCGACCAGTAATACGCTTAGCAGCTCCTGTTGAGACATATTTTATTGATGGTTCAAACAACAGAGATCTCAGAATTTTTACAGATGGCTCAAAAACTAATACCGATACAAGATCTAGAGCTTTTTCAGATGCCCTCAATATTTATATTTGTCGCTGCTATATACCATACAGAACAGCCTTTCATGCAGAATGTATGAATGGGTGTGAATCAGGCACCGATTGCAATCTCAGAGCAGCAATGTAGTGAACTTTGCACTAATACACGAATAGTTCCATGCTACAGTGAGTATAGAGGCAACGACGTGACAGACGAACTAGTCCAAAGAAGGATCAGCTCTAGGTTTCAAAGGGCCGTAACCGATCATACCGATTCACTTTAGGTATGTTCGTTCACTGGTTCGTAAACACTTATCAACATGCTCAGCTTTGAACAAGCCACGAAGATTGCAAGCTCCAACACCAAAGGTATTCTTGCCTGCAGTAAATGGTCGTATCTTCAAGAAAAGGCACTTGTTTTGGCTCGCCGCTCACTTAGCGGTTAGCCACCGTAGAGTCTACATCACCTGAGGATGCCTCGTGTAGAGGCGAAACACGTGTCGTATTATCGTCAGTGGTGTGTCTTGCCTAGTGTAGTGGTGTTGGAAGTAGCGGTGCTGGGATTAGTGGTGACGGGGATAGTGCACGCAATTGAGGGAGGGCGGTAGGTGCTTCTTCATACTAGGTAGTAAATTTTTGTAAAAGCTTTTATGTAATGGATTTCCGCAAAGTAACGCCTGATTCTATTAATTGTATCTTCAAGAGGCTAACGCAACTGAACATGGCCCAGATCAGGATAGAAATAAGAGATGACACAACATGGTTCTTTTGATAAGCATCAATTTGTTTACCATAGGTGTTACACTGTGTAACATGCGTACTACGTGCATGAAAAAAGAAGAAACAGCGAAGAAATATAACTCCATCACAATAATATTACGACAAATAAATGTCGTTTATAATTTAAAACTCTTTTCTCATAAATTCGCTTTATCTAATTACCTTAACATTAATTTAAATTCGGTAAACATGTTAAAACGCACGTGTTTACGTAAGGAAATGAAAAGAGACCGCCAAGGTACGAATTACCATAATGTTTTGTGGCAATTTTCATTGAGTATTTGATGAGATAACAGCAGTACTACGCTCAGTTAGGATTTGGGCTTGGTTTTCGCATGATTTTGTATTACAATTTTAATTTAATATTAGGATTTTGTATAACAATTATTTAAAAACATATTTTAATCTTCACAACATAAATAAATATAAATGTAATTATTAATTAATTAAACTGTTATTAAGAAGCATCCCAAAAGACTAGTGCAGTGTGTATTTTTTTTTTCTTTGATTTTTGGAAAATATTGATCAAAATGTGTACAAATAATTCAAAATTTTATATCATTAGCCTCAAGCAGTTTCTACATTTAAACAACATATTTTTTACGTTAGTTACAAAGAAACTTCAACATCAAGTTGTTTATTTTTTTAATGTCAAATGTAAATCCATTATAATTGTTTTGAAATATGTCAACGCTATTGTATTTCTCGTTATATTTTACATGACTTTACTACAAAGCAATTTTCATAATTATTTGTTCTACAAAAATGTTTTGTTACGGCGAAAACTGACTCTAGTAAATTAAAAAAAAACAATTTTCTAAAAAGATAAGGAGTATTTATTATTATTAGAAATAACTATAATAAATAAAGGAAATTTGAAATTAAGACGTTTTATGTATTTAATTTATTGAAATCCGTTCTTTAGACCATAATTAGGTATTTAGAATATTGAGGATTCCAGACGGTTGAAGCATATTCTATATATTAAATTCGAACGGACGAGTTACAAAGCAAATTTAATGTGACAGAGTTTTTAAATTCTGTAGTTTGTCTAAACCTAAAACCTAACATTTTGAAAAACCTAGATATAATGTTTTATATAAGTGTATAAAATGTTAACTGCCTGTGAGATTTGGCAACCACAGCTTTTTATTTTTCCGTTACCTCCCACTACACCCGCGGGTCGATATAGGGTTGTGGATATTCTTACACCACGTCAACACGATAAGTAGAGAGTTATAGGGACGACAAAATTTAACTCCTAGATTATGATCAAGTTCAAGCTCAAGCAAATACCAAATACTCCAAGCAAATAGAAAATTAATTTGTAGGAAGTAAAATTGATAAAATAAATAAGAACATACATATTTGTGAAGCGAGCCAATGCCAGCGAATGTCCGCTTAACGTTCAGTGAGATACCGTGACGGCGCAATTTTCTCTATCTTAATAGGTTTTAGTAACACGACCAACGTAGAATAAATCTCAAGCCCGCAGTGCTAACTGAAATGAAAATAATCCAACTTTTTCAATTTACACTTTACGAGCATAACATAAACATTTATTTCTAGTTTACCCATAGCTTGTTCGTAGAACATACGAGTATGTATCCAGCATGGCCGTTAGTTCCATGACACATCAAACTGCATAATATCGTTCGATTATTTCGAACAATTTTATTCTAAGCCTTTGGTTTTGATACAGGGCTTTTAGTTTTCATAAGAGACCTAATGACAGAGTACGTTTTAAGTAGACTTAGTACTGACCACTATTTGTATTTCAACTGGCTCAGAAATGGACTTGACGCCCGCACCAGTGTTCAGTTTTATGAAGTCCGGAACATTGTGCTCATACACTGTGACCAGGAGCTTTGCTGAAGCTGGCTTTTGTCCTCCGTACATTGTTGAAAAGTGAATTACTGGCAGGCTTCACTACAAGATCCAAGACAAATATTGGCCGAAGTCTTTACTATTTCTTACACCCAACTTATACTACAAAACACTTAAAGTAGGGACTGACACAGCATTATGAATTACTATTCGCGCCTTTTAACAACTAACCTCCAGAATAAATTCTAATAGTAAAGAAAGTTCTTTACCGAGTAATATTCTTTTATTTAAATAATTTTGTAAATGAAATTATTTTTCTAAATTATATACATTATTTCATAGTACGACTATGTATGACAGTAATTTTAGTTATTATTACATCTGTCAGAAATATTTGTGTACCCCGTTTATTACTAAATGTTACTCAGATAACTCTTTATTGCTCTAATCATGTTCATAACCCACATTCCCAAACTATTATAGACCATTACTTATATAATTTGTTTTGTTCGAGACACATTATTTCTATAAGTACCGTCAAAAGTAAGCAATATTTACGGGATCACTTACGAGCGATAATTCTTTATATATTAATATTAAAAACGAGTTTATATCCATCTCAAATTACACTAACATATATGTTATTAATTGATCATAATGAATAATACATGCCTTAGTATATTTTACCAGAATACAAGAGGTCTCCGTACCAAAACCTTAGAATTTTATAGGAATTTAAATATAAACAATTTTGACATAGTCATTATTACGGAGACCTGGCTTCACGATGGTATTTTAGATGGTGAACTCAGTGACTCTGGATATGATATTTTTCGGTTGGACCGTGATCTAACCTCCACAAACACATCTCGGGGTGGGGGGGTCATGATACTGGTGCGAAGGGATCTCGAAGCATTTATCATAAATGATAATGGGGTTGTACCACCGACGGAAATAATTTGGGTTACCATACATGCTAAATCTTTTAATTCAGTCGTGGGCTCTAACTTACATATAGCTGCTATCTATGTACCGCCTAATAATCAGTTACCTTTTATTATTGATAATGTATTGCAGAGCGTTTCACAAGTTTATGCATCACATAATAATGACAACTTTTTGATAGTAGGTGATTTCAATTTACCATCTATCCAATGGACTTCTCAACTAGGGCCAATACATACTAACAGGTGCTCATTAGCAATTCAAAATGCAGGTAAATTACTTTTGGAAGAGTTTAATCTGCTGGGATTAGAACAATGTAATTATACAAAAAACCACTATGGTAATACCCTTGACCTGGTATTTAGTAACTTTTCGGCATCATGTAATCTCTCCTGTACCTCATTAGTAAACGAAGATCGCGCCCATCCTTGCCTCTTAATTGACGCCTCGAACATATTAGTACGCCCTCTTATAGAACAAAAGTATATATTTAAACGTAATTTTCATAAATGTAATTTTGAAAAAATGATAAAATATTTAAAAAAGTTTAATTGGTGCGAGCTATTTAACTCTTGCGAATCAGTAGACTGCGCTGTTAATTGTTTTACCTCAGAATTACACAAGTGTATAAACTTATATGTTCCCGAACGTAAGGTTAATATAAGTAACAAAAGTTATCCTTTGTGGTATAATAATAGCCTAATTAGAATTCTAAAAGAAAAGTCAAAAATGCATAAGAAATGGAAACTTTTTGGGAATGAGCTGGATTACCGGGAGTTTTCCGTATTAAGAACAAGAGCAAAACAAGTTGAACATGATCTTTACAACCAATTTATAACTCATGTTCAAAATCAAATTAAAGTTTGTCCCAAAAAAATGTGGCAATACGTAAAATCTAAAAAAGGTAAATCTAACTATCCTAAAACGCTAACCTATGGTTCGGATGTTTATAATAATGGAACAGAAATATGCAACGGATTTAATAAGTTCTTTGAAAGTGGGTTTGCTAAATCCCAAACAAGTATAGATTTATCAACCCTTAATTTACCCACAAGTAGTGAGTCTAGTGTTATTAGTAAAATTAATATAAATGAAAACTACTTACTTAAACTTCTAAAATCAACTGACCCCAATAAATCGGCTGGTACAGATAATATCCCCCCTATATTTATACGTAACTGTGCTGAAGCTCTGGTTTGTCCCCTAAAAATAATTTTTGAAAGATCTTTGTCCGAATCTTTTTTTCCTACTAAATGGAAAGAGGCCAATATCATACCAATTCATAAAAAATCATCTAAATCCAAAATCGAAAATTATAGGCCAATTTCCATTTTAAATACTTTCAGTAAAATATTTGAAAAGATCGTTTATGACCAAATCTACAGCACAATAGCGAAAGGCGTAAGTCACGCTCAGCATGGTTTCTTGATGCGGCGCTCGTCTGTGACTAATCTTGCGGAGTTTTTTGAGTTCGTTCTTAATAATATGGAACGTGGGGGGCAAGTTGACGTTGTGTATACAGACTTCGAAAAAGCCTTTGATCGCGTGAATCACATTATCTTGCTCGCCAAACTAGAAAGATTGGGAATACATGGAGACTTGTTACGTTGGGTAAAATCCTATCTTTCGAACAGATCTCAGGCCGTAGTAGTTGGTTCTTACAGGTCTAACTTCATCAATATTCCCTCCGGGATTCCACAGGGATCTCATCTAGGTCCATTATTATACAATGCATATATATATGACATATTCACCTGTTTTGACTCCACAAACTACCTCTTATATGCGGATGATAAGAAAATCTTTTATAAAATTAATAATATTCAAGACTGCCATACCCTTCAAAGCACTTTAAACAAACTGTCGTATTATTACTCTGTTAATAATATAACTGTAAATGTACTTAAATGTCAAAAAATATCATTCACACGCAAAAATAAACCTATAAAATTTACATATAGTATAAATAACATCCCAGTTGAAGAAGTAGATGAAGTTCGTGATTTAGGCATTACACTTGACAAGAAACTGACAATGACTAAACACGTGGATACTATAGTGCAAAAAGCTTACAAAAATCTAGGATTTGTTCTACGTATTTGCAAACCTTTTTCAGACATAAACTGTATTAAAAGTATTTACTACGCGCACGTTCGAAGCGTTTTAGAATACGCAAGTAGTATTTGGTCTCCCTATTATATTACCCACAAACAACAAATTGAAAGTGTTCAGGCAAAGCTCATAAGGCACCTAAATTATAGAACTCACACTTATTCTGATTATGTTACAGGCTGCCGAAATCATAAAGTAATGTCCTTAGAAAATAGACGTACTCTCTTAGATATGATGTTTTTGTTTAATATAGCTAATGGCTACCTGGATTCCCCGATTTTGCTATCTGCTATAAATGTAAATGTACCCAAGAAGCGTACAAGACACACCCCTTTATTCGCTCCCAACGCTCGAAATACTAACTATGGAAGAAACTCACCCTTGACTCGGATTTGCTCAATATACAATAAAAAATTCTCGAACTTAGATATATTTTACATGTCCAAAGATAAATTCAAACAAGAAGTTCTCAAGCTTTTACGGTAAATAACTTATCTATTTGCATACCTATTATTATAACATTAAAGTATATCATTTCATATGTTGTTTATTTTTTTTTTATATTGATATATTATAAATAATACGTATGATAAAACATTTATTTATATATCTATAGACCCATACCTACACGAACACACACACACACACACACACACACACACACACACACACTCACACACACACACACACACACACACACACACACACACACTCACACACACGCACACACATGCGTGCGTGCGCGCGCGTGCGCACGCGCATACCTCTTAGTCATAGTTTACTAGTTTCACCTTGTTCTTATTTGATATGTATTAAGAGTAGGAGATACCATTTAAGATTTATACAGGGAAACCTATAATTGGCTGTTATAATCATTTATAAATTATTAACATTGTATATTCATAAGAGCTGTTGGTTTTCTAAATAAATAAATAAATAAATAAATAAATAATATATATAATAAAATATTTTATTTTATATATAATAAAATTTAAAGAATTTGCACAACCGACTTCAATATAAATTATGAAGAATTACTCAAAAATTATTGGTCAGACCTTGATCAAATTTATAATGTAAAAATGTAAAATTATATAGTACCGCATGAAAAGCACCAGCTTTCAAGTAAAAAAAGAATCATCGAATTCGGTTAATCCAAAAAAAGTTATGAGGTAACTCACAACACAAAAATACAGTCAAATTGTGTACCTCCTCCTTTTGAAGTCAGTAGAAAAGTAATAAAATCTAATGTAATTGTAAGTTGAGACAATTGTGATATGTTGACATACTGCAAATTTTCCGGAGCGCCGGTGCTTTACATTTTCATGGGTCGTTTTGTTTGTCATATGTAACAGTGACCAATTTCACAATCAACCTTGTACATCCTGCATCTTGTAGAGCAATATTATACTTGACGGATGGTAAGAACTGACTGATCTTCTTATGTTATGTCGATACTACAGCCCGTGAATACATATATTTTCTGCATATATTTATTACAACTAAATGTACCTAACATTACCACTGTAATAATCTCACCAAACTAACATCAGTTTGCCGGTAAGTGCACGCTCTTAAAACTATATATGCCTTATACCCATAATTTTTATATACAACTTAAAACACTACGAGTATTAATTATTTTACAAAATAGAAAATACTCAAACAATTTACCCTTATAACTTTGGGTTAAAAATAACTTTTTATAGAGGATTATAACATCCATTACCAATACAGCCTATTAAAGTCCATTACTCAACATAGGCCTCCCCCATAGATAGCCTCATAAGTGGGATTTTGCCATAGATACCACTTTGCACATATACACAGAGCTTGGCAGGCGGGTCGTCAACTGCAGTTTTTTATTATTTCGAGTTATTATCATAAAGATTTTGCTACCCTTCTCCCGCTTTAGTTTCTCTCTGTCTCTTACGACACCCAAGGGACGCTATGGTGTAGTGAATAATTTATACCACCACTACACGGTGTGCCGATGTAAGAACCAGGTTAATAACATAAATTCGCACAATTAATTTTTATGAGGAGGTGTTTCTCCTGCAACCAAATTCAAACAAAAAAGGACTGAAGTCTATGTTCGAATGCTTCTCAACTTGTTATTATATTGGTACTTTTTATTATTTCTGTCATGTACACGTACCTACTTTTTAACACATGATCTTCACTACAATATATAGTAAAGCAAAAAGCAATTATTGCAGTAATACAGGTATTATAGAACAAAAGTGCATAGAATACATCTGAATCTTTCACGCTCCAGAAAATTGTTCCGTTCTGGCGCGACATGTGACAAGGAAATGGTTTCCTGCCGAGACCTTACGTTATTGAAACTCCAATAGCACAATATATTTTATCTAAAATGGCTTTTGAGACTATTAATTTTATTTAGCAAATTACTTATTGGAAATAATGACTTTAGATATGAGTTGGGGGATGACTCGAACTTTAGACCTAGTCAGTTTGAATAGCCTATTATTTAGAGGATGTCGTGGGGGTCATGGTTGAATAGGGGCAAAAGTTCTCATTACACTCCTAGGAGGTCAAAAAGGAAGTTCTTACAGTCTTTAGTTAACGCATCCGACTTGATAATATGAGAAATATATGGTCGTTCCAGTGGGCCATTAAGGTCAGAGTCAAGGACTGAGAGAGAGAGGAAAAGCTTCCTAACGGCAATCTAAGTTATTGAATATCTGTGACTCATCGATTTTCTATTGAATCGATTCAAAACGAACGAATTCAAAAACAAATTATAACAGAAAAGTTGAGTTGACAATTTTTTTTTATTTGTTGCTTTTATTTTTAAATTGTCACATATTCTCAAAACCCGTAAAATTTTTGCATATGCAAATGTTCAGTACTGTTCTTCACCGCTGTACTGGATAATTGACATTAAGTGAAATGTGCTTAACTTTATGAACTTAATTTCATGAAGTAAGAAGAACAGTTTAATCAAATAATGAGCACATTTCAGTTTTATGCTTGTATAACTGAAATGTGTAAATCTAAAAATTAACTTTATGAATTCTTTAAGCGAAAAGTAATTGGACACGCCATTATGTCCTTAAACATTATGCTACCACACTCTCTAGTTAGTTACTGGCAACAAAATAGTAAACCATAGACGTATATCTGTCTTTTCAGTTAAACTGGTTCTAGTTCCTCGTCAACCAGTAAAAGTACACTGTTGGAACGCTCCATTGATTTTGCTCCTCTTCATCGGCTTTATTTATTATATTGGCCATGAAATCTTTCTGGCATTTCCTATATTAACTTAAAATAGTATTCAATGATAAAATAATTAAATACTACTAGGTTTGTATTCTTACTAAAAGGTCAAAATTTTTAATTATTTTGGTAGGGTTGACACATGAGGGTAGTATTAAATAAACAAAACGTTTATCAGCTTTTGATTATGTACCTATAACAAAATATTTTGAATTAAAAAAGTCTTTAGGACCGTTGTAATTTGAAACTTTATGAAATGAAAAAGCGACCCTAAAAATAGACAAAATATATATTGGAGTTAGCCTGCAAGGGAAAGAGAGAAACAGAAACAGAAACAGAAACAGAAACTTTTTTATTCAATATAGATTATAAATAATACTTATTGAAAGTCACTCTTTTGTTTGATTACCACTGGTTCGGAAAAAACCTCTGTCCTGGGAAGAACCAGCAAGAAACCCAGCGGGACTTTTTTTTAAATAACAGCTTACAATCATGATGTTACACAAATTAACAACACAACAAATAAGAAATAGCTTGGTAGCGATCACCTCATTTCCAGGGGTTATTATCATCCATAAATTCCTTAATATTATAATAACCCTTTTTATACAAACTTAGTTTAATAAAGTTTTTGAACTTTGAACAGGCCAAACTTTGTATATTTTTTGGAATTTTGTTGTAAAAGCGTATACATCGCCCCAAGAATGAATTACTGACTCGATGGAGTCGAGTAACTGGTACTACTAGCTTGTGTCTGTTCCTAGTATTTACAGAATGAATATCACTTATTTTTATAAAACTACTTTTATTTTTGTGTACGTACATTACATTTTCATAAATGTATTGAGAATACAGTAAAGTATAGTGTTTCCTATTACCTCAGTCTCCTCTTTGTAAAGTGCTTTAAAGGTGGTTAATATATATTTTAACAGTTAAAATAAACAGCTATAAAAAATAACAAGTTTATGAAATAATTAAAGTTCATCTCTACATATAAAAATCAATTGCTCTTCTTTTGTCTCGCTAAAACTCAAAAACGGCTCGACCGATTTTCATGAAACTTTTTGTGTGTGTTTGTATATGTCCCTGGATGGTGTATATTCAAATTTGGACCCGGTAGGTAGCGCTGTTGTAGAGATCCAGAAATCACCTGGATCAAATCGCTAGTATTGAATAAAATTATCATATCCAATCCATTCATAAAAATCTCCGATTCCATAACTTGAGGCCATCTAGCGTCTATTTTACATACCATCTTGAGAGTCAATCAATTTTCGTTCGATAAAATGACTTTACCTCTAGAATGAAGCAGACAGAGTAGATAGATTTGAGCAGAAGTTACTCGCAATTTTCTGAGGGTTTCACTTCTACTGCATGTGAACTGCACACATTTCTTTTTCAAACTACTTATTCTAAATAGGAGCTGGAGGAAGAGATAGACAAATTTCGCTGGAATATTACAGGATTATCCGAGAAGAGAGGGGGAGGACACGGTAATCCTCGAATTGGGCAACTTGTTCTATCAGCGGGAGGGCAACCTTGGGTTTTGCCCAGGGTTGCGTACCTTATACTCAGAATCACCAAACAGTATTTGTTGAATGTCAGGTTTACGCACCAATCTCGGTACATCTCGATGAGGAGGTGGAGGAAATGTCTGAGGATATCTCTAAAGCCATGCATTTCTCCAAAACCTACTATACGGTGTTAATGGGAGACTTCAACGCAAAACTAAGTACAAGAGAGAACGGTGAGCTGAAGGTAGAGAAATTCGGAATAGGGCAACGGAACCCAAGGGGCCAGCAGTTGGACGACTTCATGGAAAATAGAGACTCTTTATAATGAACTCTTTCTTTCAGAAGCAACCCCACAGGAAGTCGACCTGGCCGCAACTGTTCGAGAAAAAATGAGATTGACTTCATTATGATGACTAGACGGCAACTGTTCAGTGATGTCTAAGTGATGGCGAGGGTGAAAATTGGTAACGATCACCGAATGGTTAGAAGCACATTGAACCTAAACGTTAAGTTGGAGAGGTCTCGTCTAATGAAGTCAACGCTCCGTACCCCTCGACCCAAAACTTTTCAGCTCGAGTTACAAAACAGTCTTCAGTGCCTAGAAGACTGCAATTCAGTGGATGGAACGGATTAGTAAGCTGAAGTGGCAATGGGCCGGCCATATAGCTCGAAAAACCGACAACCGATGGGAAAAAAGGTTTTCGAGTGGCAGTCTCGTACCAGAAGTGTAGTGAACTAGATGGAGTGACGGCCAGGTAATACATGCAGTAAGTCGATGGATGCAGGTGGCTCAGGAACGTGCTTTGTGGTATAACTTGCGGGAGGCCTATGTTCAGCAGTGGACTTGTGAATGGCTGTAATGATGATGATGATTATTATTGTTAATACACACAGTACTTACAGTAAACCATATTTTTTTTTAATATTTTATATGACACGTATTTTTTACATATTTGTGATTTTTAAATCAAACGAAAAACTTAAACAAGCACGATGCGTGACGTGTACGTAAACACTGAGTTTGAGCTCTGGCTGAGCCGTTTTAAAATAGTTTCTCTCTGTAGGTGACGAAACGGCAGTGCTCACGCGCACATACGTACCATATTGTATGAAGCATGGTTGTATGAACCTTATCCTCTGGTGGTTTCTTTACTCGTGTGGTTACGGTCTGGTGGGATAGATAGCCAGTATGATTCCCGCTGTGAGAAATTCCGTCTTATTCCTCAGAGATGACAATGCCTTCTTTGTATGAAGTTAGTTGCAGGTGTCAAATGCTACAGCAGCCACTTACCATCAGGTGAACTGTAGTTCGTTTGTCACATCAGTTTTATAAAAAAGTATGTAAAATAGAAGTTTTTTTTATTACTAATACATCTTTGTGTTTATTTAGAAAATCTTAGTCATTTTTTTTATTAAGAAAAATTGTAAATACAAAGTTTTTAAATTGCCTCTTCCAACTTTACACTAGGCGTGACTCGCAATAATGTTGACATGATGCTACAACATAATTCTTATACAAAGCACGTGTCAAAGTTAGGAGGACGTTGGCATCAATTGATGCTACTATAAATGAAAGTTTCTTAATATTATTCTATATACTGTATTCTGTATATTTAATTTGTTCTATAGTGTTATTAGTAATTCGTATAAGGTATGATGGGATTGGCATGTCGTTTCGATAAAAATCCCAGAAAAAATTAAGAGAAAAAGTTATTGATGTTTGTATTTAAGCATTACTTAGTACTATTATTTAATCATTTTTATGCTGTCTAAGATAAACAAATATAAGAAACAACACGTTATAGTGGTAAATTAATATAAATGTTAGCCGTGTAGTGGCAATAGAAGATAATTCATCACCATCACGGGATGATATATCCCGTAGGTGTCGTTGGAGGTGACTTAGCAAAATGCCACGTGAGATCTTATGATCTCAACTGAGAATAAAGATTAAAGTATAACTATCCTTATTTATACCAGATGTAAAATATCCTGATAGGCGACATACAACATGCTCAAAGATGCAAGACGTTTTGTGATTTGGACAATCTGCCCTAAAAGGTTATCGATTACGAAGAACTAGGATTTGCTCATCATGTGGATAAAGAAGACAGAAATAATTTTTGTGAAAATTTTGAAAGTCATCTCCACACAGCTCTAAAATAGCCAAGATCCATAACGCCTCGTGAAGACTTTTTCGTAGCTGGTTTTACAGACTTGCGGGAAAGCGTCGAACTGCCTAATGAGGCGACCCTTAAGAACACAAAGCTAGGTATCGTACGAGTATGCATAACAATACTCTTATCTTTACAATAACAATTTGAACTTGTTATTAAATGTCACATAAAAGCTTCTATCTTTTCATTCTTTTACCTCTGAAATACTTTTTCTAATAGATTATCCATCTATTGATGAAACAGTAAATTATACAGCGAAGAAGACATTTTAGTCATTATCCTTATTTACGTGCTCGGGAGGCTCACAAGCTCTTAATGGATTCGAGACATCGTCAATTTCCTTCAACGATTTCCATTCAAAGAATTTAATCATAAATCTTGGTAGTAAATATATAATAATAACGCTTCCTACTTTAGAAAATGATTTAAAATGTGTGTGTCAGATCCGACGAGTGACTGGAGTTTGCTCCTGATAAACGATTGTCTTAAAATATATACAATATGCAAAGTAGTAAATGATTTGAGCTATATTTTTTTTAATATATTACATATAAATACATTATTCGTTTCACTTATATTACATTATTCGTTTCACGCTATGAGATGCGCGAGTATGTTGCGTAGAGTAAAACTGTTTTTCATACCATGCGTTATATATTGAAACGAATCTTAAGGAGTAAAGTCCAATAAACTCCAATAATTTATTATTAGTTTAAAAAGTTACCACCACATTAGGAATTACTCCTGAATTATGGAGGAGATTTTACATACATTAATAGCACATGGACAAACATCCAGAAGCTGAAAAATAGTTTATAAGCCACAGCAATAAAATAAAGAAAAAGAATAATAAAGAAAAACTTCTTCTGTGCGAAATAAAAGCACGCGACGCCTAGCTTCGCAGCCCAACTAGCCTTTGCTTACTAGATACTGATGTTTTCTTTGTTTAAAAATAATATAAATCTAGCGTATACTGCTAGATTTCATACAATCATTCGACTTATCGGCCAAAATGGAAACACTTTCACTTTATCGATATATTACCACTGATGAGCAATGTAGGTTTTATGCTGATCTTCTTAACAAGTCCGTAACAGTCCACTGACATCTGTTTGTGGCAAAACTTAGCATATTGCTCGCTCTATGACAGGTCGGAAATCGCTTCTTCGTAGGCAGCCACGGCTTCTTCGACGCTAGAAAAAAACTTGCCTTTTATAATTAATAGAATCAGGCGTTACTTTGCGGAAATCCGTTTTTTTTTTTATAGGAGAGAGGGCAAACGAGCATGCGGCTCACCTCATGGTAAGTGACTACCGCCGCCCATGAACAACTGCAACACCAGGGGAATTGCAAATGCGTTGACGGCCTTTTAAAAAGGAGTAAGCTCTTTTATAAAAGCTTTTTAAAACATTTTCTTCGCAAACATCCGCGGTATTAAATTAAAATGGTTTGTCTTACCTAGTATGAAGAGCACCTCCCGTCCTCCCTCAATTGCGTGCACTACCCGTCACCACTAATCCAAAAAAATCTTTCCGATGCCCAGTTTCCAACAGATGTGTTATCCCTTTTACATAAAGGCCTAAAGTATAATTTAACACATTCGGTCTCCCAAAAATCGTTAGAGACTGTGGCCGTTGACGCGGAGATGACTATTGTGATCGGGAAGAAAGATAACATCATTAAAAGTTTGGTAGCTAATGAAATTCGGGCTGTGCCCGCGTCATCCCATTTAAATCCTGAGTTCCCTGTGTTTAAGTCACTAAGGCAGAGAATAAGGGAAAACGACGTTATTGTTACTAAAGCCGATAAGGGAAATACTGTTGTCATTATGGAGAGTAGCGGCTATGGCCGGAAAGTTAACGATGTTATCCAAGGTGACGACTTTGAGCTATTGGAATTTGACCCAACCAAAAAGTTTACTTCAGATATTAAGCTATGTATACAATAGACATCATATATTTTTCCCGATCACAACTTGTCTCGGAGCAGTCTTGTTCCAATGAATCCTCAAGCACCCATTTTATATTGGTTACCAAAAATACATAAAGAACATGTTCCTATTCTTCCAGTTGTCTCATTTATAGATGCACCAGCTTATTTCCTTGCCAAAAAATTAAACTTTTTTCTTCGAGAGAAATCTGAATTCAACCCCACTTACAGCTTTAAAAATAGCTTAGATCTCATTTCAAAAATTACAAATATTCGTATTCCTCCTAAATCCATATTGTTATCTTTAGACGTTGATAGTCTTTTCACAAATGTCCCATCCCCTGTTTGCGTATACTCGCAGATCTCTTAGATAAACGTCGCCTACATCCCGGGGAAACAAATTATCTTCTTAATTTAACCTCTCTCTGTATGAAACAAAACTATTTCCGGTTCCATAACCGTTTCTATCTACAAAAAGAAGGGTTAGCTATGGGGTCCTCTCTAAGTCCCCTTATGGCGGATATTTTCATGGATAATGTCGAAAAACAACATATAGTTGTCAATCAAAATATCTTATATTACTATCGATATGTAGACGACATAATTATTTGCTGGACTGGCACAAGGAGACAACTGGATATTTTCCTCTATAAAATAAATAGAGTCCACGACAAAATTAAATTTAAACTTGAATTGGAACAAGATTTTTCCCTTAATTTCCTAGACTTAAAAATAACAAGAAAAGAATCATCACATGTTTTCCAAATTTATCGAAAGCCAACTTATAATGACACGGTCATCCCTTCGTCATCGTGTCACCCGTGGCAACATAAATTAGCCCCTTTTTATTGTTACATTAGTCGTTTGTTCACTGTCCCATTAAGTAAAGAAAATTATTTAAAGCTTAATATAATTTATCAAATAGCGGTCTCTAACGGTTTTTCAAAAAACCTCATTAACAATTTAATTAAAAAAAAACAAAAGCATCTTGTTCGCAACTCTCCATACGCGGTTCAACCTCAAAGTGTTCGTCGATATGTGAACAGTTTGACCTACTTAGGCCCCATATCTGAAAAAGTAGCTAATACTCTTCGACAAAACGGCGTTAATGTGGCGTCCAAAACAAACAATTCTCTTAGATATATATGTAATAATAAAGATAAGTTGGATATTCGTCAAAAGTCGGGTGTTTACAAACTTGTTTGTGACGAATGCCACGCCGTTTACGTGGGTCAGACTGGTCGCAACTTCGAAACACGTTATAAAGAGCATTTAGCCGCGTACAGGAATTGCAATCCCTATAAAGCCCATTTTGCTAAACATCTTTTGGACACTGGACACAACCTAGCCAACGACCATTCCTTTAAAGACTTACATACGTGTAATAAAGGGCTGCGACTGTGTATGCTGGAACAGTTAGAAATATTAAAAAGTAACAATAGTAACGTTGCACTGCTGAATGAACAAACAAATGTTTCTAACTCACCTCTCTTAAATATCTTTAAGCCTGCTCTCTAATAGCAGACAGCCTCGCAATATGATCGTTTGTCACCCTCACGGTGATCGGCGATTGGTTGCGTGGTTGGAGGGTAGGCGGGCGTTGCGCGGTAGTTTGTTTTTAATTTTACAAACGGCTGCGTAATTCCGGCAGTGATTGGTCGCATGTTTTATCGCACGACGCGGTCGCTCGCTCCTTAAGCAGGGAGCGGTTGCGTCATCAGTCTGTATAAAAGGCAGTTGTTTTGGCTCACCACTCACTTAACGGTCAGCCACCGTAGAGTCTACTTCACCTGAGGATGCCTCGTGTAGAGGCGAAACACGTGTCGTATTGTCGTCAGTGGTGTGTCTTGCCTAGTGTAGTGGTGTTGGGAGTAGCGGTGCTGGGATTAGTGGTAACGGGGATAGTGCACACAATTGAGGGAGGGCGGGAGGTGCTCTTCATACTAGGTAAGACACATCATTTTATTTTATAGCGCGGATGTTTGCGAGGTAAAAAATTTTTTAAAAGTTTTTACTTGCTTTTATTTTTCTTTCACTCTTGGGACCAAAAACACAAGGAGCTAAGTCAGGGCTGTAAGGTGGCTGACTTAGAGTTTCAATACCTGATTCCTCAATAAATGCTTTTGTTCTAAGGGAGGTATGTGAAGATGCGTTATCGCGTTGCAGCATGATTCCTCAAAGCCCGGTCTTTAGTATTCTCTCCCGCACACCTTGAAAAGCTTTAGGTAATGCAACTGTAGTATACAATTCAGAGTTGACTGACTTAGAATTTTCCAGCATTGACGTTGACAAATGTCCGCTCCGCAAAAAAAACTAGCCACCAATTTTTTGCCGACGTTGCGAGGTCTTTGCAATTTTGTCGGTAACTGTCCTTCTTAGTAGATGATTGCCTTTTATTTCCCGGACCATATTAATAGATGCATGTTTCGTCACCAATAACGATTTCTGAAACATGCCTAGATGCCCCATTTTCAAAACGTAGACGCATTTCATGGCACCAATCCACACGAGTCTGTTTTTCGCTTTTGGAGTACAAACGAGGGATCCATCGACAACAAAGCTTTCTCACTCCAAAATGTTGATATAGTATGGTATAAATGCTCCCCGAACTAATGTTTACAATCTTTTCGATGTCCGTATATGTGATTCGTGGGTCTTCTCGCACCTACATTTCAGTGGTCCATACATTTTCTGCCGTTACTGCTGTTTGCGGGGCCCCGGTTTCTTTGGTCTACTTTAATATTAATTTTACCCCTTTCGAATTCAGCAAACCACCTGAAAATTTGTTGCGCGTGATGGAGTTGAGTAGTGCTGATTGTAACCGTTGTAAACTTTATTGTTCGGTTAAACCAAATTTAAAATCATAATATATCATAGCGCGCAAAAGTTCTCGGTTAAGATCCATCGTTTTAAATGAAAAGTGCGGGAAGCGTTGCAGGAAAATTAGGAAAAAACAAAGAAATAAAAAAGAAATATATACTTTGTTTTTTTTTTAAATTGAGCTGGCTAATGGAGTTCTATTTTTAAATAAATTTGCTTTTTAGAAACATATAACACGGGTGCGTTCCATTTTTAAATTTCGAGCATCTCAAAACTTATCGAGCGACCTACGTACTACCCCCGCATAGAGGCGGCGTACTTACTCTCTCGGTTCCCCTAGATTGGGTAGCAGTCTGTGCATAGCACCCACCACCTTTTTAATCCGGAAGACTAGGCGCTTAAAGTGATCGAAGCCCCAGCAACTGTTCAAGTGGAGCCCTAGGTACTTCATGTACCGCCTCACTCTGACTACAGATCCACCCACGTAGACGCACGTGTTGGGAGGTTCCCTGCACTGCATATTCCCTGCATTTAATCATATAGCTAAACAAGTCAGATTTTTGATCAAAAAAACTGGTTAGTGATAAGATTAAGTAATAACTTTGTCTTCTCTTGTTTTTGATCAAAATTCTAGGTTTTTGGTTAAAAAACTGATTTTATTAAAAACCTGCGACAGATATAATGCTTCTACATATCAAATATAAAATAACAAAAGCGGTGGCGGGAACAGATTCAACAAGCAACAACGACTCTACATCTGATACTGTGATCGCCAATCGGGCTGCCAAGCGTGGTGGCTTTTTTGTACAACGGTAGAGGCCACGTTTCCACCCGTGGAATTTTACGGGCTCAGGATGAAAAAGAAGGTGAATAACTAAATTATTTTACTATTCCACAAAAGCAGACAGGCAGAAATTATAAACAATTCGATTTCTGTTTACATCCACTCCATCAATGAAATCAACAGTTTTTGACTTAAATAAATAAAAACTTTATATTTTTCTTTCATTTTAATTTCTCGGTAGTCTTCGTTAACTTCATAGTTAACGAAGACTACCGAGAAATTGTCATCATCAGGACGTCAAAATCCTTACCCCCCATCCCCACTTGTCCATGGCTGCTGTAAAGCACCCAAAATGTCGAGAATATTTTATTATATAGATTGTATAGTTGTAGCACGAATGGGTCGGCTCGATCGGGGAAGGACCACGCTCTCACAGAATACCAGCGTAAAATAGCAGCTTAACGCTGCTGTGTTTCGTATGGTGAGTGTAGAGAACCAGGGACCCTTTTTAATGGAAATGAGGTATTCCATCGTAGTCCTCACGGGTGACAACGCATCTGCATTTTGATTTTTAATAGAGGATACATGTAGATGTATATGGGCCGCAGCAATCACTTACCATCAGGTGGACTGTGAGCTCGTTTGTCACCCTTATACTATAAAAAAAAAACCTTTTAAAAGGAAAAAGGAGGGTGTCCTTATAAAAAAAAGAATAAGTAAAGTTAAGATTCTGCACGATAAAATTTGTTTAATTAATTTTATATATAGTATTGTATATATTACCCCGTGTAGTGGCGGGTAAGAATACTCATTACCCCATATCTTCCATTGGGTGTCGTAAGAGGCGACAGAGGGAAACTGAGGCAGAGGATGGACAGCAGCATCTTCCTGATTTTGAACAGCAAAACAACAATACCAAATGCGAATGCCAAGCGTGGCAACTATAGCAATATACCCCCCATGATAAATGTAACTAGAAGACGGCCCCCAGTCCCCGGCGGCCATGGTGGTGACCATGGTAACGGCGGGGCAGGGGATGCTAAGAATCTCCGGTGGACGTTCGGTTGCCACCTATGACGACTCGACCTGGCAACTTATAACGCACGCACCTTTAGGACTGTCGAGAAGATCCTGGAGCTGGAAGAAGAGATAGAAAAGTTGCGCTGGAAAATCATAGGATTATCCGAGGTCCGAAGAGAGAGGGAGGACACGGTAATCCTCGAATCCGGCAACTTGTTCTATCACCGGGAGGGCGACCATCTATGCCAAGGAGGTATCGGATTTATTGTACACAAGTCTCTCGTTAAAAACGTTGTAAATATTGGGAGTGTGTCGACGAGGGTTGCGTACCTTATACTCAGAATCACCAAACGGTATTCGCTGAAGTTCATACAGGTTTACGCACCAACCTCGGCACACCCCGATGAGGAGGTGAAGGAAATGTATGAGGATATCTCTAGAGCCATGCATTCCTCCAAAACCCACTATACGGTGTCAGTGGGAGACTTCAACGCTAAACTACGCACAAGAGACAACGGTGAGCTGAAAGTAGGGAAATTTGGAATAGGGCAACGGAACCCAAGGGGCCAGCAGCTGGCCGACTTCATGTGGAAAGAGGGACTCTTTATGATGAATTTTTTCTTCCAGAAGCAGCCCCACAGGAAGTGGATCTGATTGAGCCCCGACGGTTCCACAAAAAATGAGATTGACTTCATTATGACGACCAGACGACAACTGTTCAGTGATGTCTCAGTGATCGCGAGGGTGAAAACCGGCAGCGATCACCGAATGGTGAGAGGCACACTGAACCTAAACGTTAAGTTGGAGAGGTCACGTCTAATAAAGTGAACGCTCCGTCCCCCTCGTGCTCTAATCCAAAGTCCCGAAACCTTTCAGCTCAAGCTACGAAACCATTTTCAGTGCCTATAAGATTGCAATGCAGTGGACGATATGAATGACAGGCTCGAAACTGTTCATGCGGTCGTAGCTAAGTTTTGCAAGTCCCGCCGCAGAAAAACACAAATACTCTCCGATCACACTCTTTATCTCATGGCTTTTAGACGAGATATGAAGCTGCAGTTTTCAACAGATTTCACAGCATACAGGCAATTGAACAGACAGATCTCCAAATGCATGCAGCGGGACTTAGGCAACTTTAAAACCGCTCGTATTGAAGAAGCGATCGAGCGGAACCAGGGCTCCAAAGTCTTTGCTAGAGATTTGTCTGCCAGAAAGAGCCAACTGTCGAAGCTGAAGGCAGAGTGTGGCAGCGTCGTTTTCGATACACCGGAGGTTTTGAGTGAGATTGAGAGGTTCTAGGGGCAGCTGTACACATCATCGTTAGAGCCACACGTAAGTGTGAGTAACGATCCAAGAGCGAGTCTTATCCGACACTATTCCGATGATATCCCGGACGTCAGTCTGAGCGAGATTAGAATAGCTCTCCAGCACCTTAAAAACAGCAAGGCCCAAGGAACTTCTGAAAGCGGGTGGAAAACCGGTACTTGAAGTCCTTCAGAAGCTCTTTAATTCCGTTCTCCATGGTGGCATTACACCGGAGGCGTGGAGCACGTGGTGCAGCGTGGTGGTCTTGTACTTCAAGAAAGGTGACAATGCTCTCTTGAAGAACTACAGACCGAATTCCCTTCTGAGCCGCGTCTACGTGCTCTTATCGAGAGTCATTTCGAATCGTCTCGCGCGCAGATTTGACGACTACCAGCCTCCAGAACAAGCCGGTTTCCGAAATGGCTTTAGCACCATAGACCACATACATACCCTTCGGCAAATTGTACAGAAGTCCGAGGAGTACAATTTGCTACTATGTCTGGCGTATGTGGACAATGAGAAAGCCTTTGATTCCGGCGAATTTTTGATTTGGGCGGTGCTGCAGTCCCTTCAGCGGTGTCAAGTTGACTGTCGGTATATCGAAGTGTTGAAGTGTTTGTACAGTAGAGCTACGATGGCTTTCCGAGTACAGAACCAGAGTACGAAACCTATCCAATTGCAGAGAGGTGTAAGACAGGGTGACGTTATATCCCTGAAACTCTTCACCGCTGCATTGGAAGACGTTTTCAAATTTCTGGACTGGAAAGGATACGGTATTAACATTAATGGCGAGTACATCACTCACCTTCAATTTGCCGACGATATAGTTCTTATGGCAGAATCGATGGAGAACCTAAGCACTATGCTCAATGACCTCAATAGTGTTTCCCAACGGATAGGTCTTAAGATGAACATGGACAAAACAAAGATCAAGTTTACTGTCCATGTCACACCTATGCCGGTAGTTGTTTGGAGCACTAAGCTTGAAGTTGTTGACGAGTATGTTTACTTGGGACAAATAGTCCAACTAGGTAAGTCCAACTTCGACCGAGAGGTCAATCGACGGATTCAACTCGGTTGGGCAGCGTTCGGGAATTTACAGCACACCTTCTCGTCAGGTATACCTCAAAACTTGAAAACGAGACTGTACAACCAGTGCGTGTTGCCAGTGATGACATACGGAACTGAGATGTGGTCCTTCACTGCTGGCCGGATGAAGAAACTCAAGGTCGCTCAGCGAGCTATGGAGAAGGCTATGCTCGGAGTTTCTCTGCGTGATTAACTCAGAAATGAGGATATCCGCAGTAGAACCAGAGTGACCGACATAGCCCAACGGATTAGTAAGCCGAAGTGGCAATGGGCCGGTCATATAGCTCGAAGAACCGACAACCAGGTCAAGACCAAGGGCGGAGTGCTGCGTCGGCCCGTCAGGAAGATCGCCGTCCTCCCGAGGGAAGCTTAGGCTCGCAGGCTACGCCGGGGGGAGGTTGTAGTGGACAGCGAGGAAGGCCGCCGCCCCGTCACCCCTTCACACCCTGTTGCGCCCCGCGCACCCCGCACACCGGCAGCAGATCACGCGATGTCGCCGACCAATCAGCGCGCGGCATCGCATTACGACGCTACTCACGAACCGAGACGCTCTCATGCGGGATATAAGAAGGGCGTTTTGGTCTGTGAGCTGTTCATTTCGGAAGCGGCACTCGAAGAGAAGAAACAGCAAGAGATATCAAGAAGAATCAAGACTCCAGAGAAATCCAGAAGACTCCCCTCTGTATATAGTGTAGTTTATAGTGCCGCATTGTAAATAGTTTGAATAACCGGGACAGTAGTAGACAACCGGGACAAAAGGTTTTCGATTGGCGGCCTCGTACCGGCGGACAAAGTGTAGGGCGTCCCCCCACTAGATGGAGTGACGACCTGGTAAGACATGCAGGAAGTCGATGGATGCAGGTGGCTCAGGACCGTGCTTTGTGGCATTCCTTGGGGGAGGCTTATGTCCAGCAGTGGACTTGTGAAGGGATGTAATGATGATGATGATGATAGTATTCGCGTAAATATTAGAAATCATATTTTGATACCTCTTTCATATTTACCGTGTAGTGGCGGCATAAGAATATCGCTCCCCCATATCATCCCGTGGGTGAAACAATGAAACAAACCAGAAGGGCAGCAGCGTCTTTCTTATACTAACTTATATTAACGACTAAAAACAACTAGAACTAGAATAAAAAACATGTGTACTGTTCACACGAGATGGAAATGAAACGTTATATAATTTTTATGAATTAAAATTGTTTATTATTAATTCATTTTTATTATTAATTTATTGAGACCGAGATAATAGAAAACATTGTATACTGTATTCTATCTCGTTCTATCACAGGCTAAGTCCTACTGATGTATATGTTTGTCCCTTTTTAGTGTCGCTTTTTCGTTTCGAGAGAAATCATGACGATTCTAAAGAATTTTTCACATCCAAAAACTGAGGTTCTCAAGCGTGGCAACTATGGAGAATATCCCCCATATGAGGCAATCTATAAGTGAGGCCTATATTCAGCAGTGGACTTTAATAGGCTGTAATGGTATAAATCTGATACATTTATTGTTCGTTGTAAATTATTTTTTTTATTACAATACACGCATTAAGTTACAATGCCATACCATATTTCATTGTAAGCCCTGTTCATATGACCACCAAACAAATTTAATACCCGTTATTGTGGCACACTTGTGGCATCGATAAATTTTAATACTCGCGTATGTTTTGGGTAATAAGCTCTTATCGTTATTTTATTATCTTTACTCATATTCATTTATATTTAACAGTTATCTACTGTCTACTTAAGATAACATTTACCATTCAATATTCTTTAATATTTGTAATGAAAATATTATGACATTTACTTATTGAAATATTTTAAAGTCTCACAAACCTGTATTAATGGCCCAATTTGAACATTTTTAAACAAGTAAGAGTGATACTGTCCACCTGAAGGTAAATGGATAATCAGATAACGAGTCCTGCTGTATCCCGCAATCTATGCATTTTTGTGGTATACCTTACTGAGAAACTATCACATTTTTAGGTTTGCGCTTTGACATAGTATTTTTGATTCATGTCTAGATGTGTGTTATCTATCATAAAAATATTATTTTATACACGTTTACAAAAAATTGAAGACATAACAATTTTCATTAACTACATTTGTATTGTATTGCTAATGCTGTAACTCTGTAAGAAAACTAAAAAAATACTTTGTAGTAGTACCACGTTAGATACTGATGGCGCTAATTATGAATTATGAATGGAGCATAACTTGATGAAAAAATGTCGGATGACCTCTGAGGCTCCGACATTATTTAGGGCCAACTTAGTCAGGTCTATGATCTGTCCAAAGTCAATAATTATTTTTTGCAGATCAATTCATTTTAAATGTTATAAATTGTAACAATTCGCGAGTCATTACAAAGTTGTACTTTTAGCTAGTATTATTGGTATACTAAACAAAATGTAGGCGCGTCAGCATTATTGAGGAATAGAACGCTATCAGTAAAACGGTCTTCGGTTTTCGTCACTCACGAAACGGCAGAATTATGTTGCTGTTTACGCCAGTATTTTGTGAGATATCAGCGATTCCTTCCCTGTTCAGGCCAAACCATTAGTTTTGCTGCCAAAATCCAACTTCAACGGCGCTGTACGACATCGATGCATAAACGTGAAAAATATAGTATTATATAGTTAAAGCTAAGTTATTAGAGCACAAGAACTAATTTCATAGCAAATCACCTTCTGGTACTTTGAGTAATTATTTATTGAGCAAATAAATAAATGGAACTTTGTTGATTGCTGCCAAAAACAAGAACTTAATTCCAACTTTGTCTTGCAAAACTTTCTGCTGATTTATGTGAAAACTTAACAAGAATACCTAACCGTTGATTACTTACATTTGTTTTTTTAACTAAAGTTGGAAACCAAATCAAAAAAAGTTACTTAGCGGTGAGTTTTAATTGTAACGTTCTTATAACTCTAAAGTAATGTTAATACAAGCATATTAGTTACGTTATTTATTGTTTGCACAGTTCTACCTAATTGCTTTTAAAATTATTTATCTTTCCTTAGTGTTTTTACCTATGATATTAATAATAATTCGCGCTATTATGACGTCTCACAGGATGCATCATCCGAGATCTTCAGCAAAGAGGCCGTACGTGCTGCGAATACACGGTGGGAGTGGCTTGTTAGACGCCCTCACCATGCATGATCGCCAAGTGTGCGGCCTCCTAAATTACTTCTTGACGAGGTCTGGTAACCCACTCTACAAGGACGTCATAACTTTTGATAAAGAACTTAGACCTCTGTCTGCGGTACTACACATTTGACCGGGATAGTGTGTAGCCGTGCCGGTGAGTCACTTAGGCATGTCATATCCGGTTTTTTGGCACTTTCTTACTCTGTATTTGAACAGATGCAACTTAGTAGTCAGAATCCTACACCAGCTCTGCAGTACAGTTTCGTGGATCGAAAACTACCATATTACAAGTACTCGCCAGAAACCGTGCTCGCAAATGACCGCACCTGGCTCTGTTGGGACAAGCCATCATCACAGGTGGAACTATTCTGCGAATAAGCCCGATATTTGTGGCCTGACCTGTTGGTGGAACAGGCACAGTCAATGATATTTTTAGTCGACATCACGATTTCCTATGACAATAAGCTCGTAAAAGCCGAGATACGAGTAGATAATAAAATATGTGGGCATAACTCACGAAGTAACCAACATCAGGGGTGGGATGCCCACAGAAATTATTCCTGAAGTTATTTCTGTGAACGGGTTAATCCACGTCGGCCTCTTGGGTTATTTGAGGATATAATAAAAAATATTTTTAACAGCATTTATAAATTAGACACTGTAAAATATTTTTAAAGAAGATTTAATCACTACGTGAAAATGTCATAACACGTTGTGATTAGTGACCACCAAGTGACGGATCTATTTTTTGCCAGTTGGCGTTTACTACTTCATGGCGTACTGCTACATTGCGAAAGATGACGGGCGGGGTGGAGTTGGGCGTGAGGACGTGAGTATCGCATCATGGCTTAGATAACAGATTTATGGCAAAAAATTAATCATAAATCAAATCCACCAACTGGTATTTGTAGGCAGCGAGGAAAATATGAAAATCGACTGTGTGTTCACAAACCTGCTTGTCCAGCGTGATAATCATGGACACGTTTGTGTTAAAAGGTTTCATACAATTATAAAACAAGCCGTTAGATTGTGCTTTCTCATTACGCATTTTAAAAAGAAAATATTTTTATGTAAAACAATTATAATAGTGACCAAGATCAGGCCCTCCTTCTAGCTATTTTGACTAAGGAATGTAGCCACCGTAAAGTGACCTCAACACATTACTTGACGAGGAAATCTTGCGCATAACCGTAAAGCTGAACGCAAATTTGCCAGCACCGGAATTCGCTGTATGAAATCCTACAAAACATTGCACATTGCAGCCACACCTTACGCGCCGTATTTTATAAAAAGCGGTAGGTATACGAATATTGAAGGAGGCATGCTGATGACGTCATGTAACACGGCGCGTTCGGCGCGTGCTGATACTCAGTGTCGTCTAATGTTGCCAACTTAGTGGATTTTTTATTAAAATGGTGGTTTCGACTTTCGTATATTTTATATAGGTTTTAGTATATGTAACAATTCTTGAAATTTGTTGTATGTCATAAGCAAATATCTAAAAAATCGTTCATCATTATCTAATAGTTATTTAAATAAAGTATAATACCCTCCACACAACTGCCTTTATGTTTATTAATAATGTGAATTCAGAATCTTCTTTTTCTTTGAAATTTATTTTCTTCTTCCTCTGCCAATAAGTTAGCTATCACAATAATTTTTTCCATTGCGATCCGAGCGATTCCGAGCGATCAATGTCACTGTACCGTTTCACACCAGTGGTTGTAAAAAACTGCAAAAGTTGCTGGCAATACAAATGATTTGCTTTCGGCGCGTACGGCGCATACTTGCAAATGTGCGATGCTATCATTAAATGTTGTGCGTACGGGGCGTGCGGTGCGTACGTTGCTCACAAATATGCGTTCAGCTTAAGAATCCGACTACGAGTGGCGATTTGTTAACCTCTTGAGCGTCGTTAACAGCGAGGCAAACCCCTTTGTAATGCTACGTGCTGAGATTCTTTGGCACCTTCTCATCTCACGGTTACCACAATTATAGCCGTCACGATATCAGAGGCAGCTGAACTAAGTGGCATTTTAGTAATAGTTATAGTATTTTTTTTTATGATAATAAATATTGTATATTTTTAAAACCTAGAGTCTGCGACAAAAATTTAAGGAAATTAATATCTTAATTTTGGCCTCTCAATACATTTACCAAAATGCGCACAAAAATATAAAAGTTTAAAAATATGTATAAATGTAAATACTAAGAACAGACATAAGGTGGTACCAGTTACTCGACTCCACAGAATCAGTAATTCATTCTTGAGATAATATATATCTCTTGCGAGTACAACAAAATCTCAAAAAAATTACTAAATTTGTCCTCCGCCATATTCAAAAACTTAATTAAACAAAGATGTCATTTAAAGGGTTTTATAATGTTAAGGAATTTAAGGATAGTAATAATCCCTGGGAATGAGTTGATCGTTACCAAGCTATTTCTAATTTGTTTTTTGTAATTAATTGTGTATCATCATCATCATCATCATCATTACAGCCCCTCACAAGTCCACTGCTGAACTTAGGCCTCCCCCAAGGAATGCCACAAAGCACGGTCCTGAGCCACCTGCATCCATCGACTTCCTGCATATCTTACCAGGTTGTCACTCCATCTAGTCGGGGGATGCCCAACACTTCGCCTGCCGGTACGAGGCTACCACTCGATAACCTTTTTTATCTATTTATTATTTAAATTGTGTATCATAATATATTAATATTATAAACTTTTTCTCCCAGGCCAGAGGTATTCTCCGAACCGACATAAGAATGACTTTCAATACGTATTATTTATATTGAACTAAATTTTTTCTATTTCTATTAAATATTTAAAATAATATACAGTCTCCTATTTGCTAAGACATTTACTGACTAAATTTAGTTTTTATACGAAAAACGAAATAGGTTAACATTTTAGTTATTGACTGAAACGATTAATAGTTTTTGAAATGTAAATCGCTTTAAACTGCAAGCTCCTGTCGATCTCTACCAACTTGTTATAATGTTAGTAATGTGGCTAAAACATACTACCATACAATTTAAAGTTTTAAATCGAGTTTTACTATAGTGCCTCTAGCTGTTTGTCCTTCGTTTTAGTTAAAAAGCTAGTCATTCTTAATTTTCAAATCTCCTAATTCTTAATAAAAACAATGCCACGTAGTGGCAGCGTAAAGCGTCAAGGCACATATTTATTTGTTTTTTATTTCTTTATGATATGCTAAAAGCGATACGATAGTCATGTATGTGTTCTTTACGTAGTACACCACGTGGTACAACTACCCTCCTACAAAATACCAGTGTTTTTCCTACCACGGCCGTAAGAAATATCAAATTTAGTCCCGTAAATTAAAACGATTTGTATCCTCTTCATCCCGTAATCGTTATAACGACATACATACTAATTATCACAAATTTTATCCCCGAGTTAAGAATCTTTTCTTCTTAATATAAAGACCTAAAGTATAAATTAACTCCTTCGGTCTTCCAAAAATTGGTAGAGAATGTGGCCGTTGACGCGGAGATGGCCGTTGTGATCGGGAAGAAAAATGACATCGTTAAATGTTTGGTAGTCAAAGAAATTCGAGCTGTATCCGCATCTTCCCATTTCAATCCTGAGCTCCTTGTTATTAAGTCACTAAAATAGAGAATATTGTAAAATAACCTTATTGTTACTAAAGCCGTTAGAGGCAATACAGTTGTCATTGTGGAGAATAGCGGGTACAGCCGTAAAATTAACGATGTTATCCAATGTGATGACTTTGAGCTATTAGAGTCTCTACCAAAAAGTTTACTTCGATATTAAACTATGCATACAATAGTCATCATATGTTTTTCCCGATCACGACTTTTCTTGGTGCAGTCTTGTTACAATGAATCCTCAAGCACCTATTTTATATTAGTTACCTAAAATACATAAAGGACGTGTTCCTATTCGTCCAGTTGTCTCATTTATAGGTGCACCAGGTTATTTCCTTGCCAAAAATTAGTTTCTTGCCTTAAAAATAGTTTAGATCTCATTTCCAAAGTTAAAGGAATTCGTATTCCTCCTAAATCCATGTTGTTAGCTTTAGACGTTGATAGTCTTTTCACAAATGTCCCATCCATTGACTGTTTGCGTATACTCGCAGATCTCTTTGTTAACGTAGTCTATATCTCGGGGAAACAAATGATCTTCTTAACTTAACCTCTTTGTATGAAACAAAACTATTTCCGGTTTAATTACCATTTCTATCTACAAAAAGAAGGGTTAGCTATGGGGTCCCTTATAAGTCCCCATATGGCGGACATATTATTGGATAAAAACAAATAGTTTTTACCAACTTTCATGTAATGGATTTCCGCAAAGTAACGCCTCATTGTATTAATAATCTCACAAGTGTTAAAACAACAAGACTAGTTTACTCTAGCTATTTCCATAGCATAATGTCGTATAGTGTTCTGCTATGGGAAGACGCGACTTACACTGAAATTATATTTATTGTACAGAAGTGGGTCATAAGAGTAATCTATGATTTAAAACCTAAAAGTTCGCTGAGATAAAAATTTAAGGAAATTAATATATTAACTTAGGCCTCTCAATACATTTATGAAATGTAATGTACGTACACGATAATAAAAGTAGTTTAACAAAAATAAGTGACTTTTATTCTGCAAATACTAGGAACAGACACAAGCTAGTAGTACCGGTTACTAGACTCCACCGAGTCAGTAATTCATTCTTGGGGCAATGTATACGCTTTTGCAACAAAATCCCGGAAAATATACAAAATTTGACTAGCTCGAAGTTCAAAAACTTTATTAAACTAAGTTTGTATATAAAGTGTTATTATAATATCAAGAAGTTTATGGATGGTAATAACCCCTGAGAATGAGGTGATCGCTACCAATCTATTTCTGATTTATTTTGTTTTGTTAATTGTGTAAGGTCTCGCTGGGTTTCTTGCTGGCTCTTCCCAGGACAGAGGTGTTTTTTTCCAAACCAGTGGTAAATTTAACAAAACGGTGACTTTCAATAAGTATTATTTATAATCTATATTGAATAAAAAAGTTTCTGTTTCTGTTTCTGTTTCTCGCATCATCGATCCGGGTATTCTACGTCTGGCATAAGCGAAACGGTTATTCCGTCATCTTTAGGTACACTTAAGGCTCTTTTGGCATTCCACATAGTCGAAATGGGGTGATGGATTCTCTTGCCGTTACGGCCTATCAAATGTCCACGGAACGCTGAGCTGCCTCCTCCATAGATTGCCAAACTATAGAGGGGATATTTGTCATGGTTGCAGTACTTTGCAGGCAGGTTGGCAACTGCAGTTTTTTTAGTTTTTTATTTATTTTTAGAAAAGCTGTGTTATCCAGCTTCTGGTTTATCCCTCTGTCTCAGATATGTCGAAGATATAGGATAGTGGTCAATGGATTCTCTTATAAATTTTTAAATAACTGAAATTTATTCTTTACTTCTTTATAAAGAAAGTCATCCCACATTAGTATTCTCTAATATATCGTGAAACAGACCCAGAATAATTATTTGTAGATCATACAATCACTTACTCCAAATTCCCCCATGCGTTTGTATGCAGACTAAAATTTATCAATTTTTTGGGATTTTGGAACAAACTCACTCTATTGTGATGTACATCCGAATAAGCCATTACCATCACAAATCGAGCAATCGATCAGCGTTCTCTAAAATGCGACGTCATGAAAGACTAGTGCAGGGGTAAAACCCAGCAAGAGGTCTGTACAGGCTCAATTCATTATCTTTTCGACGATTAAGTGGTTTGTGCACCATCTTTTTCAGCCCTTACATTTTCTTTACGCGTTGACTAACATTAAATCAAATTCTCAAACTTTCTACTGGCCTAATTAAATTAACCATTCTCATCCATCTCCACGCAACAACACAGTAGTATCCAGATCAAATTCCTGAAAGTTAAGATAGTAGGAAGTATCCGTAATCGTTTATGAACTAGACCGACCTTTAAATAAATTAGTAACCTAACGAGGACAATTGTAGAGAACACTAATAACTTTTTTTTTATTTTAACATAAAAATGTATTAACATGTATTTAAATGAATTATACTTTATATAATTATCTGTTTCTTCACAAGTAATGTATTTAATAAAGATTCTATCTTTTTATTGGCATTATCTTATCTTCAATTTGCCTCATCAACTGAAAGGACAATTCACCGACATTCATAATAATAATAATATAACAATTCTGGCAAGCATTTGTTAGTTGATAGTTTATACCATTTGACATCGATATTGTTTCAATTTTTTAAAGGAATTTACACCAGATACCCCGTTAAAGTGGAAAAAGAAACTAGCGATCAAAATCTTTCCTGAACTTCTCAAAGGCTTCGCTTTGGTAGATTTTGGTTGATTTTTAAACAGCCAATCTGTCAAATAACCCTTTGTTTCTTGTTTGTGTTGATAAAACTAAGATTTTTCGCTTGTAATAAAATCGATAACTCGCCGGTACTACTCTGCTAATGTCTATAACCATTCCACGCCTGCCTGATCTTGAGCATAGATAAGGTTGTGCGACAATCGACTCGAAATATCCTCCTTACGCGAATGTGTTCGTGTAAAATCTCTTGTACGCCTCACGATCCAATCTGTAATATGTACTGAATCTTTTTAGGGTTACGTACCTCAAAAGGAAAAAACGGAACCCTAATAGGATCACTTTGTTGTCCGTCTGTCTGTCAAGACCCTTTTTCTCAGGAACGCGTGGAGGTATCAAGCTGAAATTCATATAAAATACTCAAGTCTACTGTCCCTTGGAGCTGTGAAAAAAACAAACTTCTAAGCCAACGCAATCAAAAGATACAGCCGTTTATACCACAAATTTTCGACATTTGCAAGGGATACAGGGTACTTCCCGCGAACTCAGAATCTTAAAATTTGGTACGAAGCTACGTATTATAACACAGATAAAGGAAAAATTGCGAAAAGCATAAAATTTTAGTTATATCATTAAAGTAACAGCTGTCAAAGTGTAACCACCATAGATTAATGATAAGTCATCGCGCGCTCTGACCGCGCGATGACTTATCATTAATCTATGGTTTTTTTTTATAGGAGAGGGGGCAAACGAGCATGCGGCTCACCTGATGGTAAGTGACTACCGCCGCCCATGAACAACCGCAACACCAGGGGAATTGCAGATGTGTTGCCGGCCTTTAAAAAGGAGTAGTAAGACTTGTGGATGTCAAGGGAGAGGAGTGCTCTGCGAACCGAGCGCTGTGAGAACCGCACATCCGGCATGGAGCACTCACATCGCGGGATGGTCGGCGGTGTGTTCCCCCCGTCATCAACAATCGAGTTGGACGCAAAAAGGGAGCCTAAAAGCTCGGCCTTCTCTTTTGCATCGTGGGCCAGTGAGTCGTCCTCTCTGTGCAGAGATGGTAGTGATGGCTTACAGAAATTCCTTCGGACAGCCTTGCCGAGAGACCAGAATGCACGGGTTCCCGAAGGAAGGCGAACTAGTTTCTCGCCAATTCTGCCTATATGCTCTGACTTTGTCTTGGCAATAACTCTTTTGAAGGACCTGAAGGCGAAGTTATACTTCTTTTTAAGTATGCTGGTGTTTACATCCCGAGTCGCCGAAGCCGCAGCCCAGGCTTGATAACACTCCTGTTTACTGCGTATAGCAGTCTTACAGGAGCGACCAAACCAAGGCTGAGATCTGCCTCCGATGGGTACCACAGATGATGGAATAAATAGTTCCATTCCCTGTAGCACCACATCAGTGACAGAGTCAGCAACAGCGCTGGGATCATCCGGCGAAAAGCAAACCCGTGTGTGTGTGAGTGTCACCACACTCCGGATCAGACAATGGTCCGAAGAGCCAAGAGGGGCATCGACGGAAACCTGATATCCGTCCGGATGAGAGGTCAGCAGAAGGTCCAACAGGGAAGGTGTATGATCCTCAACATCTTGAATCCGCGTAGGCGATGTAACCAGTTGTGTCAGACCATATGCCAAGGCAAAGTCATAAACAGATCTCCCCGCATGATCGGTTAAACGTGAACCGAGCCATTCGGCGTGGTGGGCGTTAAAATCGCCAATGATCACGATCTCTGCGGTTGGGACCTGTTGTCGCCTTGGTCTTGTTGCTCATGTGAGCAGTTATTGTGTTGAGCGGAATTTTGCCCCCCCCCCCCCCAGAATGCGCGGGGCAGCCTGAGCACCCACGCTCAGGAGTGGAATAGCATGGTCGTGGATGCTCAGCGAGGGATTCTCCAGGGATCCTCCTGGGGTAGTTTATGACGTAATTCTGCTACCATGTTGATGGGGGGGGGGGGGGGAATTGGGAATGGTGACCACGTTTTTTCACATTTCTCATAGTTCTTCGACCGTGCTGAAATTTGTTATAAAGTCTATCAAAAGATTCGTCCGGTTTAAGACGACATTTTAAATTGCAAAAAAATCATTGTGTAAAAATTTTCCCGACGCAGATATATTTTTCAAGGAAACGCGATTTTCAATTTAGCTCGTAAAAATGTATACGAAAATTTGAAACTGAAACATTAATATTTATTACTTGTAAATAATCGTATCATTAATTTATATTATAATTGACCAGTGTCTCATGCAAAAAACTTTTTCGCAAACTTTCTCCGTTACCCGCCTTCCGTGTCTATATAGTTCATCCATCCTGGGTATTATAGGTAAAATGAGCAACGAATGTTGCTACAACGAAAAGACAAGTCAGATTGTAAAGACAAACTTAACTTTACAGCGAAAAAATGTCTTCTATCGTACTTCGATCGATATCACGATCAATGCCCCAGCTGCAAATGTAAGTTAGTAATGTAAAAAAATATTTATGTAATACTAGCTTTCGGCCCGCGACAACTTTCAAGTGCCTATTATTATTATTTTTTATTTTTATAGAATGATATTTAATATAAGTCTAGCACCTAATTCATGGTAAAGTACAACATGGGAAGGAACCGTTTCGTTTTAAGCTCGAACGGGAAATTCATGAAATAAAAACTAATGCTGCACGAATACTCCCAGTTACTTATTACAGTTGCTTCTAAAACATTTTGTGGAGAATCATAACTTGCAGTCCAGTTCCGTTGCGAAATTAAGGTAAACTACGATTTTTTAACAATATCAGGGTTGCTTCAACTTAAGAATAAGTGGTCAGCTATAAGGTTTCAAACTGTTTCTAAAATAATTGGGGTAGTGGATGACGTCATCGGTTTGAATAACAGAATCAAAATATTTATATTCGACAACTTGTTCGACGAAAGACGAAAGTGCTTAACAACTAGTAATTAATTCTTAAGCATTCGCTCACTAGCCTAATGTGCAGTACCCTACTCAATACTAGTAATGCACATAATCTAACTGTAATTAAAAAAATGTGTGTATTACTATGAAAAAACATGTGAACCGATTTCATAAATCGAATCCACTAAAAGATGAAACTTTGATAATCAAAGCTTTAATTAATACTTTTTTTGTCACTAATATCGATATATTGAGAGTAGAGTCCAATAGTTTAAGGATTAGACTTATAATGTAATCAATGTAATTCAGTAAGTACACCAACGCACATAGTAACAAAACTCGACACCATTCTCATCACCTGGATGTTTGGCGGTCCACCACTGTACGCTTTACTAGGAGTTTTATTCCTCGCAAGAATTCTGTGTGGAATCTTTTACCACCGCTACACAATAAAAAATAAAAATATACTTTATTGATATATTAAGTACATGTAACGACCTGCAAAATTATAACAACATTATAGGACTAATAAACTCTTTTTTTTTCTGACTTTTAACCCATCCGAAATAGTTCAGCACCACCCACTCCATCAATCTAAAACCGCTAAAGGGACTTTTATAAAGCGCATAAGCCACAACCACATAAAAGGGTGTATGTACCTTTGTGGTCTATGGTAAATAATTTATGTATTTTTAAATTATATGTACTAAATAGTTCTTATTCTTCATCATCAATCCGTAGAAGTCCATTGGACGCTACTGCCCGATGCCAGTCTAGATGTTTTACGTTTGCCAAAATCCAGATTTTCCGATGCTCCTGTCTGAAGCCATAAGATTTTTCGGGCATTTTCCATAGTAGTAGTAGTAAGTTTACAATTCATTAAATTGCTATTAATATCAAATCACTCATTTTATTATTACGGTTTAACCAAACATTAAAATAGTAAGAGTAAAAAGTCGACAGTATGTAGAATTAGAGGTACCATATAGTATATATATTATATATGCCTTATGTCAAAAAGTAGTGCATAATTAATCTCAGGTTTAGACTAAAAAAAAGTTCGGCGGAAATAAATGAACTAACATGATCTCCATGTACTACAGTAGTCACTTTTTCCCTCCAGTTTTATTAAAAAAAAACTCTCTAACAGACGCAGCGCAACGGCTGATCAGTTGATATAAGCTGAAGTGGTAAGGGGCGGCCATGTAATTAGAAGAACAGATAGCCGTTGAAAAGTTATCAAATGGCAGCTTCGTACCAGTAAGCGAATTTGACGGCGGTTCCCCAATAGATGGAGTGACAACCTGGTAAAAGATGCAGGAAGTTGATGGGTGCAGGAGGCTCCGCATTATGTTAATGTCTTTATTTTCTATGAGTTTATACATATTCTACAATAAAGTTGAATGAAATAAAAATCAGATTATCTTCCAAAGAGTTATTAAAACTATTTATATTCAAATAAAACTAATTTTACGAATTTTATTGCGTATATTAACTTATTTTATATTCCCGAGGTTTTGAGAACTTCACAGCACCCATGGTCATGTGGGGGGGGGGGGAACTGAGGTGTATGACGTCCTAATGTCATAGTTAACCACGGTTACCTCCAGATTAAAAACTATAAATTTTTGTTCCGACCTACGCATTATGAACTTACAGTATCTTGAAGTCTTGCAGTTGGGTTGGGATTTAACTTTATTAATTATGGGATCCCAAGCAGATGGTAGAACCCAGCCATCTTCTCTATTGAAATTAGGATGTTTTTTAAACACATAGCTGATGTGAAGAATCGACGCTCCGGGAAGTCTGCAGTCTGTGAACACGTACAGGATCGCCGCTGTTCACTACATTAGATTTGATAGACCACAAATCCTCGCTAAAGAACACCGATTCCTTCCAAGGATAATTCGCGAGGCTATTGAAATCAAAAAACATCCATATTTCCATAAAGAAGATGGCTGGGTGCTACTGCTTGGGATCCCATAATTAATAAAATTAAATCCCAACCCAAGCATACAACTGCAAGACTTCAAGATACTGTAAGTTCATACTGCGTAGGTTGGTACAAACATTTATAGTTTTTAATCTGGAGGTAACCGTGGTTAACTATTACATTGGGACGTCATACACCTCAGTCCCCCCGTGACCATGGGTGCTGTAAAGTGCTCGAAACGTCGGGAATATAAAATAAGTAAATATACGCGATAAAATCTGTAAAGTTAGTTTTATTTAAATGTGTAGTGTTCGCGTAAATCATTAACTATTAATATTATTAGTTAACTTTTGAAACTTTTAATGTTGATTTCCAATGTAATAATATAAGTAATACTAATTTAATTCTTTTAAATGGGGGTGAATAAATTTCAGAATCGCTCGAAATATTAATTAGTTAAAAGGAACACAATATTAATTAGTTACTAGTATCAAACTCAGAGCAATGTTGTCTTTGCTTCATTTTCTAGTTTAGACAGTGGTAGAGCCACGCGGCAGCTTTTGCTGTCGCACGGATGGGCCGGCTCGAACCGGGGTGGTATCACGACCTCACAGAAAACCAGCGTGAAGTAGAGGTTTACCTCTGCGTTTCGCTTGGTGAGTGCAGGTGGCCGGAGGCCCTTTTTACTGGAAATGAGGCATTCCATCTAAGTCCTCACGGGTGACAACGCATCTACATTTTGACTTGTAATAAAGGATAGATGTAGATGTCTATGGGCCGCAGCAACCACTTACCATCAGGTGGACTGTGTGCTCGTTTGTCACCCTTATCCCATAAAAAAAATATCAGAAAATTAATTAATATTTTAAGCAATGTCAAACACTAAATGAAGCAGGAGGTATTGATTGCTGTCAAAAGATTTCTCAGAACTAGTTGAATATTAATTTGTATAGTTATTATTGTGCCGTTTATTCGCGGCATATCCCACATCATTCTGAGAGTGTCGTAAAAGGCGTCATTATTTTGATAGGCTGTAATGGAATGATAAGAATGGATCGTTATTAAAGCTGCTCTAACTGACTTTGAAACAGGACCAGATTATCAATTCGATTATATTGTCTATGTTTGTGTATAACGCGATATTTTCTTTGAGGATAGCTGATTTCATTGATTTTGATATATAGATAGATTATATTAGATTACACCTTAATACCCTAATAGACATTCTATATGAATTTTTACAGAATATTACCGCCACGCTTGAAATAATAAAAGTAAGAAAGTAATTTACATTTAAATGACCAGGCTAATAATATGACGCTGTTTTATGATTTTTTTATAAAAATTACATCTGACACACTATCTTTTTTTTATAGGATGAGGGTGACAAACGAGCACACAGTCCACCTGATGGTAAGTGGTTGCTACGGCCCATAGACATCTACATCTATCCTCTATTACAAATCAAAATGTAGTTGCGTTGTCACCCGTGTGGACTAAGATGGAATGACTCATTTCCAGTAAAAAGGGCCTCCGGCCACCTGCACTCACCAAGCGAAACGCAGAGGTAAACCGCTACTTCACGCTGGTTTTCTGTGAGGTCGTGGTACCACCCCAGTTCAAGCCGGCCCATCCGTGCGACAGCAAAAGCTGCCGCGTGGCTCTACCACTGTTAAATGATGTGAATCTCCATGAGTGATTTGCGTTAACCCAAGCAATACGCGAATATGGACTAGAAGTCGGGAACTGAGGCTAGGCTAGACCATGCCTATAAAAACCTAAATGGCGAACTAATTAAAAAGAGAAATAAAGAGAAATTATTCAAATTTTATTATAACAATATTTAATTAAAATATTATGTACAAAGCACAACATGTTTGTGTAAGCAAATGAAGGTGGAGTGCCATTTTATTAAATTATCATAATGCTTTGTGGTAACTTTCACTGAATATGCGCTGAGGTGCCACCAGTAATACGCTTAACAGCTCTTGTTTAAACATATTTTATTGAAGGTTCAAGCAACAGAGATCTCAGAATTTTTACAGATGGCTAAAAAACTAATACCGATACAAGATCTAGAGCTTTTTCAGATGCCCTCAATATTCATATTCGTCGCTGCTATATACCATACAGAACAGCCTTTCATGCAGAATGTATGAATGGGTATGAATCAGGCACCGATTGCAATCTCAGCGCAGCAATGTAGTGAACTCTGCACTAATACACGAATAGTTCCTTGCTACAGTGGATATATAGGCAACGACGTGACAGACGAACAAGTCCAAAGAAGGATCAGATCTAGGTTTCGAAGGGCCGTAACCGATCATACCGATTCACTTTAGGCATGTTCGTTCACTCGTTCGTAAACACTTATCAACATACTCAGCTTTGAACAAGCCACGAAGATTGCAAGCTACAACACCAAAGGTAGTCTTGCCTGCAGTAAATGGTCGTATCTTCAAGAGGCTAACGCGACTGAACATGGTCCAGATTAGGATAGAAATAACAGATGACACAACATGGTTCTTTTGATAAGCACCAATTTCTTTACCATAGGTGTTACACAGTCCCATGCGTACTACGTTCATGAAAAAAGAAGAAACAGCGAAGAAATATAACTCCACCACAATAATATTACGACAAATAAATGTCGTTTATAATTTAAAACTCTTTTCTCATAAATTCGCTTTATCTAATTACCTTAACATTAATTTAAATTTGGTAAACATGTTAAAACGCACGTGTTTACGTAAGTAAATGAAAAGAGACCGCCAAGGTACGAATTACCATAATGTTTTGTGGCAATTTTCATTGAATATTTGATGAGAAAACAGCAGTACTACGCTCAGTTGGGATTTGGGCTTGGTTTTCGCATGATTTTGTATTACAATTTTAATTTAATATTAGGATTTTGTATAAAAATTATTTAAAAACATATTTTAATCTTCCCAACATAAATAAATATAAATGTAATTATTAATTAATTAAACTGTTATTAAGAAGCATCCCAAAAGACTAGTGCAGTGTGTATTTTTTTTTGATTTTTGGAAAATATGGGTAAAGTGTGTACAAATAATTCAAAATTTTATATCATAAGCCTAAAGCATAAGTATGTTGTTTAAATGTAGAAACACATTTAAACAATATATTTTTTACGTTAGTTACAAAGAAACGTCAAAATCAAGTTGTTTATTTCTTTAATGTCAAACGTAAATCCATTATAATTGTTTTGAAATATGTCAACGCTATTGTATTTCTCGTTATATTTTACATAACTTTACTACAAAGCAATTTTCATAATTATTTGTTCTGCAAAAATGTTTTGTTACGGCGAAAACTGAAGCTAGGAAATTAAAAAAAAACAATTTTCTAAAAAGATAAGGAGTATTTATTATTATTAGAAATAACTTTATGCAAAAAGATTTAATCACGCTATTCGCTTTGTACTTTCAACGCAATAATTTAATCTGTAACAGGAAATTTGAAATTAAGACGTTTTATGTATTTAATTTATTTAAATGCGTTCTTTAGACCATAATTAGGTATTTATAATATTGAGGATTCCAGACGGTTGAAGCATATTCTATATATTAAATTCGAACGGACGAGTTACAAAGCAAATTTAATGTGACAGAGTTTTTAAATTCTGTAGTTTGTCTATACCTAAAACCTAACATTTTGAAAAACCTAGACATAATGTTTTATATAAGTGTCATCATCATCATCATTACAGGCCTTCACAAGTCCACTGCTGAACATAGGCCTCCCCCAAAGAATGCCACAAAGCGCGGTCCTGAGCCACCTGCATCCATCGACTTCCTGCATGTCTTACCAGGTCGTCACTCCATCTCGTGGGGGGACGCCCTACACTTCGCCTACCGGTACGAGGCTGCCACTCGAGAACCTTTCTTCCCCATCGATTGTCGGTTCTTCGAGCTATATGGTCGGCCCACTGCCACTTCAGCTTACTAATCCGTTGGGCTATGTCGGTCACTCTGGTTCTACTGCGGATATCCTCATTCCTAAGTTTATCACGCAGAGAAACTCCGAGCATAGCCCTCTCCATAGCTCGCTGAGCGACCTTGAGCTTCCTCATACGGCCAGCAGTGAAGGACCACGTCTCAGTTCCGTAAGTCATCACTGGCAACACGCACTGGTTGTACAATTTCGTTTTAAGGTTTTGAGGTATGTCTGACGAGAAGATGTGTCGTAGCTTCCCGAACGCTGCCCAGCCGAGTTAAATCCGTCGATTGACCTCTCGGTCGAAGTTGGACTTACCTAGTCGGGCTATTTGTCCCAGGTAAACATACTGGTCAACAACTTCGAGCTTAGTGCTCCCAATAACTACCGGCATATGTGTGACATGGACATTAAGATATTTGTTTTGTCCATGTTCATCCTAAGATATATACGTATATTCGTTGGGAGACACTATTGAGGTCATTGAGCACGGTGCTTAGGTCCTGCAGCGATTCTGCCATAAGGACTATATCGTCGGCAAATCGAAGGTGAGTGATGTACTCGCCATTGATGTTGATATCGTATCCTTTCCAGTCCAGAAGCTTGAAAACGTCTTCCAATACAGCGGTGAAGAGTTTCGGGGATATGACGTCACCCTGTCTTACACCTCTCTGCAATTGGATATGTTTCGTACTCTGGTTCTGTACTCGGATAGCCATCGTAGCACTACTGTACAAGCACTACAACACTTCGATATACCGACAGTCAACTTGGCACCGCTGAAGGGACTGCAGCACCGCCCAAATTTCGACGGAATCAAAGGCTTTCTCATAGTCCACATACGCCAGACATAGTGGCAAATTGTACTCTTCGGACTTCTGTACAACTTGCCGAAGTGTATGTATGTGGTCTATGGTGCTAAAGCCCTTTCGGAAACTGGCTTGTTCGGGAGGCTGGAAGTCGTCAAGTCTGCGCGCGAGACGATTCGTAATGACTCTCGAAAACAGCACGTAGACGCGGCTCAGAATGGAAATCGGTCTGTAGTTCTTCAAGAGAGCGTTGTCACCTTTCTTGAAGAACAAGACCACCGCACTTCTGCTCCACGCCTCCGGTGTAATGCCACTATGGAGGACGGAATTAAAGAGCTTCTGAAGGACTTCAAGTACCGGTCTTCCACCCGCTTTCAGAAGCTCCGCTGTAATTCCATCCTTGCCTGGGGCCTTACCGTTTTTAAGGTGCTGGAGAGCCATCTTAATCTCGCTCAGACTGACATCCGGGATATCTTCGGAATAGTGTCGGATGAGACTCGCTCTTGGATCGTTACTCACACTTGCGTGTGGCTCCAATGATGATGTGTACAGCTGACCATAGAACCTCTCAATCTCACTCAAAATCTCAGGTGTCCCGGAAACGATGCTGCCACACTCTGTCTTCAGCTTTGACAGTTGGCTCTTTCTGGCAGACAGATCTCTGGCAAAGACTTTGGAGCCTTGGTTCCGCTCGATCGCTTCTTCAATACGAGCTGTATTGAGGTTGCGTAAGTCCCGCCGCATGCATTTGGAGATCTGTCTGTTCAGATGCCTGCATGCTGTCAACTCTGTTGAAGAATGTGGCTTCATCTCCCGTCTAACAGCCATGAGATTAAGAGTGTGATCAGAGAGTTTTTGTGTTCTTCTGCGGCGGGTCTTGCAGAACTTAGCTCCGACCGAATTGAAAGTTTCCACGAGCTTGTCATTCATATCGTCCACTTCATTGCAGTCACCCAGGCACTGAAAACGGTTTTGTAACTCGAGCTGAAAGGTTTCGGGACTTTGGAACAGAGCACGAGGGGGACAGAGCGTTGACTTCATTAGACGAGACCTCTCCAACTTAACGTTTAGGTTCAGTGTGCCTCTAACCATTCGGTGATCGCTACCAGTTTTCACCCTCGCGATCACGGAGACATCACTGAACAGTTGTCGTCTGGTCGTCATAATGAAGTCAATCTCATTTTTTGTGGAACCGTCGGGGCTCGACCAGGTCCACTTCCTGTGGGGCCGCTTCTGGAAGAAAGAGTTCATCATAAAGAGTCCCTCTTTCTCCATGAAGTCGGCCAGCTGCTGGCCCCTTGGGTTCCGTTGCCCTATTCCAAATTTCCCTACTTTCAGCTCACCGTTCGCTCTTGTGCCTAGTTTTGCATTGAAGTCTCCCATTAACACCGTATAGTGGGTTTTGGAGGAATGCATGGCTCTAGAGATATCCTTATACATTTCCTCCACCTCCTCATCGGGATGTGCCGAGGTTGGTGCGTAAACCTGTATGACCTTCAGCGAATACCGTTTGGTGATTCTGAGTATAAGGTACGCAACCCTCGTCGACACACTCCCGATCTTTACAACGTTGTTAACGAGAGACTTGTGGACGATAAATCAGACACCTCCTTGGGACAGATGGTCGCCCTCCCGGTGATAGAGCAAGTTGCCGGATTCGAGGATTACCGTGTCCTCCCCCTCTCTTCGGACTTCGGATAATCCTATAATATGCCATCGCAACTTGTCTATCTCTTCTTCCAGCTCCACGATCTTCTCGTCAGTCCTCAGGGTGCGTGCGCTGTACGTTGCCAGGTCGAGTCGTCTAAGGTGGCAACCGAACCTCCACCGGAGATTCTTAGCACCCCCTGCCCCGCCGTTACCATGGTCGCCACCGCAGCCAGGAATAGCGGGGCCGCCGGGGACTGGGGGCCGTTTCTTTGTTACTGTCATTCATAGGGGGGTATTTGCCATAGTTGCCACGCTTGGCGAGCGGGTTGGCAACCGCAGTTTTTTTATTGTAATTTGGCTATTATCAGGAAGATGCTGCTGCCCACCTCCTGCCTGTTTCCCTTTGTCGCCTTTTACGACACCCACGGGAGGATATGGGGTAGTGGATATTTATGACCGCCACTACACGGCTATATAAGTGTATAAAATGTTAACTGCCTGTGAGATTTGGCAACCACAGCTTTTTATTTTTCCGTTACCTCCCACTTCACCCGCGGGTCGATATAGGGTTGTGGATATTCTTACACCACGTCAACACGATAAGGAAGTTATAGGGACGACAAAATTTAACTCCTAGATTATGATCAAGTTCAAGCTCAAGCAAATACAAAATACTCCAAGCAAATAGAAAATTAATTTGTAGGAAGTAAAAACTGATAAAATAAATAAGAACATACATATTTGTGTGAAGCGAGCCAATGCCAGCGAATGTCCGCTTAACGTTCAGTGAGATACCGTGACGGCGCAATTTTCTCTATCTTAATAGGTTTTAGTAACACGACCAACGTAGAATAAATCTCTAGCCCACAGTGCTAACTGAAATGAAAATAATCCAACTTTTTCAATTTACACTTTACGAGCATAACATAAACATTTATTTCTAGCTTACCCATAGCTTGTTCGTAGAACATACGAGTATGTATCCAGCATGGCCGTTAGTTCCATGACACATCAAACTGCATAATATCGTTCGATTATTTCGAACAATTTTATTCTAAGCCTTTGGTTTTAATACAGGGCTTTTAGTTTTCATAAGAGACCTAATGACAGAGTACGTTTTAAGTAGACTTAGTACTGACCACTATTTGTATTTCAACTGGCTCAGAAATGGACTTGACGCCCGCGCCAGTGTTCAGTTTTATGAAGTCCGGAACATTGTGCTCATACACTGTGACCAGGAGCTTTGCTGAAGCTGGCTTTTGTCCTCCGTACATTGTTGAAAAGTGGATTACTGGCAGGCTTCACTCCAAGATCCAAGAAAAATATTGGCCGAAGTCTTTACTATTTCTTACACCCAACTTATACTACAAAACACTTAAAGTAGGGACTGACACAGCATTATGAATTACCATTCGTGCCTTTTAACAACTAACCTCCAGAATAAATTTTAATAGTAAAGAAAGTTCTTTACCGAGTAATATTCTTTTATTTAAATAATTTTGTGAATATAATATATATAATAAAATATTTTATTTAATATATAATAAAAATTAAAAAATTTGAAGAATTACTCAAAAATTACTGGTCAGACCTTGATAAAATTTATAATGTAAAAATGTAAAATTATATACTACCGCATGAAAAGCACCAGCTTTCAAATAAAAAAAGAATTATCGAATTCGGTTCATCCAAAAAAAGTTATGAGGTAACTCACAACACAAAAATACAGTCAAATTGTGTACCTCCTCCTTTTGAAGTCGGTAGAAAAGTAATAAAATCTAATGTAATGGTTGAGACAATTGTGATATGTTGACATACTGCAAATTTTCCGGAGCGTCGGTGCTTTACATTTTCATGGGTCGTTTTGTTTGTCATAAGTAATAGTGACCACATTCACAATCAAGCTTGTACATCCTGCATCTTGTAGAGGGATATTATACTTGACGGATGGTAAGAACTGTCTGATCTTCTTATGTTATGTCGATACTACAGCCCGTGAATACATATATTTTCTGTATATATTTATTACAACTAAATATACCTAACATTACCACTGTAATAATCTCACCAAACTAACATCAGTTTGTCGGTAAGTGCACGCTCTTAAAAACTTTATATATGCCATATACCCATAATTAATATATACAACTTAAAACACTATTAATTATTTTCCAAAATAGAAAATACTCATACAATTTACCCTTATAACTTTGGGTTAAAATAACTTTTTATAGAGGATTATAACATCCATTACCAATACAGCCTATTAAAGTCTATTACTCAACATAGGCCTCCCGCATAGATAGCCTCATAAGCGGGATTTTGCCATAGTTACCACTTTGCACATATACACAGAGCTTGGCAGGCGGGTCGTCAACCGCAGTTTTTTATTATTTCGAGTTATTATCATAAAGATTTTGCTACCCTTCTCCTGCTTTAGTTTCTCTCTGTCTCTTACGACACCCAAGGGACGCTATGGTGTAGTGAATAATTTATACCACCACTACACGGTGTGGTATTTAAAAACCAGGTTTATAACATAAATTCGCACAATTAATTTTTATGAGGAGGTGTTTCTCCTGCAATCATATTCAAACAAAAAAGGACCGAAGACTGTGTTGGAATGCTTCTCAACTTGATATTATATTGGTACTTTTTTATTATTTCTGTCATATAGTCGTACCTACTTTTTAACACATGATCTTCACTACAATATATATTAAAGCAAAAAGTAATTGTTGCAGTAATACAGGTATTAAAGAACAAAAGTGCATAGAATACATCTGAATCTTTCACGCTCCAGAAAATTGTTCCGTTCTGGCGCGACATGTCACAAGGAAATGGTTTCCTGCCGAGACCTTACGTTATTGAAACTCCAATAGCGCAGTGTATTTTATCTAATATTGCTTTCGAGACTATTAGTTTTATGTAGCAAATTACTTATTGGAAGTAATGACTAGAAATGAGTTTGGGGATGACTCGAACTTTAGGCCTAGTCAGTTTGAATAGCCTATTATTTAGAGGATGTCATGGGGGTCATGGTTGAATAGGGGCAAAAGTTCTGATTACACTCCTAGGAGGTCAAAAAGGAAGTTCTTACAGTCTTTCGTTAACGCATCCGACTTGATAATATGAGAAATATATGGTCGTTCCAGTGGGCCATTAAGGTCAGAGTCAAGGACTGAGAGAGAGGAAGAGCTTCCTAACGGCCATCTAAGTTATTGAATATCTGTGACTCATCGATTTTCTATTGAATCGATTCAAAACGAACGAATTCAAAAACAAATTATAACAGAAAAGTTGAGTTGACTAATTGTTTTTATTTGTTGCTTTTATTTTTAAATTGTCACATATTCTCAAAACCCGTAAAATTTTTGCATATGCAAATGTTCAGTACTGTTCTTCACCGCTGTACTGGATAATTGACATTAAGTGAAATGTGCTTAACTTTATGAACTTAATTTCATGAAGTAAGAAGAACAGTTTAATCAAATAATTCAGCACATTCAGTTTTATGCTTGTATAACTGAAATGTGAACTGAAATCTGAAATTAACTTTATGAATTCTTTAAGCGAAAAGTAATTGGACACGCCATTATGTCCTTAAACATTATGCTACCACACTCTCTAGTTAGTTACTGGCAACAAAATAGTAAACCATAGATGTATATCTGTCTTTTCAGTTAAACTGGTTCTAGTTCCTCGTCAACCTGTAAAAGTACACTGTTGGACCGCTCCATTGATTTTGCTCCTCTTTATCGGCTTTATTTATTATATTGGCCATGAAATCTTTCTGGCTTTTCCTATATTAACTTAAAATAGTATTCAATGATAAAAAAATAAAATACTACTAGGTTTGTATTCTTACTAAAAGGTCAAAATTTTTGATTATTTTGGTAGGGTTGACACATGAGGGTAGTATTAAATAAACAAAACGTTTATCAGCTTTTGATTATGTACCTATAACAAAATATTTTGAATTAAAAAAGTCTTTAGGACCGTTGTAATTTGAAACTTTATGAAATGAAAAAGCGACACTAAAAATAGACAAAATATATATTGGAGTTAGCCTGCAAGGGAAAGAGAGAAACAGAAACAGAAACAGAAACAGAAACTTTTTTATTCAATATAGATTATAAATAATACTTATTGAAAGTCACTCTTTTGTTTGATTACCACTGGTTCGGAAAAAACCTCTGTCCTGGGAAGAACCAGCAAGAAACCCAGCGGGACTTTTTTTTAAATAACAGCTTACAATCATGATGTTACACAAATTAACAACACAACAAATTAGAAATAGCTTGGTAGCGATCACCTCATTCTCAGGGGTTATTATCATCCATAAATTCCTTAATATTATAATAACCCTTTGTATACAAACTTAGTTTAATAAAGTTTTTGAACTTTGAACAGGCCAAACTTTGTATATTTTCTGGAATTTTGTTGTAAAAGCGTATACATCGCCCCAAGAATGAATTACTGACTCGATGGAGTCGAGTAACTGGTACTACTAGCTTGTGTCTGTTCCTAGTATTTACAGAATGAATATCACTTATTTTTATAAAACTACTTTTATTTTTGTGTACGTACATAACATTTTCATAAATGTATTGAGAATACAGTAAAGTATAGTGTTTCCTATTACCTCAGTCTCCTCTTTGTAACGTGCTTTAAATATGGTTAATATATCTTTTAACAGTTAAAATAAACAGCTATAAAAAATAACAAATTTATGAAATAATTAAAGTTCATCTCTAAAACTCAAAAACGGCTCGACTGATTTTCACTAAACGTTTTGTGTGTGTTTGTATGTGTCCCTGGATGGTGTATATTCACATTTGGAACCGGTAGGTAGCGCTGTTGTAGAGATCCAGAAATCACCCGTGCGAAGCCGGATCAGATCGCTAGTATTGAATAAAATTATCATATCCAATCCATTCATAAAAATCTCCGATTCCATAACTTGAGGCCATCTAGCGTCTATTTTACATACCATCTTGAGAGTCAATCAATTTTCGTTCGATAAAATGACTTTACCTCTAGAATGAAGCAGACAGAGTAGATAGATTTGAGCAGAAGTTACTCGCAATTTTCTGAGGGTTTCACTTCTACCGCATGTGAACTGCACACATTTCTTTTTCAAACTACTTATTCTAAATAGGAGCTGGAGGAAGATATAGACAAATTTAGCTGGAATATTACAGGATTATCCGAGAAGAGAGGGAGAGGACACGGTAATCCTCGAATTGGGCAACTTGTTCTATCAGCGGGAGGGCAACCATGGGTTTTGCCCATGGTTGCGTACCTTATACTCAGAATCACCAAACAGTATTTGTTGAATGTCAGGTTTACGCACCAATCTCGGTACATCCCGATGAGGAGATGGAGGAAATGTCTGAGGATATCTCTAAAGCCATGCATTTCTCCAAAACCTACTATACGGTGTTAATGGGAGACTTCAACGCAAAACTAAGTACAAGAGAGAACGGTGAGCTGAAGGTAGAGAAATTTGGAATAGGGCAACGGAACCCAAGGGGCCAGCAGTTGGACGACTTCATGGAAAAGAGAGACTCTTTATGATGAACTCTTTCTTTCAGAAGCAACCCCACAGGAAGTCGACCTGGCCGCAACTGTTCGAGAAAAAATGAGATTGACTTCATTATGATGACTAGACGGCAACTGTTCAGTGATGTCTAAGTAATGGCGAGGGTGAAAATTGGTAACGATCACCGAATGGTTAGAAGCACATTGAACCTAAACGTTAAGTTGGAGAGTTCTCGTCTAATGAAGTCAACGCTCCGTACCCCTCGACTCAAAACTTTTCAGCTCGAGTTACAAAACAGTCTTCAGTGCCTAGAAGACTGCAATTCAGTGGATGGAACGGATTAGTAAGCTGAAGTGGCAATGGGCCGGCCATATAGCTCGAAAAACCGACCACCGATGGGAAAAAAGGTTTTCGAGTGGCAGGCTCGTACCAGAAGTGTAGTGAACTAGATGGAGTGACGGCCAGGTAATACATGCAGTAAGTCGATGGATGCAGGTGGCTCAGGAACGTGCTTTGTGGTATAACTTGCGGGATGCCTATGTTCAGCAGTGGACTTGTGAATGGCTGTAATGATGATGATGATTATTATTGTTAATACACACAGTACTTACAGTAAACCATATTTTTTAATATTTTATATGACACGTATTTTTTACATATTCGTAATTTTTAAATCAAACGAAAAACTTAAACAAGCACGATGCGTGACGTGTACGTAAACACTGAGTTTGAGCTCTGGCTGAGCCGTTTTAAAATAGTTTCTCTCTGTAGGTGACGAAACGCCAGTGCTCACGCGCACATACGTACCATATTGTATGAAGCATGGTTGTATGAACCTTATCCTCTGGTGGTTTCTTTACTCGTGTGGTTACGGTCTGGTGGGATAGATAGCCAGTGTGATTCCCGCTGTGAGAAATTCCGTCTTATTCCTCAGAGATGACAATGCCTTCTTTGTATGAAGTTAGTTGCAGGTGTCAAATGCTACAGCAGCCACTTACCATCAGGTGAACTGTAGTTCGTTTGTCACATCAGTTTTATAAAAAAATATATAAAATAGAAGTTTTTTTTTATTACTAATATATCTTTGTGTTTATTTAGAAAATCTTAGTCATTTTTTTATTAAGAAAAATTGTAAATACAAAGTTTTTAAATTGCCTCTTCCAACTTTACACTAGGCGTGACTCGCAATAATGATGACATGATGCTACAACATAATTCTTATACAAAGCACGTGTCAAAGCTAGGAGGACGTTGGCATCAATTGATGCAACTATAAATGAAAGTTTCTTAATATTATTCTATATACTGTATTCTTTATATTTAATTTGTTCTATAGTGTTATTAGTAATTCGTATAAGGTATGATGGGATTCGCATGTCGTTTCGATAAAAATCCCAGAAAAAATTAAGAGAAAAAATTATTGATGTTTCTATTTAAGCATTACTTAGTACTATTATTTAATCATTTTTATGCTGTCTAAGATAAACAAATATAAGAAACAACACGTTATAGTGGTAAATTAATATAAATGTTAGCCGTGTAGTGGCAATAGAAGATAATTCATCACCATCACGGGATGATATATCCCGTAGGTGTCGTTGGAGGTGACTTAGCAAAATGCCACGTGAGATCTTATGATCTCAACTGAGAACTGAGAAGAAAAAAGATTAAAGTATAATTATCCTTATTTATATCAGATGTAAAATATCCTGATAGGCGACAGACAACATGTTCAAAGATGCAAGACGTTTTGTGATTTGGACTATCTGCCCTAAAATGTTATCGATTACGAAGAACTAGGATTTGCTCATCATGTGGATAGAGAAGAAAAAATAATTTATGTGAAAATTTTCGTAGTCATCTCCACACAGTTCTAAAATAGCTAAGATCCATAACGCCTCGTGAAGACTTTTTCGTAGCTGGTGTTACAGACTTGCGGGAAAGCGTCGAACTGCCTAATGACGCGACCCTTAAGAACACAAAGCTAGGTATCGTACGAGTATGCATAACAATACTCCTATCTTTACAACAACAATTTCCACTTGTTATTAAAAGTCACATAAAAGCTTCTTTGTTTTCATTCTTTTACCTCTGAAATACTTTTTCAAATAGATTATCTATCTATTGATGAAACAGTAAATTATACAGCGAAGAAGACATTTTAGTCGTTATCCTTATTTACGTGCTCGGGAGGCTCACAAGCTCTTAACGGATTCGAGGCAACGTCAATTTCCTTCAACGATTTTCATTCAAAGAATTTAATCATAAATCTTGGTAGTAAATGAATAATAACGCTTCCTACTTTAGAAAATGATTTAAAATGTGCGTGTCAGATCTGACGAGTGACTGGAGTTTGCTCCTGAAAAACGATTGTTTTAAAATATATACAATATGCAAAGTAGTAAATGATTTGAGCCATATTTTTTTAATATATTACATATAAATACATTATTCGTTTCACTTATATTACATTATTCGTTTCACGCTATGAGATGCGCGAGTATGTTGCGTAGAGTAAAACTGTTTTTCATACCATGCGTTATATATTGAAACGAATCTTAAGGAGTAAACTCCAATAAACTCCAATAATTTATTTTTAGTTTAAAAAGTTACCACCACATTAGGAATTACTACTGAATCATGGAGGAGATTTTACATACATTAATAGTACATGGACAAACATCCAGAAGCAGGAAAATAGTTTATAAGCCACAGCAATAAAATAAAGAAAAAGAATAATAAAGAAAAATTTCTTCTGTGCGAAATAAAAGCACGCGACGCCTAGCTTCGCAGCCCAACTAGCCTTTGCTCACTAGATACTGATGTTTTCTTTGTTTAAAAATAATATATATCTAGCGTATACTGCTAGATTTCATACCATCATTCGACTTATCGGCCAAAATGGAAACACTTTCACTTTATCGATATATTACCACTGATGAGCAATGTAGGTTTTATGCTGATCTTCTTAACAAGTCCGTAACAGTCCACTGACATCTGTTTGTGGCAAAACTTAGCATATCGCTCGCTCTATGACAGGTCGGAAATCGCTTCTTCGTAGGCAGCCACGGCTTCTTCGACGCTAGAAAAAAACTTGCCTTTTATTATTAATAGAATCAGGCGTTACTTTGCGGAAATCCATTATATTTTTTTTATAGGAGAGAGGGCAAACGAGCATGCGGCTCACCTGATGGTAAGTGACTACCGCCGCCCATGAACAACCGCAACACCAGGGGAATTGCAAATGCGTTGACGGCCTTTTAAAAAGGAGTAGGCTCTTTTATAAAAGCTTTTTAAAACATTTTCTTCGCAAACATCCGCGGTATTAAATTAAAATGATTTGTCTTACCTAGTATAAAGAGCACCTCCCGTCCTCGCTCAATTGCGTGCACTAGACCCGTCACCACTAATCCAAAAAAATATTTCCGTTGCCCAGTTTCCAACAGATGTGTTATCCCTTTTACATAAAGGCCTAAAGTATAATTTAACACATTCGGTCTCCCAAAAATCGTTAGAGACTGTGGCCGTTGACGCGGAGATGACTATTGTGATCGGGAAGAAAGATAACATCGTTAAAAGTTTGGTAGCTAATGAAATTCGGGCTGTGCCCGCGTCATCCCATTTAAATCCTGAGTTCCCTGTGTTTAAGTCACTAAGGCAGAGTGTTACGGCCTACGGCTGCTCCCTTAAAGGATCCAATCCTCAGGGGCCCATGAGCTGAAGACTTCCCGAACAGACGTAGGTCGGGCCTCAATGTGGCCACGTGGAATCTCTCTAATTACACTAAAATATATGGGGGAGCGTTATACTACGGCCAGTCGACCGGAAGGAATTTGGACGAAGCTTACTTACCTATATCCAAGGCGACTGGTCCCTCCGGAGTCGGTCAGGTCGCATGTGGTTGTGTAGTGCAAGGGAAAGAAGGGTGATGTGGTGTGTATCTGGGTGTGACTGATGGTAATTGAACCTAGACCTTGGCCGTCGGTAGCAGCCCGAGCGTCTACACCGCTCCAACTTGAGGGGGCCCTCCGAGGCGTCCGTCCACAGTCACTTTCCTCTTTCTTCACGTTGACAGTCAATTAACTCTGTCGTACGATTTACTAACTTACAGAAGCCACTAACTATCGCTGGGTATAATGGTTACCGCACAAACGCACACGGAGTTTAAAGGGTCAAAGGTCACTACCGTTTCGCGTAGCAACAGTTAATTCTAGAATACAGAGGCCGCACTAGCTAATATTGTCGAATGCACTATACAGATTCTGAGTCGGACCCAATAAGTCCTGGGGAAGCTCTCCAGTAGGGATACGCGCCACAAAATTCCTAGACCGTATTTTTACTGTCCGCGCTTAATTATTCCGAGTTCCCGCGCTTAATTGGCAGCGTGCCAATTGTTAGCACACCTGACAGACGACTGACTGCCCTTGGGCGTTTTTCGCACGACCGAAAGTCAAACCGGTATGAATGCACCGCGCCGAGCGCCCTCTCGCGTCAATCCTTGAAAGTGTTTTGCGCGAACACAACAAATAAGGGAAAACGACGTTATTGTTACTAAAGCCGATAAGGGAAATACTGTTGTCATTATGGAGAGTAGCGGGTATGGCCGGAAAGTTAACGATGTTATCCAAGGTGACGACTTTGAGCTATTGGAATCTGACCCAACCAAAAAGTTTACTTCAGATATTAAGCTACGTATACAACAGACATCATATATTTTTCCCGATCACAACTTGTCTCGGAGCAGTCTTGTTCCAATGAATCCTCAAGCACCCATTTTATATGGGTTACCAAAAATACATAAAGAACATGATCCTATTCTTCCAGTTGTCTCATATATGGATGCACCAGCTTATTTCCTTGCCAAAAAATTAAAAATTCTTCGAGAGAAATCTGAATTCAACCCCACTTACAGCTTTAAAAATAGCTTAGATCTTTTTCAAAAATTACAAATATTCGTATTCCTCCTAAATCCATATTGTTATCTTAAGACGTCGATAGTCTTTTCACAAATGTCCCATCCCCTGACTGTTTGCGTATACTCGCAGATCTCTTTGATAAACGTCGCCTACATCCCGGGGAAACAAATTATCTTCTTAATTTAACCTCTCTCTGTATGAAACAAAACTATTTCCGGTTCCATAACCGTTTCTATCTACAAAAAGAAGGGTTAGCTATGGGGTCCTCTCTAAGTCCCCTTATGGCGAATATTTTCATGGATAATGTCGAAAAACAACATATAGTTGTCAATCAAAATATCTTATATTACTATCGATATGTAGACGACATAATTATTTGCTGGACTGGCACAAGGAGACAACTGGATATTTTCCTCTATAAAATAAATAGAGTCCACGACAAAATTAAATTTAAACTTGAATTGGAACAAGATTTTTCCCTTAATTTCCTAGACTTAACAATAACAAGAAAAGAATCATCACATGTTTTCCAAATTTATCGAAAGCCAACTTATAATGACACGGTCATCCCTTCGTCATCGTGTCACCCGTGGCAACATAAATTAGCCCCTTTTTCTTGTTACATTAATCGTTTGTTCACTGTCCCATTAAGTAAAGAAAATTATTTAAAAGAGCTTAATATAATTTATTAAAAAGCGGTCTCTAACGGTTTTTCAAAAAACCTCATTAACAATTTAATTAAAAAGTAACAAAAGCATCTTGTTCGCAACTCTCCATACGCGATTCAACCTCAAAGTGTTCGTCGATATGTGAACAGTTTGACCTACTTAGGCCCCATATCTGAAAAAGTAGCTAATACTCTTCGACAAAACGGCGTTAATGTGGCGTCCAAAACAAACAATTCTCTTAGAAATATATGTAATAATAAAGATAAGTTGGATATTCGTCAAAAGTCGGGTGTTTACAAACTTGTTTGTGACGAATGCCACGCCGTTTACGTGGGTCAGACTGGTCGCAACTTCGAAACACGTTATAAAGAGCATTTAGCCGCGTACAGGAATTGCAATCCCGATAAAGCCCATTTTGATAAACATCTTTTGGACACTGGACACAACCTAGCCAACGACCACTCCTTTAAAGTCTTACATACGTGTAATAAAGGGCTACGACTGTGTGTGCTGGAACAGTTAGAAATATTAGTACAGTTAGAAATAATAGTAACGTTGCACTGCTGAATGAACAAACAAATGTTTCTAACTTACCTCTCTTAAATATCTTTAAGTCTGCTCTCTAATAGCAGACAGCCTCGCAATATAATCGTTTGTCTCCCTCACGATGATCGGCGATTGGTTGCGTGGTTGGAGGGTAGGCGGGCGTTGCGCGGTAGTTTGTTTTTAATTTAACAAACGCCTGCGTAATTCCGGCGGTGATTGGTAGCATGTTTTATCGCACGACACGGTCGCTCGCTCCTTAAGCAGGGAGCGGTTGCGTCATCAGTCTGTATAAAAGGCAGTTGTTTTGGCTCACCGCTCACTTAACGGCCAGCCACCGTAGAGTCTACATCACCTGAGGATGCCTCGTGTAGAGGCGAAATACGTGTCGTATTGTCGCCAGTGGTGTGTCTTGCCTAGTGTAGTGGTGTTGGGAGTAGCGGTGCTGGGATTAGTGGTGACGGGGATAGTGCACACAATTGAGGGAGGGCGGGAGGTGCTCTTCATACTAGGTAAGACACATCATTTTATTTTATAGCGCGGATGTTTGCGAAGTAAAAAATTTTTTAAAAGCTTTTACTTGCCTTTTATTTTTCTTTCACTCTTGGGACCAAAAACACAAGGAGCTAAGTCAGGGCTGTAAGGTGGCTGACTTAGAGTTTCAACACCTGATTCCTCAATAAATGCTTTTGTTCTAAGGCAGGTATGTGAAGATGCGTTATCGCGTTGCAGCATGATTCCTCACAGCCCGGTCTTTGGTATTCTCTCCCGCACACCTTGAAAAGCTTTAGGTAATGCAACTGTAGTATACAATTCAGAGTTGACTGACTTACAATGTCCGCTCCGCAAAAAAAACTAGCCACCAATTTTTTGCAGACGTTGCGAGGTCTTTGCAATTTTGTCGGTAACTGTCCTTCTTAGTAGATGATTGCCTTTTATTACCCGGACCATATTGATAGATGCATGTTTCGTCACCAATAACGATTTCTGACGCTTTTGGAGTACAAACGAGGGATCCATCGACAACAAAGCTTCCTCACTCCAAAATGTTGATATAGTATGGTATAAATGCTCCCCGAACTAATGCTTACAATCTTTTCGATGTCCGTATATGTGATTCGTGGGTCTTCTCGCACCAACATTTCAGTAGTCCATACATTTTCTGCCGTTACTGCTGTTTGCGGGGCCCCTGCTGTTTGCGGTTTCTTTGGTCTACTTTAAGATTAATTTTACCCCTTTTGAATTCAGCAAACCACCTGAAAATTTGTTGCGCGTGATGGAGCTGAGTCCCCTAATGCTGATTGTAACCGTTGTAATTTGTTCGGTTGAACCAAATTTAAAATCATAATATATCATAGCGCGCAAATGTTCTCGGTTAAGATCCATCGTTTTAAATGAAAAGTGCGGGAAGCGTTGCAGGAAAATTAGGAAAAAACAAAGAAATAAAAAAATCTATACTTTGTTTTTTTTTTAAATTGAGCTATTGGCTAATGGAGTTCTATTTTTAAATAAATTTGCTTTTTAGAAACATATAACACGGGTGCGTTCCATTTTTAAATTTCGAGCATCTCAAAACTTATCGAGCGACCTACGTACTACCCCCGCATAGAGGCGGCGTACTTACTCTCTCGGTTCTCCTAGATTGGGTAGCAGTCTGTGCATAGCACCCACTACCTTTTTAATCCGGAAGACTAGGCGCTTAAAGTGATCGAAGCCCCAGCAACTGTTCAAGTGGAGCCCTAGGTACTTCATGTACCGCCTCACTCTGACTACAGATCCACCCACGTAGACGCACGTGTTGGGAGGTTCGCTGCACTGCATGTTCCCTGCATTTAATCATATAGCTAAAAAAGTTCAGATTTTTGATCAAAAAAACTGGATTTGTTCAGGTTAGTGATAAGATTAAGTAATAACTTTGTCTTCTCTTGTTTTTGATCAAAATTCTAGGTTTTTGCTTAAAAAACTGATTTTATTAAAAACCTGCGACAGATATAATGCTTCTACATATCAAATATAAAATAACAAAAGCGGTGGTGGGAACAGATTCAACAAGCAACAACGACTCTACATCTGATATTGTGATCGCCAATCGGGCTGCCAAGCGTGGTGGCTTTTTTGTACAACGGTAGAGGCCACGTTTCCACCCGTGGACTTTTACGGGCTCAGGATGAAAAAGAAGGTGAATAACTAAATTATTTTACTATTCCACAAAAGCACACAGGCAGAAATTATAAACAATTCGATTTCTGTTTACATCCACTCCATCAATGAAATCAACAGTTTTTTGACTTTAATAAATGAAAACTTTATATTTTTCTTTCATTTTAATTTCTCGGTAGTCTTCGTTAACTATGAAGTTAACGAAGACTACCGAGAAATTGTCATCATCAGGACGTCAAGATCCTTACCCCCCATCCCCAATTGTCCATGGCTGCTGTAAAGCACCCAAAATGTCGAGAATATTTTATTATATAGATTGTATAGTTGTAGCACGAATGGGTCGGCTCGATCGGGGAAGGACCACGCTCTCACAGAATACCAGCGTAAAATAGCAGCTTAACGCTGCTGTGTTTCGTATGGTGAGTGTAGAGAACCGGGGACCCTTTTTAATGGAAATGAGGTATTCCATCGTAGTCCTCACGGGTGACAACGCATCTGCATTTTGATTTGTAATAGAGGATACATGTAGATGTATATGGGCCGCAGCAATCACTTACCATCAGGTGGACTGTGAGCTCGTTTGTCACCCTCCTTATAAAAAAAAGAATAAGTAAAGTTAAGATTCTGCACGATAAAATTTGTTTAATTAATTTTATATATAGTATTGTATATATTGCCCCGTGTAGTGGCGGGTAAGAATACTCATTACCCCATAACTTCCATTGGGTGCCGTAAGAGGCGACAGAGGGAAACTCAGGCAGAGGATGGGCAGCAGCATCTTCCTGATCTTGAACAGTAAAACAACAATAACAAAATGCGAATGCCAAGCGTGGCAACTATAGCAATATACCCCCCATGATAAATGTAACTAGAAGACGGCCCCCAGTCCCCGGCGGCCATGGTGGCGACCATGGTAACGGCGGGGCAGGGGATGCTAAGAATCTCCGGTGGACGTTCGGTTACCACCTATGACGACTCGACCTGGCAACTTATAACGCACGCACCTTTAGGACTGACGAGAAGATCCTGGAGCTGGAAGAAGAGATAGAAAAGTTGCGCTGGAATATCATAGGATTATCCGAGGTCCGAAGAGAGAGGGAGGACACGGTAATCCTCGAATCCGGTAACTTGTTCTATCACCGGGAGGGCGACCATCTATCCCAAGGAGGTATCGGATTTATTGTCCACAAGTCTCTCGTTAAAAACGTTGTTAAGATTGGGAGTGTGTCGACGAGGGTTGCGTACCTTATACTCAGAATCACCAAACGGTATTCGCTGAAGGTCATACAGGTTTACGCACCAACCTCGGCACAACCCGATGAGGAGGTGGAGGAAATGTATGAGGATATCTCTAGAGCCATGCATTCCTCCAAAACCCACTATACAGTGTCAGTGGGAGACTTCAACGCTAAACTACGCACAAGAGACAACGGTGAGCTGAAAGTAGGTAAATTTGGAATAGGGCAACGGAACCCACGGGGCCAGCAGCTGGCCGACTTCATGTGGAAAGAGGGACTCTTTATGATGAATTTTTTCTTCCAGAAGCAGTCCCACAGGAAGTGGATCTGATCGAGCCCCGACGGTTCCACAAAAAATGAGATTGACTTCATTATGACGACCAGACGACAACTGTTCAGTGATGTCTCAGTGATCGCGAGGGTGAAAACCGGCAGCGATCACCAAATGGTAAGAGGCACACTGAACCTAAACGTTAAGTTGGAGAGGTCACGTCTAATAAAGTGAACGCTCCGTCCCCCTCGTGCTCTAATCCAAAGTCCCGAAACCTTTCAGCTCAAGCTACGAAACCGTTTTCAGTGCCTATAAGATTGCAATGCAGTGGACAATATGAATGACAGGCTCGAAACTGTCCATGCGGTCGTAGCTAAGTTTTGCAAGTCCTGCCGCAGAAAAACACAAATACTTCCGATCACACTCTTTATCTCATGGCTTTTAGACGAGATATGAAGCTGCAGTTTTCAACAGATTTGACAGCATACAGGCAATTGAACAGACAGATCTCCAAATGCATGCAGCGGGACTTAGGCAATTTCAATACCGCTCGTATTGAAGAAGCGATCGAGCGGAACCAGGGCTCCAAAGTCTTTGCTAGAGATTTGTCTGCCAGAAAGAGCCAATTGTCGAAGCTGAAGACAGAGTGTGGCAGCATCGTTTTCGGAACACCGGAGGTTTTGAGTGAGATTGAGAGGTTCTAGGGGCAGCTGTACACATCATCGTTAGAGCCACACGTAAGTGTGAGTAACGAACCAAGAGCGAGTCTTATCCTACACTATTCCAATGATATCCCGGACGTCAGTCTGAGCGAGATTAGATTAGCGCTCCAGCACCTTAAAACAGCAAGGCCCCATGTAAGGATGGAAATACAGCGGAACTTCTGAAAGCGGGTGGAAAACCGGTACTTGAAGTCCTATAGAACCGCTTTAATTCCGTTCTCCATGGTGGCATTACACCGGAGGCGTGGAGCACGTGGTGGAGCGTGGTGGTCTTGTACTTCAAGAAAGGTGACAACGCTCTCTTGAAGAACTACAGACCGTGCTCTTATCGAGAGTCATTACGAATCGTCTCGCGCGCAGATTTGACGACTACCAGCCTCCAGAACAAGCCGGTTCCCGAAATGGCTTTAGCACCATAGACCACATACATACCCTTCGGCAAATTGTACAGAAGTCCGAGGAGTACAATTTGCAATTTGTCTGGCGTATGTGGACTATGAGAACGCCTTTGATTCCGTCGAAATTTGGGCGGTGCTGCAGTCCCTTCAGCGGTGCCAAGTTGACTGTCCGTATATCGAACTGTTGAAGTGTTTGTACAGTAGAGCTACGATGGCTATCCGAGTATAGAACCAGAATACGAAACCTATCCAATTGCAGAGAGGTGTAAGACAGGGTGACGTTATATCCCCGAAACTCTTTACCGCTGCATTGGAAGACGTTTTCAAATTTCTGGACTGGAAAGGATACGGTATTAACATCAATGGCGAGTACATTACTCACCTTTGATTTGCCGACGATATAGTTCTTATGGCAGAATCGATGGAGAACCTAAGCACTATGCTCAATGACCTCAATAGTGTTTCCCAACGGATAGGTCTTAAGATGAACATGGACAAAACAAAGATCACGTTTACTGTCCATGTCACACCTATGCCGGTAGTTGTTGGAAGCACGTAGCTTAAAGTTGTTGACGAGTATGTTTACTTGGGACAAATAGTCCAACTAGGTAAGTCCAACTTCGACCCAGAGGTCAATCGACGGATTCAACTCGGTTGGGCAGCGTTCGGGAATTTACAGCACACCTTCTCGTCAGGTATACCTCAAAACTTAAAAACGAGACTGTACAACCAGTGCTTGTTGCCAGTGATTACCTATGGAACTGAGACGTGGTCCTTCACTGCTGGCCGTATGAGGAAGCTCAAGGTCGCTCAGCGAGCTATGGAGAGGGCTACGCTCGGAGTTTTTCTGCGTGATACACTTATAAATGAGGATATCCGCAGTAGAACCAGAGTGACCGACATAGCCCAACGGATTAGTAAGCTGAAGTGGCAATGGGCCGGCCATATAGCTCGTAGAACCGACAACCAGGTCAAGACCAAGGGCGGAGTGCTGCGGCAGCCCGTCAGGAAGATCGCTGTCCTCCCGAGGGAAGCTTAGGCTCGCAGGTTACGCCGGGGGGAGGTTGTAGTGGACAGCGAGGAAGGCCGCCGCCCCGTCACCCCTTCACATCCTGTTGCGCCCCGCGCACCCCGCACATCGGCAGCAGATCACGCGATGTCGCCGACCAATAAGCGCGCGGCATCGCCTTACGACGCTACTCACGAACCGAGACGCTCTCATGCGGGATATATGAAGGGCGTTTTGGTCTATGAGCTGTTCATTTCGGAAGCGGCACTCGAAGAGAAGAAACAGCAAGAGATATCAAGAAGAATGAAGACTCCAGAGAAATCCAGAAGACTCCCTTCTGTATATAGTGTAGTTTATAGTGCCGCATTGTAAATAGTTTGAATAACCGGGACAATAGTAGACAACCGGGACAAAAGGTTTTCGATTGGCGGCCTCGTACCGGCGGGCAAAGTGTAGGGCGTCCCCCCACTAGATGGAGTGACGACCTGGTAAGACATGCAGGAAGTCGATGGATGCAGGTGGCTCAGGACCGTGCTTTGTGGCATTCCTTGGGGGAGGCTTATGTCCAGCACTGGACTTGTGAAGGGATGTAATGATGATGATGATGATAGTATTCGCGTAAATATTAGAAGTCATATTTTGATACCTCTTTCATATTTACCGTGTAGTGTCAGCATAAGAATATCGCTCCCCCATATCATCCCGTGGGTGTAACAATGAAACAAATCAGAAGGGCAGCAGCGTCTTTCTTATACTAACTTATATTAACGACTAAAAACAACTAGAACTAGAATAAAAAACATGTGTGCTGTTCACACGAGATGGAAATGAAACGTTATATAATTTTTATGAATTAAAATTGTTTATTATTAATTCATTTTTATTATTAATTTATTGAGACCGAGATAATAGAAAACATTGTATACTGTATTCTATCTCGTTCTATCACAGGCTAAGTCCTACTGATGCATATGTTTGTCCCTTTTTTGTGTCGCTTTTTCGTTTCGAGAGAAATCACGACGATTCTAAAGAATTTTTCACATCCAAAAACTGAGGTTCTCAAGCGTGGCAACTATGGAGAATATCCCCCATATGAGGCAATCTATGGGTGAGGCCTATATTCAGCAGTGGACTTTAATAGGCTGTAATGGTATAAATCTGATACATTTATTGTTCGTTGTAAATTATTTTTTTTATTACAATACACGCATTAAGTTACATAGCCATACCATATTTCATTGTAAGCTCTGTTCATAATATGACCACCAAACAAATTTAATACCCGTTATTGTGGCACACTTGTGGCATCGATAAATTTTAATACCCGCGTATGTTTTGGGTAATAAGCTCTTATCGTTATTTTATTATCGTTACTCATGTTCATTTATATTTAACAGTTATCTACTGTCTACTTAAGATAACATTTTCCATTCAATATTCTTTAATATTTGTAATGAAAATATTATGACATTTACTTATTGAAATATTTTAAAGTCTCACAAACCTGTATTAATGGCCCAATTTGAACATTTTTAAACAAGTAAGAGTGATACTGTCCACCTGATGGTAAATGGATAATCAGCGCGAGCGGAACGAGTCTTGCTATATCCCGCAATCTATGCATTTTTGTGGTACACCTTACTGAGAAACTATCACATTTTTAGGTTTGCGCTTTGACATAGTATTTTTGATTCATGTCTAGATGTGTGTTATCTATCATAAAAATATTATTTTATCCACATTTACACAAAATAGAAGACATAACAATTTTCATTATATACATTTGTATTTTATTGCTAATGCTGTAACTCTGTAAGAAAACTAAAAAAATACTTTGTAGTAGTACCACGTTAGATACTGATGGCGCTAATTATGAATTATGAATGGAGCATAACTTGATGAAAAAATGTCGGATGACCTCTGAGGCTCTGACATTATTTAGGACCAACTTAGTCAGGTCTATGATCTGTCAAAGTCAATAATTATTTTTTGCAGATCAATTCATTTTTAAATGTTATAAATTGTAACAATTCGCGAGTCATTACAAAGTTGTACTTTTAGCTAGTATTATTGGTATACTAAACAAAATGTAGGCGGGTCAGCATTATTGAGGAATAGAACGCTATCAGTAAAACGGTCTTCGGTTTTCGTCACTCATGAAACGGCAGAATTATGTTGCTGTTTACGCCAGTATTTTGTAAGATATCAGCGATTCCTTCCCTGTTCAGGCCAAACCATTCGTTTTGCTGCCAAAATCCAACTTCAACGGCGCTGTACGACATCGACGCATAAACGTGAAAAATATAGTATTATATAGTTAAAGCTAAGTTATTAGAGCACAAGAACTAATTTCATAGCAAATCACCTTCTGGTACTTTGAGTAATTATTTATTGAGCAAATAAATAAATGGAACTTTGTTGATTGCTGCCAAAAACAAGAACTTAATTCCAACTTTGTCTTGCAAAACTTTCTGCTGATTTATGTGAAAACTTAACAAGAATACCTAACCGTTGATTACTTACATTTGTTTTTTTAACTAAAGTTGGAAACCAAATCAAAAAAAGTTACTTAGCGGTGAGTTTTAATTGTAACGTTCTTATAACTCTAAAGTAATGTTAATACAAGCATATTAGTTACGTTATTTATTATGTTTGCACAGTTCTACCTAATTGCTTTTAAAATTATTTATCTTTCCTTAGTGTTTTTACCTATGATATTAATAATAATTCGCGCTATTATGACGTCTCACAGGATGCATCATCCGAGATCTTCAGCAAAGAGGCCGTACTTGCTGCGAATACTCGGTGGGAGTGGCTTGTTAGACGCCCTCACCATGCATGATCACCAAGTGTGCAGCCTCCTAAATTACTTCTTGACGAGGTCTGGTGACCCACTCTACAGGCATAACTCATAACTTTTGATAAAGAACTTAGCCCTCTGTCTGCGGTACTAAACATTTGACCGGGATAGTGTGTAGCCTTGCCGTTGAGTCACTTAGGCATGTCATATCTAGTTTTTGGCACTTTCTTACTCTGTATTTGCACAGACGCTACTTAGTAGTCAGGATTCTGACACCAGCTCTGTAGTACAGTTTCGTGGATCGAAAACTGCCATATTACAAGTACTCGCCAGAAACCGTGCTCGTAAATGATCGCACCTGGCTCTATTGGGACAAGTCATCATCACAGGTGGAACTATTCTTGTGAATAAGCCCGATATTTGTGGCCTGACCTGTTGGTGGATTAGGCACAGTAAATGATATTTTTAGTCGACATCACAATTTCCTATGACAATAAGCTCTTAAAAGCCGAGATACTAAACTTAGTAGATAATTAAATAAAATATCTGGGCATAACTCACGAAATGACCGACATCTGGGGTGGTGGTGGTGGTGGATGCTCACAGAAATTATTCCTGAAGTCACTTCTGCGAACGAATTAATCCACGTCAGCCTCTTTGGTTATTTGGGGATATAATAAAAAATCTTTTTACAGCATTTATAAATGAGACACTGTATTTTTTTTTGTAATCACTACCTGAAAATGTCATTAGTAGATTAGTGACAAGCAAGTGACGAATCTTTTTTTTGCCAGTTGGCGTTTACAACTTCATGGCGTACTGCTACATTGCGAAAGATGAAGATCGAGATGGAGTGGGGCCTGAGTATCGCATCTTTACGTTAGTACTCCGAACACTTATTATTACTAACTTTGTAATAGCTAGTATGTTTTAACAGACTTTACACGTCCTAAATGAATATTTTCTTTTGCATGTACCTCATTTGAAACCGTCACGGCATCAGAGGCAACTGAATTAAGCGCTATTTTAGTAAGAGTTATAGTTTTTTTTTTATTATGATAATAAATATTAAATATTTTTAAAACCTAGAGTATGCGACAAAAATTTAAGGAAATTAATATCATAACTTTGGCCTCTCAATACATTTACCAAAATGCGCACAAAAATATAAAAAGTTTATAAAAAATGTGTAAGTGTAAATATTAACAGTAACAGTAATTCATTCTTGGGATAATACATATCTTTAGCGAGTATATCAAAATCCCAAATAAAATATATAAAATTTGTCCACCGCCATATACGAAAACTTAATTTAACATAAATGTTATTAAAAGGGTTTTATAATGTTAAGGAATTTAAGTATAATAATAATCCCTGCGAATGAGTTGATCGTTACCAAGTTATTTCTAATTTGTTTTTGTAATTAATTGTGTAACATAATATATTATTATTATAAACTTTTTCTATATAATATAATATATGTACTATTTATAATTTATATTAAATCAAAAATTTTATATTAAGTATTTGAAATAATATACAGTCTCCTATCTGCTAAGACATTTACTAACTAAATTTAGTTTTTATACGAAGAACGAAATAGGTTAACATTTTAGTTATTGATTGAAACGATAAATAGTTTTTGAAATGTAAATCGCTTTAAACTGCAAGCTCCTGTCGAACTCTACCAACTTGTTATAATGTTAGCAATGTGGCTAAAACACACTACCATACAATTTAAAGTTTCAAATCGAGTTTTTGCTGCTGTGCATCGCGCTGTTTGTTTTTGGTTATTAGTTAAAAGCTAGTCGTTCTTAATTTTCAAATCTCCTAACTCTTAATAGAAACAGGGCCACGTAGTGGCAGAGTAAAGCATCGAGGCACATAACTATTTGCTTTTTTTATTTCTTTATGATATGCTAACAGTGATACGATAGTCATATATGTATTATTTACGTAGTACACCACGTGCTACGACTACCCTCCTACAAAATACTAGTGTCGTCTAATTTTGACAACTTAGTGAATTTTTCACTAAAACGGGTGATTTCTACTTTTGTATATTTTATATAGGTTTTACATCCGCTCAATGAAATAAAATGATGTCCCTTACCTAGTTTGAAGAGTACCTCCCCCCCCCCCCTTCTACATATGCGTGCACTATCCCCGTTACCACTATTCGCAGAACCACTACTCCCAACACCACTACACTGGAAAAACACACCGCCAATGACAATACGACAACACGTGTTTCGCCTATACACAAGACATCCTCAGGTGAAGTAGTCAGCGGTGGCTGACCAATAAGAAAGAAAATAATTTTTACCAACTTTAATATAATGGATTTCCGAAAAGTAACACCTGATTCTATTAATTATCTTCAAAAGGCTAGCGCGGCCAACCAGGCAAGACTCTATGTGAAATTAACAAAATTCAATCGTATTACTGCTCAATGCTTAGTTCAATTAGCAGTGCAAACAACTTCATGTTATTCCCAATTATATCCAAATATGTTCCGGCACGAGTAGTCTAGCGGTCAATATTGCTATTTCTTCATTTTGTTAGTTTTTCAATAGAGATAATTTAAAAATCCACCTTAGGGTATTATATCCTGAACTTTTATATAAACTGCCTCATCATCATCATCATCATTACAGCCTTTCATAAGTCCACTGCTGAACATAGGCCTCCCCCAAAGAATGCCACAAAGCACGGTCCTGAGCCACCTGCATCCATCGACATGTCTTACCAGGTCGTCACTCCATCTCGTGGGGGGTCGCCCTACACTTCGCCTACCAGTACAAGGCTGCCACTCGAGAACCTTTCTTCCCCTTCGGTTGTTGGTTCTTCGAGCTATATGGCCGGCCCATTGCCACTTCAGCTTACTAATCAGTTAGGCTATGTTGGTTACTCTGGTTCTACTGCGGATATACTCATTTCTAAATTTATCACGCAGAGAAACCCCGAGCATAGCCCTCTCCATAGCTCGCTGAGCGACCTTGAGCTTCCTCATACAGCTAGCAGTAAAGGACCACGTCTCAGATCCGTAAGTTATCACAAGCAAAACGCACTGGTTGTACAATTTCGTTTTAAGGTTTTTTTGTATGCCTGACGAAAAGATGTGTCGTAGTTTCCCGAACGCTGCCCAGCCGAGTTGAATTCGTCGATTGACCTCTTGGTCGAAGTTGGACTTACCTAGTCGGACTATTTGTCACAGGTAAACATACTCGTCAACAACTTCGAGCTTAGTGCTCCCAACAACTACCGGCATAGGTGTGACATGGACATTAAACATGATCTTTGTTTTGTCCATGTTCATCCTAAGATATATTCGTTGGGAGACACTATTGAGGTCATTGAGCATGGTGCTTAGGTCCTCCAGCGATTCTGCCATAAGGACTATATCGTCGGCAAATCAAAGGTGAGTGATGTACTCGCCATTGATGTTAATACCGTATCCTTTCCAGTCCAGAAGCTTGAAAACGTCTTCCAATGCAGCGGTGAAGAGTTTCGGGGATATAACGTCACCCTGTCTTACACCTCTCTGCAATTGGATGGATTTCGTACTCTGGTTCTGTACTCAGATAGACATCGTAGCTCTACTGTACAAACACTTCAGCACTTCGATATACCGACAGTCACCTTGGCACCGCTGAAGGGACTGCAGCACCGCCCAAATTTCGATGGAATCAAAGACTTTCTCAAAGTCCACATACGCCAGATATAGTGGCAAATTGTACTATTCGGACTTCTGTATAATTTGCCGAAGGGTATGTATGTGGTCTATGGTGCTAAAGCCCTTTCGGAAACCGGCTTGTACGGGAGGCTGGAAGTCGTCAAGTTTGCGCGCGAGACGATTCGTAATGACTCTCGAAAACAGCGCGTAGACGCGGCTCAGAAGGGAAATCGGTCTGTAGTTCTTCAAGAGAGCGTAGTCACCTTTCTTGAAGTACAAGACCACCGCACTTCTGCTACACGCCTCCGGTGTAATGCCACCATGGAGGACGGAATTAAAGAGCCTCAGAAGGACTTCAAGTACCGGTCTTCCACCCGCTTTCAGAAGCTCCGCTGTAATTCCATCCTCGCCTGGTACCTTGCCGTTTTTAAGGTGCTGGAGAGCCATTCTAATCTCGCTCAGACTGACGTCCGGGATATCATCAGAATAGTGTCGGATAAGACTCGCTCTTGGATCATTACTCACACTTACGTATGGCTCTAACGATGATGTGTACAGCTGCCCCTAGAACCTCTCAATCTCACTCAAAACCTCCGATGTTTCGAAAACGACGCTGCCACACTCTGCCTTCAGCTTCGACAGTAGGCTCTTTCTGGCAGACAAATCTCTGGCAAAGACTTTAGAGCCTTGGTTCCGCTCGATCGCTTCTTTAATACAAGCTGTATTGAAGTTGCGTAAGTCCCGCCGCATGCATTTGGAGATATGAATGTTCAGTTGCCTGTATGCTGTCAAATCTCTTGAAGAATGTAGCTTTGTCTCCCGTCTAACAGCCATGAGATTGAGAGTGTGATAGGAGAGTTTTTGTGTTCTTCTGCGGCGGGTCTTGCAGAACTTAGCTCCGACCGCATGGACAGTTTCCATGAGCTTGTCATTCATATCGTCTACTTCATTTCAGTCTTCTAGGCACTAAAAACGGTTTTGTAGCTCGAACTGAGATGTTTCGGGACCTTGGAACAGCTCACCGTTCTCACTTGTGCCTATTTTTGCATTGAAGTCTCCCATTAACACCATATATTGGGTTTTGGAGGAATGCATGGCGCTAGAGTTATCCTCATACATTTCCTCCACCTCCTCATCGGGGTGTACCGAGGTTGTTGCGTAAACCTGTATGACCTTCAGCGAATACTGTTTGGTGATTCTGAGTATAAGTTACGCAACCCTCTCAATCTTAACAACGTTGTTAACGAGAGACTTGTGGACGATAAATCCGATACCTTCTTGGGACAGATGGTCGCCGTCTCGGTGATAGAGCAAGTTGCCGGATTTGAGGATTACCGTGTCCTCCTCCTCTCTTCGGACTTCGGATAATCCTATAATATGCCAGCATAACTTGTCTATCTTTTCTTCCAGCTCCACGATCTGCTCGTCAGTCCTCAGGGTGCGTGCGTTATATGCCAGGTCGAATCGTCTTAGGTGGCAACCGAACCTCCACCGGAGATTCTTAGCACCCCCTGCCCCGCCGTTACAATGTTTGCCACCGTAGCCAGGAATAGCGGGGCCGCCGGGGACTGAGGGCCGTCTTCTAGTTACTTTTATCATGGGGGGTATATTGCTATAGTTGCCACGCTTGGCATTCGCATTTTGTTATTGTTGTTTTGCTGTCCAAGATCAGGAAGATGCTGCTGCCCATCCTCTGCCTCAGTTTCCCTCTGTCGCCTCTTACGACACCCACGGGAAGATATGGGGTAATGAGTATTCTTACCCGCCACTACACGGGGTAATATATACAATACTATATATCAAATTAATTAAACAAATTTTATCGTGCAGAATCTTAGCTTTACTTATTCTTTTTTTTATAAGGAGGGTGACAAACGAGCACACAGTCCACCTGATGGTAAGTGATTGCTGCGGCCCATATACATCTACATGTATCCTCTATTACAAATCAAAATGCAGATGCGTTGTCACCCGTGAGGACTACGATGGAATACCTCATTTCCATTAAAAAGGGTCCCCGGTTCTCTACACTCACCATACGAAACACAGCAGCGTTAAGCTGCTAATTTACGCTGGTATTCTGTGACAGCGTGGTCCTTCCCCGATCGAGCCGACCCATTCGTGCTACAACTATACAATCTATATAATAAAATATTCTCGACATTTTGGGTGCTTTACAGCAGCCATGGACAAGTGGGGATGGGGGTAAGGATTTTGACGTCCTGATGATGACAATTTCTCGGTAATCTTCGTTAACTATGAAGTTAACGAAGACTACCGAGAAATTAAAATGAAAGAAAAATATAAAGTTTTCATTTATTTAAGTCAAAAAACTGTTGATTTCATTGATGGAGTGGATGTAAACAGAAATCGAATTGTTTATAATTTCTGGCTGTCTGCTTTTGTGGAATAGTAAAATAATTTAGTTATTCACCTTCTTTTTCATCCTGAGCCCGTAAAAGTCCACGAGTGGAAACGTGGCCTCTACCGTTGTACAAAAAAGCCACCACGCTTGGCAGCCCGATTGGCGATCACAGTATCAGATGTAGAGTCGTTGTTGCTTGTTGAATCTGTTCCCGCCACCGCTTTTGGTATTTTATATTTGATATGTAGAAGCATTATATCTGTCGCAGGTTTTTAATAAAATCAGTTTTTTAACCAAAAACCTAGAATTTTGATCAAAAACAAGAGAAGACAAAGTTATTACTTAATCTTATCACTAACCTGAACAAATCCAGTTTTTTTGATCAAAAATCTGACTTGTTTAGCTATATGATTAAATGCAGGGAATATGCAGTGCAGGGAACCTCCCAACACGTGCGTCTACGTGGGTGGATCTGTAGTCAGAGTGAGGCGGTACATGAAGTACCTAGGGCTCCACTTGAACAGTTGCTGGGGCTTCGATCACTTTAAGCGCCTAGTCTTCCGGATTAAAAAGGTGGTGGGTGCTATGCACAGACTGCTACCCAATCTAGGGGGACTGAGAGAGTAAGTACGCCGCCTCTATGCGGGGGTAGTACGTAGGTCGCTCGATAAGTTTTGAGATGCTCGAAATTTAAAAATGTAACGCACCCGTGTTATATGTTTCTAAAAAGCAAATTTATTTAAAAATAGAACTCCATTAGCCAGCTCAATTTAAAAAAAAAAAACAAAGTATAGATTTCTTTTTTATTTCTTTGTTTTTTCCTAATTTTCCTGCAACGCTTCCCGCACTTTTCATTTAAAACGATGGATCTTAACCGAGAACATTTGCGCGCTATGATATATTATGATTTTAAATTTAGTTTAACCGAACAATAAAGTTTACAACGGTTACAATCAGCACTACTCAACTCCATCACTCGCAACAAATTTTCAGGTGGTTTGCTGAATTCGAAAGGGGTAAAATTAATCTTAAAGTATACCAAAGAACCGGGGCCCCGCAAACAGCAGTAACGGCAGAAAATGTATGGACTACTGAAATGTTGGTGCGAGAAGACCCACGAATCACATATACGGACATCGAAAAGATTGTAAGCATTAGTTCGGCGAGCATTTATACCATCCTATATCAACATTTTGTAGTGAGGAAGCTTTGTTGTCGATGGATCCCTCGTTTGCTCTCCAAAAGCGAAAAACAGACTCGTGTGGATTGGTGCCATGAAATGCGTCTACGTTTTGAAAACGGGGCACCTAGGCATGTTTCAGAAATCGTTATTGGTGACGAAACATGCATCTATCAATATGGTCCGGGAAATAAAAGGCAATCATCTACTAAGAAGGACAGTTACCGACAAAATTGCAAAGACCTCGCAACGTCGGCAAAAAATTGGTGGCTAGTTTTTTTTGCGGAGCGGACATTTGTCAACGTCAATGCTGGAAAATTGTAAGTCAGTCAACTCTGAATTGTATACTACAGTTGCATTACCTCAAGCTTTTCAAGCTGTGCGAAAGAGAATACCAAAGACCGGGCTTTGAGGAATCATGCTGCAACGCGATAACGCATCTTCACATACCTCCCTTAGAACAAAAGCATTTATTGAGGAATCTGGTGTTGAAACCCTAAGTCAGCCACCTTACAGCCCTGACTTAGCTCCTTGTGTTTTTGGTCCCAAGAGTGAAAGAAAAATAAAAGGCAAGTAAAAGCTTTTAAAAAATTTTTTACTTCGAAAACATCCGCGCTATAAAATAAAATGATGTGTCTTACCTAGTATGAAGAGCACCTCCCGCCCTCCCTCAATTGTGTGCACTATCCCCGTCACCACTAATCCCAGCACCGCTACTCCCAACACCACTACACTAGGCAAGACACACCACTGACGACAATACGACAAGTGTTTCGCCTCTACACGAGGCATCCTCAGGTGATGTAGACTCTACGGTGGCTGACCGTTAAGTGAGCGGTGAGCCAATACAACTGCCTTTTATACAGACCGATGACGCAACCACTCCCTGCTTAAGGAGCGAGCGACCGCGTCGTGCGATAAAACATGCGACCAATCACCGGCCGAATTACGCAGTCGTTTGTAAAATTAAAAACAAACTACCGCGCAACGCCCGCCTACCCTCCAACCACGCAACCTATCGCCGATCACCGTGAGGGTGACAAACGATCATATTGCGAGGCTGTCTGCTATTAGAGAGCAGGCTTAAAGATATTTAAGAGAGGTGAGTTAGAAACATTTGTTTGTTCATTCAGCAGTGCAACGTTACTATTATTACTTTTTAATATTTCTAACTGTTCCAGCATACACAGTCGCAGCCTTTTATTACACGTATGTAAGTCTTTAAAGGAATGGTCGTTGGCTAGGTTGTGTCCAGTGTCCAAAAGATGTTTAGCAAAATGGGCTTTATCGGGATTGCAATTCCTGTACGCGGCTAAATGCTCTTTATAACGTGTTTCGAAGTTGCGACCAGTCTGACCCACGTAAACGGCGTGGCATTCGTCACAAACAAGTTTGTAAACACCCGACTTTTGACGAATATCCAACTTATCTTTATTATTACATATATTTCTAAGAGAATTGTTTGTTTTGAACGCCACATTAAAGCCGTTTTGTCGAAGAGTATTAGCTACTTTTTCAGATATGGGGCCTAAGTAGGTCAAACTGTTCACATATCGACGAACACTTTGAGGTTGAACCGCGTATGGAGAGTTGCGAACAAGATGCTTTTGTTTCTTTTTAATTAAATTGTTAATGAGGTTTTTTGAAAAACCGTTAGAGACCGCTATTTGATAAATTATATTAAGCTCTTTTAAATAATTTTCTTTACTTAATGGGACAGTGAACAAACGATTAATGTAACAATAAAAAGGGGCTAATTTATGTTGCCACGGGTGACACGATGACGAGGGGATGACCGTGTCATTATAAGTTGGCTTTCGATAAATTTGGAAAACATGTGATGATTCTTTTCTTGTAATTGTTAAGTCTAGGAAATTAAGGGAACAATCTTATTCCAATTCAAGTTTAAATTTAATTTTGTCGTGGACTCTATTTATTTTATAGAGGAAAATATCCAGTTGTCTCCTTGTGCCAGTCCAGCAAATAATTATGTCGTCTACATATCGATAGTAATATAAGATATTTTGATTGACAACTATATGTTGTTTTTCGACATTATCCATGAAAATATCCGCCATAAGAAGACTTAGAGGGGACCCCATAGCTAACCCTTCTTTTTGTAGATAGAAACGGTTATGGAACCGGAAATAGTTTTGTTTCATACAGAGAGAGGTTAAATTAAGAAGATAATTTGTTTCCCCGGGATGTAGGCGACGTTTATCAAAGAGATCTGCGAGTATACGCAAACAGTCAGGGGATGGACATTTGTGAAAAGACTATCAACGTCTAAAGATAACAATATGGATTTAGGAGGAATACGAATATTTGTAATTTTTGAAATGAGATCTAAGCTACGAGTATTTTTAAAGCTGTAAGTGGGGTTGAATTCAGATTTCTCTCGAAGAAGAAAGTTTAATTTTTTGGCAAGGAAATAAGCTGGTGCATCCATATATGAGACAACTGGAAGAATAGGAACATGTTCTTTATGTATTTTTGGTAAACCATATAAAATGGGTGCTTGAGGATTCATTGGAACAAGACTGCCCCGAGACAAGTTGTGATCGCGAAAAATATATGATGTCTGTTGTATACATAGCTTAATATCCGAAGTAAACTTTTTGGTTGGGTCAGATTCCAATAGCTCAAAGACGTCACCTTGGATAACATCGTTAACTTTCCGGCCATACCCGCTACTCTCCATAATGACAACAGTATTTCCCTTATCGGCTTTAGTAACAATAACGTCGTTTTCCCTTATTCTCTGCCTTAGTGACTTAAACACAGGGAACTCAGGATTGAAATGGGAAGACGCGGGCACAGCTCGAATTTCATTAGCTACCAAACTTTTAACGATGTTATCTTTCTTCCCGATCACAATAGTCATCTCCGCGTCAACGGCCACAGTCTCTAACGATTTTTGGGAGATCGAATGTGTTAAATTAATTAAAAATGCAATTGAGGGAGGACGGGAGGTGCTCTTCATACTAGGTAAGACAAATCATTTTAATTTAATACCGTAGATGTTTGCGAAGAAAATGTTTTAAAAAGCTTTAATAAAAGAGCCTACTCCTTTTTAAAATGCCGTCATTGCATTTGCAATTCCCCTGGTGTTGCGGTTGTTCATGGGCGGCGGTAGTCACTTACCATCAGGTGAGCCGCATGCTCGTTTGCCCTCTCTCCTATAAAAAAATATAATGGATTTCCGCAAAGTAACGCCTGATTCTATTAATTATAAAAGGCAAGTTTTTTTCTAGCGTCGAAGAAGCCGTGGCTGCCTACGAAGAAGCGATTTCCGACCTGTCATAGAGCGAGCAATATGCTAAGTTTTGCCACAAACAGATGTCAGTGAACTGTTACGGACTTGTTAAGAAGATCAGCATAAAACCTACATTGCTCATCAGTGGTAATATATCGATAAAGTGAAAGTGTTTCCATTTTGGCCGATAAGTCGAATGATTATATGAAATCTAGCAGTATACGCTAGATTTATATTATTTTTAAACAAAGAAAACATCAGTATCTAGTGAGCAAAGGCTAGTTGGACTGCGAAGCTAGGCGTCGCGTGCTTTTATTTCGCACAGAAGAAATTTTTCTTTATTATTCTTTTTCTTTATTTTATTGCTGTGGCTTATAAATTATTTTCTGCTTCTGGATGTTTGTCCATGTGCTATTAATATATGAAAAATCTCCTCCATAATTCAGGAGTAATTCCTAATGTGGTGGTAGCTTTTTAAACTAAAAATAAATTATTGGAGTTTACTCCTTAAGATTCGTTTCAATATATAACGCATGGTATGAAAAACAGTTTTACTCTACGCAACATACTCGCGCATCTCATAGCGTGAAACGAATAATGTAATATAAGTGAAATGAATAATGTATTTATATGTAATATATTTAAAAAATATAGCTCAAATCATTTACTACTTTGCATATTGTATATATTTTAAGACATTCGTTTATCAGGAGCAAACTCCAGTCACTCGTCGGATCTGACACGCACATTTTAAATCATTTTCTAAAGTAGGAAGCGTTATTATTCATTTACTACCAAGATTTATGATTAAATTCTTTGAATGGAAATCCTTGAAGGAAATTGACGTTGTCTCGAATCCATTAAGAGCTTGTGAGCCTCCCGAGCACGTAAATAAGGATAATGACTAAAATGTCTTCTTCGCTGTATAATTTACTGCTTCATTAATAGATAGATAATCTATTAGAAAAAGTATTTCACAGGTAAAATAATGAAAACACAGAAGCTTTTATGTGACATTTAATAACAAGTACAAATTGTTATTGTAAAGATAAGAGTATTGTTATGCATACTCGTACGATACCTAGCTTTGTGTTCTTAAGGGTCGCCTCATTAGGCAGTTCGACGCTTTCCCGCAAGTCTGTAAAACCAGCTACGAAAAAGTCTTCACGAGGCGTTATGGATCTTGGCTATTTTAGAGCTGTGTGGAGATGACTTTCAAAATTTTCACATAAATTATTTCTGTCTTCTTTATCCACATGATGAGCAAATCCTAGTTCTTCGTAATCGATAACCTTTTAGGGCAGATTGTCCAAATCACAAAACGTCTTGCATCTTTGAGCATGTTGTCTGTCGCCTATCAGGATATTTTACATCTGGTATAAATAAGGATAGTTATACTTTAATCTTTATTCTCAGTGGAGATCATAAGATCTCTCGTGGCATTTTCCTAAGTCACCTTATACGACACCTACGGGATGATATACGGTGATGAATTATCTTCTATTGCCACCACACGGTGAACGTTTATATTCATTTACCACTATAACGTATTTTTTCTTATATTTGTTTATCTTAGACAACATAAAAATGATTAAATAGTAGTACTAGGTAATGCTTAAATAGAAGTAACAATATTTTTTCTTTATTTTTTCTGGGATTTTTATCCAATCATACCTTATACGAATTACCGATAACACTAGAGAACAAATTAAATATATAGAATATAGCATATAGAACAATATTAAGAAACTTTCATTTATAGTAGCATCAATTGATGCCAACGTCCTCCTAACTTTGACACGTGCTTTGTATAAGAATTATGTTGTAGCATCATGCTATCATTATTGCGAGTCACGCCTAGTGTAAAGTTGGAAGAGGTAATTTAAAAACTTTGTATTTACATTTTTTCTTTATAAAAAAATGACTAAGATTTTCTAAACAAAGACAAAAATATATTATTAATAAAAAAAACTTCTATTTTATATATATTTTTTTATAAAACTGATGTGACAAACGAACTACAGTTCACCTGATGGTAAGTGGCTGTTGTAGTATTTGACACCTGCAACTAACTTCATACAAAGAAGGCAAAAGATGCGTTGTCATCTCTGAAGAATAAGACGGAATGTCTCACGGCGGGAATCATACTGGCTATCTATCCCACCAGACCGTAGTAACCACATGAGTAAAGAAACCACCAGAGAATAAGCTTCATACAACCATGCTATGGTACGTATGTGCGCGTGAGCACTGCCGTTTCGTCACCTACAGAGAGAATCTATTTTAAAACGGCTCAGCCAGAGCTCAAACTCAGTGTTTACGTACACGTCACGCATCGTGCTTGTTTAAGTTTTGCGTTTGATTTAAAAATAACAAATAAGTAAAAAATACGTATCATATAAAATATAAAAAGAAATATGGTTTACTGTAAGTACTGCGTGTATTAACAATAATAATAATCATCTTCATTACAGCCATTCACAGGTCCACTGCTGAACATAGGCCTCCCGGAAGTTATACCACAAAGCACGTTTCTGAGCCACCTGCATCCATCGACTTACTGCATGTATTATGTTCACTACACTTCTGGTACGAGACTGCCACTCGAAAACCTTTTTTCCCATCGGTTGTCGGTTCTTCGAGCTATATGGCCGGCCCATTGCCACTTCAGCTTACTAATCCGTTCCATCCACTGAATTGCAGTCTTCTAGGCACTGAAAACTGTTTTGTAACTCGAGCTGAAAAGTTTCGGGTCGAGGGGGACGGAGCGTTGACTTCATTAGACGAGACCTCTCCAACTTAACGTTTAGGTTCAATGTGCTTCTAACCATTCGCTGATCGTTACCAATTTTCACCCTCGCCATCACTTAGACATCACTGAACAGTTGCCGTCTAGTCATCATAATGAAGTCAATCTCATTTTTTCTCGAACAGTCACGGTTACTACCAGGTCTACTTCCTGTGGGGTTGCTTCTGGAAGAAAGAGTTCATCATAAAGAGTCTCAATTTTTCCATAAAGTCGCCCAACTGCTGTCCTCTTGGGTTCCGTTGCCCTATTCCGAATTGCTCTACCTTCAGATACTGTTTGGTGATTCTGAGTATAAGGTACGCAACCCTCATCGACACACTAACAGTCTTTACAATGTTCTTAATGAGAGACTTGTGGACGATAAATCCGACACATCTTTGGGGCAGAAGGTTGCCCTCCCGCTGATAGAACAAGTTGCACAATTCGAAGATTACCATGTCCTCTCCCTCTCTTCTCGGATAATCCTATAATATTCCAGCGAAATTTGTCTATCTCTTCCTTCAGCTCCTATTTGGAATAATTAGTTTGAAAAAGAAATGTGTGTGCAGTTCACATGCGGTAGAAGTGAAACCTTCAGAAAATTACGAGTAACTTCTACTCTACCCTATCTACTCTATCTGCTTCATTCTAGAGGTAAAGTCATTTTATCGAACGAAAATTGATTGACTCTCAAGATGATATGTAAAATAGACGCTAGATGGCCTCAAGTTATGGAATCAGAGATTTTTATGAATGGATTGGATATGATAATTTTATTCAATACCAGCGATCTGATCCGGCTTCGCACGGGTGATTTCTAGATCTCTACAACATCGCTACCTACCGGGTCCAAATGTGAATATACACCATCAAGGGACACATACAAACACACATAAAAAGTGTCATGAAAATCGGTCGAGCCGTTTTTGAGTTTTAGCGAGACTAAAGAAGAGCAATTGATTTTTATATATAGAGATGAACTTTAATTATTTCATAAATTTGTTATTTTTTATAGTTGTTTATTTTAACTGTTAAAAGATATATTAATAATCTTTAAAGCACCTTACAAAGAGGAGACTGAGGTAATAGGAAACACTATACTTTACTGTATTCTCTCTTTCCCTTGCAGACTAACTCCAATATATATTTTGTCTATTTTTAGTGTCGCTTTTTCATTTCATCAAGTTTCAAATTACAACGGTCCTAAAGACGTTTTCAATTCAAAATATTTTGTTATAGGTACATAATCAAAAGCTGATAAACGTTTTGTTTATTTAATACTACCCTCATGTGTCAACCCTACCAAAATAATTAAAAATTTTGAACACTCCTTAAGAGATTTGCCTCTGGTCGATTCTTTTACTCATGTGCTGGTACACAGCAGTTCATCTACTATTTTTTGACGTCAGAAGTAAGTAATACGATGGTACCTACACGGATTCCTTGGCCGAAAAGGAGTAATACCACTTAATAAGAATACAAACCTAGTATTATTTTATTTTTTTATTATTGAATACTATTTTAAGTTGATATAGGAAATGCGAGAAAGATTTCATGGCCAATATAATAAATAAAGCCGATAAAGAGGAGCAAAATCAATGGAGCGGTCCAACAGTATACTATTACAGGTTGACGAGGAACTAGAACCAGTTTAACTGAAAAGACAGATATACGTCTATGGTTTACTATTTTGTTGCCAGTAACTAACTAGAGAGTGTGATAGCTTAATTTTTAAAGACATAATGGCGTGTCCAATTACTTTTCGCTTAAAGAATTCATAAAGTTAATTTTTAGAGTTACACATTTCAGTTATACAAGCATAAAACTGAAATGTGCTCATTATTTGATTAAGATGTTCTTCTTACTTCATGAAATTAAGTTCATAAAGTTAAGCACATTTCACGTAATGTCAATTATCCAGTACAGCGGTGAAGAATAATACTAAACATTTGCATATGCAAAAATTTTACGGGGTTTGAGAATATGTGACAATTTAAAAATAAAAGCACCTAATAAAAAAAATTTGTCAACTCAACTTTTCTGTTATAATTTGTTTTTGAATTCGTTCGTTTTGAATCAATTCAATAGAAAATCGATGAGTCACCATCGATGAGTCACAGATATTCAATAACTTAGATTGCCGTTAGGAAGCTCTTCCTCTCTCTCAGTCCTTGACTCTGACCTTAATGGCCCACTGGAACGACCATATATTTCTCATATTATCAAGTCGGATGCGTTAACTAAAGACTGTAAGAACTTCCTTTTTGACCTCCTAGGAGTGTAATAAGAACTTTTGCCCCTATTCAACCATGACCCCCATGACAGCCTCTAAATAATAGGCTATTGAAACTGACTAGGTCTAAAGTTCGAGTCATCCCGCAACTCATTTCTAAAGTCATTACTTCCAATAAGTAATTTGCTACATAAAATTAATAGTCTCGAAAGAAATATTAGATAAAATACACTGCGCTATTGGAGTTTCAATAACGTAAGGTCTCGGCAGGAAACCATTTCCTTGTGAAAGATTCAGATGTATTCTATGCACTTTTGTTCTTTAATACCTGTTTTTACTGCAACAATTGCTTTTTGCTTTAATATATATTGTAGTGAAGATCATGTGTTAAAAAGTAGGTACGAGTATATGACAGAAATAATAAAAAAGTACCAATATAATAACAAGTTGAGAAGCATTCCAACATAGTCTTCGGTCCTTTTTTGTTTGAATATGATTGCAGGAGAAACACCTCCTCATAAAAATTTATTGTGCGAATTTATGTTATAAACCTGGTTCTTATATCGGCATACCGTGTAGTGGTGGTATAAATTATACACTACACCATAGCGTCCCTTAGGTGTCGTAAGAGACAGAGAGAAACTAAAGCGGGAGAAGGGTAGCAAAATCTTTATGATAATAACTCGAAATAATAAAAAACTGCGGTTGACGACCCGCCTGCCAAGCTCTGTGTATATGTGCAAAGTGGTAACTATGGCAAAATCCCGCTTATGAGGCTATCTATGGGGGAGGCCTATGTTGAGTAATAGACTTTAATAGGTTGTAATGGTAATAGATGTTATAATCCTCTATAAAAAGTTATTTTTAACCCAAAGTTATAAGCGTAAATTGTTTAAGTATTTTCTATTTTGTAAAATAATTTATAATGTTTTAAGTTGTATATATAAATTATGGGTATAAGGCATATATAGTTTTTAAGAGTGTGCACTTACCGACAAACTGATGTTAGTTTGGTGAGATTATTACAGTGGTAATGTTAGGTACATTTAGTTGTAATAAATATATACAGAAAATATATGTGTTCACGGGCTGTAGTATCGACATAACATAAGAAGACAGTCAGTTCTTACCATCCGTCAAGCATAATATCCCTCTACAAGATGCAGGATGTACAAGCTTGATTGTGAATGTGGTCACTATTAAATATGACAAACAAAACGACCCATGAAAATGTAAAGCACCGACGCTCCGGAAAATTTGCAGTATGTCAACATATCACAATTGTCTCAACCATTACATTAGATTTTATTACATTTCTACCGACTTCAAAAGGAGGAGGTACACAATTTGACTGTTTTTTTGTGTTGTGAGTTACCTCATAACTTTTTTTGGATGAACCGAATTCGATGATTCTTTTTTATTTGAAAACTGGTGCTTTTCATGCGGTACTATATAATTTTACACATTTACATTATAAATTTGATCAAGGTCTGACCAATAATTTTTGAGTAATTCTTCATAATTTATATTGAAGTCGGTTGTGCAAATTTTTTAATTTTTATTATATATAAAATAAAATATTTTATTATATATATTATATTCACAAAATTATTTAAATAAAAGAATATTACTCGGTAAAGAACTTTCTTTACTATTAGAATTTATTCTAGAGGTTAGTTGTTAAAAGGCGGGAATGGTAATTCATAATGCTGTGTCAGTCCCTACTTTAAGTGTTTTGTAGTATAAGTTGGGTGTAAGAAATAGTAAAGACTTCGGCCAATATTTGTCTTGGATCTTGGAGTGAAGCCTGCCAGTAATCTACTTTTCAACAATGTACGGGGGACAAAAAGCAAGCTTCAGCAAAGCTCCTGGTCACAGTGTATGAGCACAATGTTCCGGACTTCATAAAACTGAACACTGGCGCGGGCGTCAAGTCCAGATCTGTGCCCGTTGAAATACAAATAGTGGTCAGTACTAAGTCTACTTAAAACGTACTCTGTCATTAGGTCTCTTATGGAAACTAAAAGCCCTGTATTAAAACCAAAGGCTTAGAATAAAATTGTTCGAAATAATCGAACGATATTATGCAGTGGAACTAACGACCATGCTGGATACATACTCGTATGTTCTACGAACAAGCTATGGGTAAGCTAGAAATAAATGTTATGTTATGCTCGTAAAGTGTAAATTGAAAAAGTTGGATTATTTTTATTTCAGTTAGCACTGCGGGCTAGAGATTTATTCTACGTTGGTCGTGTTACTAAAACCTATTAAGATAGAGAAAATTGCGCCGTCACGGTATCTCACTGAACGTTAAGCGGACATTCGCCGGCATTGGCTCGCTTCACAAATATGTATGTTCTTATTTATTTTATCAGTTTTTACTTCCTAAAAATTAATTTTCTATTTGCTTGGAGTATTAGGTATTTGCTTGAGCTTGAACTTGATCATAATCTAGGAGTTAAATTTTGTCGTCCCTATAACTTACTTATCGTGTTGACGTGGTGTAAGAATGTCCCCAACCCTATATCGACCCGCGGGTGTAGTGGGAGGTAAAGGAAAAATAAAAATCTGTGGTTGCCAAATCTCACAGGCAGTTAACATTTTATACACTTATATAAAACATTATATCTAAGTTTTTCAAAATGTTAGGTTTTAGGCTTAGACAAACTATAGATTTTAAAAACTCTGTCACATTAAATTTGCTTTGTAACTCGTCCGTTCGAATTTAATATATATAATATGCTTCAACCGTCTGGAACCCTCAATATTCTAAATACCTAATTATGGTCTAAAGAACGGATTTAAATAAATTAAATACATAAAACGTCTTAATTTAAAATTTTCTGTTACAGATCAAATTATTGCGTTGAAAGTACAAAGCGAATAGCGTGATTAAATTTTTTTGCATAAAGTTATTTCTAATAATAATAAATACTCCTTATCTTTTTAGAAAATTGTTTTTTTTTTTTTTTAATTATCTAGAGTCAGTTTTCGCCGTAACGTAACATTTTTGTAGAACAAATAATTATGAAAATTGCTTTGTAGTAAAGTTATGTAAAATATAACGAGAAATACAAGTTGACATATTTCAAAACAATTATAACGGATTAACATTTGATATTAAAAAAATAAACAATTGATTTTGAAGTTTCTTTGTAAATGTAGAAACTGCTTTAGGCTTATGATATAAAATTTTGAATTATTTGTACATATTTTGGTTAATATTTTCCAAAAAAAAAAATACACACTGCACTAGTCGTTTGGGATGCTTCTTAAGGCGCAGGTTGAGCAAAATGTCGCGCTAGTCGTTATTTGTGCGGTTTTTAGGAGCTCTCTTTTTATTTAAAAGATATATCAACAAATAAAGAACACATTATCCCCCCTTTTCCTACCACGGCCACAATTGAATTTGATATTTTGGATGGAAAGCCAGAGAGAGGACTTGCTTCAATGGCTGTTTGCAAGAAATATCAAATTTAGTCCCGTAAGTTAAAACTACTTGTATCCTATTCATCGCGTAATCGTAATAACGACATACATACTGAATATCATCAATTTTATCTCCGAGTTATGAATCTTTTCGATGTCCAGTTTCCAACGGATGAGTTGTCTCTTTTATATAAAGACTAAAAGTGTAATTTAATTCCTTCCGTCTCCCAAAAATCTCTAGACTGTGGCCGTTGACGCGGAGATGGCCGTTGTGATCGGGAAGAAAAATAAAATCGTTAAAAGTTTGGTAGCTAAAGAAATTCGAGCTGTACCTTTCTACGTGGTAGAGCCATGCTGCAGCTATATTATGGTTGTAGCACGAATGGGTCGGCTCGACCGGGGAAGGACCACGCTCTCAGAGAAAACCAGCGTAAAATAGCAGCTTAACGCTGCTGTGTTTCGTATGGTGAGTGTAGAGAACCGGAGACCCTTTTACTGGCAAAGAGGCATTCCATCTTAGTCCGCACGGGTGACAACGCATCTGCATCTTGAGTCTTTATTGAGGATAGATGTAGATGTCTATGGGTCACAGTAACCACTTACCATCAGGTCGACTGTGTGCTCGTTTGTCACCCGATCCTATAAAAAAAACTGCAACTTCCCATTACAATCCTGAGCTTCGTGCTTTTAAGTCACTTAAGCAGAAAATAATGCAAAATAACTTTATTATTATTAAAGCCGATAAAGGCAATACTGTTGTCATTATGGAGAATAGCGGGCACAGTCGGCAAGTTAACGATGTTATCTAAGGTGAGGACTTTGAGCTATTAGAGTCTGACTCAACCAAAACATTTTCTTCGACATTAAACTATGTGTACAATAGTCATCATATGTTTTTCCCGATTACAACTATTCTCTGAGCAGTCTTGTTCCAATGAATCTTCAAGCACCCATTTTATATAAGTTACCTAAAAACCATAAAGAACGTGTTCGTATTCGTCCAGTGGTCTCATTTATAGGTGCACCAGCTTATTTCCTTGCTAAAAATTTAAACTTGCTCCTTCGGGAAAAATTTGGATTCAACCCCATTGTTACGGCCTACAGCTGCCCTTGCAAAGGTCCTCCTGGCTGGGGCCCATAGCAGCTTCTTCGACGGGCAGACGTAGGTCAGGCCTCAATATGGCCACGTGGAATATGTTCTATATGGGAAAAAGCTAGAAACACATAGTACTTACCATTATCCGAAGCTAACTTCGCACCAAGGCTTGGGCAGGCCGTGAGTGTGTGTAATAGTGGATGGCGAGTAGTGTATAGTGAGGTGTAAATGTTTGCGACCTGAGCAAGCTTAGGCGACCAGCAGCGGCCGAGTTCCAGGCTGCCCCAAAATGCTGCGTCGGTCCAGCAGGTTCGATCGCTGGACCATTTCTTTCTTCATTGTCACTATTTCAGTCTCTTAGTTTCATTGTACATTTAACTAACTTAAATTCGCCTAATTCCACATTCATCGTAGAATCAAACACGTGATACCCGACAGATTCAGCGTTAAACACAACTAAGTTCCTTCATTCGACACCAGAACAACACATCGCACAAGATTCAAAATAGCCAACCAAAACACAAAAGGGTTACTAAACGCGACGACACAATTATAATGATATCTTGACAATTAACCGGGAGAAGCTCTCAAACTAAGAATGCGCGGCTCGAATCCTAGACAGTATATCTACTAGACGCGCGTACACTATTCTGCACTCTCGCCCGAGTTAAATATCGCACAATTCACATATCGTAGCTAGCGGGGCACCGACGTTTTGCTCACGCGTCGAGCGACTGACTGCCCATGCGTCGAGCGACAGACCCCCACCTCGGCGTTTTTCTCACCTGCATACCATCGGGTGAGGCGCCAGCTCGAACGCAATGGGGTGACGTTAAAACATGACCCAATTTGGGCATAAACAAACCTCCATCCCGGACATTAGAAATTAGGTCTGCGAGCAAACCGACATGCGGGACAGGGTCGCGACGGCACGTTGCAAGACCGAATCTACAACCAAAACTAGGCCACCTTAGACACCTCATCAGATCTGGCAACCCTAGCCACCGCCTCAAAAGACAGCCCCAATGTGGGCAAGCCAGAGGGTCCGCCTCCACTGGATACCCCTCCTGGGCATCGCAGCACCTTAACAAGTCCTGTACTGGACAGAAGTCCGACGACCTCCTTCAAACACCTATCTGTGCCCCTATGATTAGTTTCGCAATCCGACCGGATCAGGTCTGCAAACAGCGACGCTACACAAAGCGGCCTAGAGTGGCCTCCTAAGCTTCAGTGCAGAGCGCACCCACAAATTCCACATGAACGTCGTCTGTGGAGAGCCGAACGAAACGCACAGATAGTCCCTAGTATGAATTTTCAACAAGTAGGCCTAACCAAGCCATCCACCATATAATCATTTACTAAATAGTGCGGGAGCTGATTTCAATCTGATAATCTCCAAAACTAGCTAGCATGTTAGACAAGTAGTCCTAAGCTCATATTTCAACTAATTTTTCAAATGCATCAATGTTCAACTACAGAATTAATTCAAACAGACCAATCACCGATGCACATAGGTCAACTGACAAATTAAACAAAACAATAAACGTAAGAGACAGCCCTATTTCTCATCTCAAATAAATATCTTAGACAGTGCCTACAAATGCGAAAACCAAAGGAGGAATGATTCTTTATTTCTTTCGGCACAAATAGGGTTATCCAACCTCAGCTTTCTCCTCAACAAACACCACGATAAACACATCCACAAACATATATACAAATATCCAAATAACGCGTCATTCAATTTCAAATGAACTCAAATTTTCCTTTCAGCAAAACAGACGCAATAATCAAATACATTACAAAACATGTGCACAAGCATTCAAAAAGGCACATAATTCAATTTCAATTTTCCGCGCAACAAACAAACACAGTAATCAACTACAATTACAAACATATGCACAAGCATTTAAAGGTCACACAATTCAATTTCAATTTTCTGTGCAACAAAAGAAACACAGTGATCAAATACATTTACAGAACGTATGCACAAGCATTCAAAGGGCATACAATTCAATTTCAATCCTCCGTGCAACAAAACAAACACAGTGATCAAATATATTTACAAAAACATATGCACACGTATTCAAGGAGTATATTAAATTCAACCCTTTTAATCCCAACCGCCACAATATGAAACATTTCGCGGAAGGCACAAACCATTTTTAATTTTTATTCGAAACATCTTTAATTAAGTGCACGACCAAAACCAAATCTAACAATCCCTAATAGCGCAATTCAACGCTCCCATGGAGCCGTAGTCTTCCCAACAACTAAGCAGAGGCTAACCCGGGTGTGAACCCGGAACAATAAAGCGCGTACCGTCAAACACCCGACGCTCGGGCGGTACGCCCTCAATGAGGCCGTCGACAAGAGAACAGTTTGACATGTGAGCTGTTGACGGCCTGTGGGCCGTCAACAGCCCACAGGCCCAGGAATTAGTTGAGACGGCCGTGGTGGGAGCTACCTAGCTGGGCTGCCTACATCAAAGGGGGAACGGTAGTTCCCCGAGCCGCGGCCACTCAGCTGACGAAGGCGAGAAGTGTCTAGCTGACCGCTGAGTGGCAGTGAAGTCCCTCTCAACATACTGAGGGGGGGGGGGGGACGACCCCCCGCCCCTGGGGGAACTATCCCCCGATAGGGGTCGCGGTTGAGTGCTCCCGCCCGTGGGAGTCGAGGGCCCGGAGAGCCCTGAGAGGAAACGCCGTTCGCACCCAGACACAAATCGGCATGGCGATAGCCCTAGCCGCGCGATGGCATTACTTCTAAATACAAATTACTACGCGGCTCAAATTCAAATTACAAATTAACAAATATCAAATACAAAAAGAATTAACGAGTAATAAAATACCGTTCCTATCAAATCAAGTTAAATAAAATTACACAAATACAAATTACCATTTATTAGATTTATATTATTACTATTTATTAGATTAAATACGAACAACAATACAATAAAGATACACATCCCGTTCAATCTACAAAAAATGCCTCACTCAGACAACCGACCCTTTGATAAGTAATCAAACATAATTATACGACAACGATAATTATCCGATTACGTGATATTAACCATCTACCTACCGAACGCATCTCTCTAGCAAACTCCCACTTGCGCAACCTAGGGCGTGGCAATCACAAATACCCACCAACAACAAAAAAAGCAAGCAGCAAAGCAACAAAAGAAAAGAATTTTATATTTACGTATTACGGCCGGGCGGGATTGTAGACACAAATTAAACCAATCAAATCAACGCTCCCTGCCAGCAAAATTGTTTAATTTTTATCAAACACTACGGTCGGGCTCGACCGGGAATCGAACCCGGAACCACGCTCTGCTAACACTTTGTTACGGCCTACAGCTGCCCTTGCAAAGGCCGTCCTGGCTGGGGCCCATAGCAGCTTCTTCGACGGGCAGACGTAGGTCGGGCCTCAATATGGCCACGTGGAATATGTTCTATTACAATAAACTATATGGGAGAAAGCTAGAAACACATAGTACTTACCATTATCCGAAGCTAACTTCGCACCAAGGCTTGGGCAGGCCGTGAGTGTGTGTAATAGTGGATGGCGAGTAGTGTACAGTGAGGTGTAAATGTCTGCGACCTGAGCAAGCTTAGGCGACCAGCAGCGGCCGAGTTCCAGGCTGCCCCAAAATGCTGCATCGCTCCAGCAGGCTCGATCGCTGGACCATTTCTTTCTTCATTGTCAATAATTCAGTCTCTTAGTTTCATTGTACATTTAACTAACTTAAATTCGCCTAATTCCACATTCAGTTCCACATTCATCGTAGAATCGAACACGTGATACCCGACAGATTCAGCGTTAAACATAACTAAGTTCCTTCATTCGACACCAGAACAACACGTCGCGCAAGATTCAAAATACGCCTCGTTGACACGCGAATTAATCTAACTAGCCAACCAAAACACAAAAGGGGCATTAAACGCGACGACATAATTATAATGATATCTTGACAATTAACCGGGAGAAGCTCTCAAACTAGGAATGCGCGGCTCGAATCCTAGACCGTATATCTACTAAACGCGCTTACACTATTCCGGACTCTCGCCCGAGTTAAATATCGCACAATTCACATATCTACGTGACGAAGAAGCACGTACTTCATCTAGCTATCTAGATCCACGACGGGCCGTGAATTTTGAGCCTGACGGTCTCCCCGCCTTGTGGCTGGCGGGGCACCGACGTTTTGCCCACGCGTCGAGCGACTGACTGCCCACACGTCTAGCGACAGACCCCACCTCGGCGTTTTTCTCACCTGCATACCATCGGGTGAGGCGCCAGCTCGAACGCAATTGGGTGACGTTAAAACATGACCAAATTTGGGCATAAACACCCACTTACTGCCTTAAAAATAGTTTAGATCTCATTTCAAAAATTGAAGGAATTCGTATTCCTTTTAAATCCATGTTGTTAGCTTTAGACGTTGATAGTCTTTTCACAAATGTGCCATCTCTTGACTGTTTGCGAATTCTCTCAGATCTCTCTGTTAACGTCGTCTACATCTCGGGGAAACAAATGATCTTCTTAACTTAACCTCTTTGTATGAAACAAAACTATTTCCGGTTTAATAACCATTTCTATCTACAAAAAGAAGGGTTAGCTATGGGGTCCCTTCTAAGTCCCCATATGGCGGACATATTCATGGATAGTAACAAATGTTTTACCAAAGTTTTTACCAACTTTCATATAATGGATTTCCGCAAAGTAACCCCTAATTCTATTAATAATCTCACAAGTGTTAAAACAACAAGACTAGTTTACTCTATCTATTTCCATAGCATAATGTCGTATAGTGTTTTGCTATGGGAAGACGCGACTGACACTGAAATTATATTTGTTGTACAAAAGGGGGTCATAAGAGCAATCTATGATTTAAAACCTTAAAAATTTAAGGAAATTAATATATTAACTTTGGCCTCTCAATACATTTATGAAATCAAAATCCCAGAAAATATACAAAATTGGACCAGCTCGAAGTTCAAAAACTTTATTAAACTAAGTTTGTATATAAAGGGTTGTTATAATGTTAAGGAGTTTATGGATGATAATAACCCCTGGGAATGAGGTGATCGCTACCAATCTATTTCTGATTTGTTTTGTGTTGTTAATTGTGTAAGGTCCCGCTGAGTTTCTTGCTGGATCTTCTCAGGACAGAGGTGTTTTCTCCAAACCAGTGGTAAATTAAACAAAAGAGTGACTTTCAATAAGTATTATTTATAATCTATATTAATTAAAAAAGTTTCTGTTTCTGTTTCTGTTTCTCGATTCGTTGACGCTGCTACCCATCAACGATCTGGGTATTTTACGTCTGGCATTAGCGAAACGGTTATTCCGTCATCTTTAAGTAAACCTAAGGCTCTTTTGGCATTCTACATAGTCGAAATGGGGTGATGAATTAATTCTCACACCGTCACGGCCTATCAATGTCCACGGTCTATCAAGTGTCTAAATCCACTGAACGCCGAGCTGCCTCCTCCATAAATTGCACGAACTATAGGGGGGGATATTTCGTCACTAACGCCACAAAGGGGCGTACCTCAATTTTTAAAAAAAATACAACAAACATTTATTATTCCCCAATTACTAGCTTCCTGTCATTTTTTGAAAAATTGAGGTTCACCACTTTGCAGCGTCAACGACGATTTGACATAGTTGCAATACTTTGCAGGCGGGTTGGCTACTGCAGTTTTTAGTGTTTTATTTGTTTTTAGGAAAACGATGCTACCCAGCTTTTGGTTGTTCCCTCTGTCTCAGATATGTCGAAGATATGGGATAGTGGCCAATGGATTCTCTTATAAATTTTAAAATAACTGAAATTTATTTTTTACTTATTTATAAAGAAAGACATCCCACATTAGTATTTTCTACTGTATCGTGAAACAGACCCAGAATTATTATTTGTAGATCATACAAACACTTACTCCAAATTCCCTCACGCGTTTGTATGCTGCCTAAAATTTATCAATGTTTTGGGATTTTGGAACAAACTCATTCTATTGTGATGTACATCCGAATCCATTACCATCACAAATCGAGAAATCGATCAGCGCTCTCTAAAATGCGACGTCATGCAGGGGTGAAACCCAACAAGAGGTCTGTACAGGCTCAATTCATTATCTTTTCGACTGGCGAGTGGCTTGTGCACCATCTTTCTCAGTCCTAATATTTTCTTTACGCGTTGGTCAATATAAAATCAAATTCTCCAACTTTCCACTAGCCTGATTAAATTAAGCATTGTCATCGACCTCCACGCAACAACACAGTAGTATTCAGATCAAATTCCTGAAAGGATAGTAGGAAATATCCGTAATCGCTTATGAACTAGACCGAGTTTTAAATAAATTAGTAACTTAGCGAGGACAATTGTAGAGAACACTAATAAAATTTGTTCATTTTAACATAAAAATGTATTACTGTGTATTTAAATGAATTATACTTTATATAATTATTTGTTTCTTCACAAGTAATGTATTTAATACTTACTTACTTACTTACTTATCTTCACGCACAATCCCTGACGGGGTAGCCAGAGAGAACAGATCGCCAAGTGTCACGATCCTTACATACCTCTTTCGCTTCTTTCAGATTCATTATCTTCTTCATACATGCACGTCTAGGTATCCGAGTACTCTTGACCCTACCCTCTTCGAGCAATTTGCTTACATGGTCTTCGAAAGTTAGTCTCGGTCTACCTCGACACCTTTTAATATTAACTTTCGCGCTATATATTTTCTTCACCATTCGGTCTTCACTCATTCGCTCAACGTGTCCAAACCACCGAAGCACGCCCTTATCAATTTTTGTGATAAGGTCATCTTTCAAACCTGCCATATTGCGAATCTCTTCGTTTCGCTTTCGGTCGGCCAAGGTAACGCCGCACATTTTACGAAGAGATCGCATCTCCACTACATTCAACTTGCTTTTATGCTTCTTCTGGCATACCCAGGTTTCGCTGCCATATAACAAAGTCGGTACCAACACTGCGTTATGTATTGCAAGGCGTGCAATAATCAATATAATAAAAATAATGTATTTAATAAAGATTCTATCCTTTTTATCTTAAAGAATTGGATAGAACTGTATATTCATAGAATTTTTAAAAAAGGCTTCCGAAGTAGGTAGATTTTTCTTATAGAAGAGAAGTCCATTTTAAATTATTACTTAACTAAGGAAACATATTACCTATTCGCCGCAGTTTTGTTGATGAAGTACTATTCCGTTCCAAAATGATCTTATGTTAATTTTGACACGGAATCACTTCGGCCTCGGTGCATGTCTGTCAGTCACAGATGTTTTTATTTAAGTATATCGAGACAAAATATAGATAATTGAAATTTAACATAATTATAATATGTTTATTCAATAGTTCTATTTTGTATACCTCTACCAAAAGGTAGAGGTATACAAAATAGAACTATTGAAGCTCGATTCAATGAGTAAAAGGAAGCTACAAAATTATTTAAAAAAATTGCGTTTCATTTGTCAAATGTAACTTAAGGCTCTTTAAAGCATCATTTTAAAAATAAACATAAGTCTTATCGCATTTTGTATTTCATTCAATTTGAATTTTTCAAAAAAAAGATCCACTGAATTCCAAAAGGATCGATAAAAATCTGAAAACATAATGATTTCTTATATTTACGCGAACACTACACATTTTTTAAATAAAACTAATTTTACGGATTTTATCGCGTATATTAACTTATTTTTATATTCCCGACGGTTCGAGTGCTTTCCAGCACCCGTGGCTATGGACAAAACACCATAAGTTAATATACGCGATAAAATCCGTAAAATTAGTTTTATTAAAAAAATCTGATAAACATTAAAAAAAAAAACAATTAAAAATGTAAAAATTCAAAGAAAATTATCGGAATTTGCTTTTGGATTTCATAGTTTTCCTGTATTTAATTTAATGTGTCCTGGCAATATTTGATCCATATCTTTGGACCTATTTCTGGATAGCACAGGCTGTTTTTTTCACGTCGAGTCGATTTGACGCCACGGATAAGAGAAGCTACTTTTTGATTATTGTAAAGTGCCGATACGCGGCGCGACTAGGTATTTTTAAAAATGCTATCGGTTTTATACCGCTCATTCCGTATCGCCGAATCGTGCGATAGAGAGAGTTGCAAGTCTTGGAAGCAATTGCCTACATTTTCTTTTGAAATATTGTTTCGGGCAATAACGTTTTCAACCCCCGAAATCTTTAAGTAATGAGACAATTTTTTCTCATCACATTCAGTACATCATAACAGATCTTTTTTGTAATTTAGTTTAGTTTAATTTTTTTTTAAACGCTCGAGGAAGTTTTGAAGTCAAAAGTATAGATATTTGGATACTCATAACTTATATCGTACGCAATATTTCTTTAAAATAAATCTTATGGATCTAGTTTTTTTATTACATGTACAACATTTCCAAAAATTATGAAAATTAGACAATGTTTACGGGAGGAAATCGTTATCGCTTTTTATATAAAAATTTAGTTTCACAATCCTCTTAACAGTTTTGCAAAATTTTTCAATAATAAACTACTAGCTTCAGTTTTATATTTACTTGTTAGTAGTAAGAAGTAGTGAGATTTATTTACTAGTTTTGGTTAATATCTAAACTAAGACTAGTTTCGTTTTGTTTTTTAATTCATTAATATATTACATAACTTGTTAAGAAGCAAACAGTCCAATAAAGTACAATCAATCCACCAATATTAACTAAGTTATTTATTATTAAAGTTAAGACAGACTTAGAGGTGTTACAGAAGTTTCCCTATTTTATTAGTAACCCAGAGGAATTTATCTTTTATCTTAACATAAAAGAAATCGGCAGTAAGTCACCTTGATCTCTTAATCTTATGATGAATAGTTTACTACTTAAGTCAAGTAATATTGCAAGGGTATCATTGTCTTTTGCTTAAATACATCTAGAGGAATATTTGTAATTACGTAACAGAGACGAAATAAGCGTAAAATATTTGATTGTATAATATATTGAGATTTTTGTATGATTTAAATAATCAAAATTGTTTAATAATTTTTCCACAACGCCGGACTTAGCAACAAGCAAATCAGAGACCGTGATCATAATATAATAGTAATATCTATTTTATATATAAAAATCGATTGCCGTCCGTTAGTCTCGCGTGGCTGGACCTTTGTACGTGTTTGAGTGGATCCCTGGATGGCTTAGATTCACAATTAGACTCAGTAGGTGGCGCTGTTGTCAGGTCCAGAAATCACTCGTGCGAAGCCTGTCGTGAAGTCTGTTGGTAATATCCAAATAATTATGTTTTATCGAGCTTAGGTTGTTATTTACATACCATTAAGATATGAAATAATATAAAGACTTTTGAGTGTTGTAGAGATCTGTTTAGATTTTTTAATGAATATCTCTGCTCCTCTACATTCACAGCCGGATTTCCTACAGTGTCAAAATTGTGCTGACGGTAGGCTGTTTAAAGGTAAAAGGGGATTAAATATACATATTAAACGATGCCATAGTAAAAGTATTTCGGCTTCACAGCCTGCCGTAGAAATTCATAACTTTTTTAGCAATTCCTCTATTGACACAAATGTTTCCCTTTTTTCGGAGCAAATTTACAATTATTATCGTAATGTACCAGTGGTTAAAAGAATTCCTAGAGGTGCGAGGATGCAGCTTGCTAAAGCATTGTCATGCACTATTCAAAATTGTTTCACTAATAGTGAAAATAGTTGGCAAAAATTATTTACTTTCGCGTATTCCCATTTTCATTTTGATAAAACAATAAATAAATCAATTACGTCTCAACTAAAAGAGACATCTTTTCAACATTTAGATTACCCAATTAATACTCATTTATCTCGACCACGTCCTAAATTTGATTTAAAAAAAGTAAAACTAATTTTACGGATTTTATCGTGTATATTAACTTATTTTTATATTCCCGACGTTTCGGGTGCTTTCCAGCACCCGAAACGTCAGGAATATTAATCGGGAATATTTTATTTAAAAATGTGTAGTGTTCGCGTAAATATAAGAAATCATTAAAAAAAGTAGTTGAGTCGAAAGAAATGGATGGCGACTTAAAAAATGCATCCCTTATTTTATTCTCAGACGACATCCTGGCTCCTCGTAATGTCGAAACTCTTGAAAGCCTTCGTCAAAAGCATCCTTCGGTCAAACCGTCTCAGGGTTTACTGCTGCCTCCCAAGACTTCTATGCAACCTTTACAAATTTCGGAAAAAGACACTTTAGAAGCAATTATGTCATTTTCGAATGGCTCTGCTGGCGGCATTGACGGAATTACGCCTCAACATCTTAAAGATCTTGTAAGCGCTTCTGCCGGTGACGCCGGTGGAGTACTTCTTAAAGACATTACAAAATTATGTAACTTTATGCTTTTTGGTAATGTTAATCCAAATTTCATTCCATTCTTATATGGGGCAAGATTATGTGCCTTCAAAAAAAGGATAACGGTATCCGTCCTATTGCCGTTGGTTCCACATTTCGAAACTTAACTTCAAAATTAGCTTGCAGGTACATAATCTCTAACCTTAAGACGAAATTTCAGCCTACTCAACTAGGTTTTGGCACTAGAGGTGGCTGTGAGGCGGCTGAAAGAAGTGGCTAACAATACCCCCGAAATTTATCATTACGTTTGGCAATGTTATAGTCAAAATACTAAGTTGTTTTACGAAAACCATGTTATCGAGTCTGCTGTTGGTGTTCAGCAGGCTGACCCTCTGGGTCCAGCACTTTTCAGTTTGGGAATTCAACGCATTATTTCAAATTTGAAATCCAAGCTGAATGTCTGGTACCTAGACGACGGTACTCTGGGAGGTAGAGCAGATGACGTCCTCAGCGATCTTACTCATATTTTTCTTTTTTTGATCTAATCTTGGCCCGCTCCTGTTTTTCTTGTATATTAATGATATTGGACAAACACTAAATGAGAGTCAACATCTTATTTACGCTGATGATGCCAAAATATATAAAATTGTTAAGTCAAGAGACGACTGTCTCAAACTGCAACAAGATTTGCTTGCTATAGAAAAATATTGTGTTACTAATCAATTATATCTTAATACTGAAAAATGTCATGTGCTATCTTTTTCATGTAAAGTTAACCAAACATATTTTGAATATTGTCTGAATGGCATCATTTTAAAAAGGGTTACCACAACATGAGATCTTGGCTTAATCGTAGACTTAAAATCTTTTATCTCTCATATAGACCATATCATAAGTAAAGCTTTTCGAAGTTTGAGTTTTATTTTAAGAATAACAAAACCATTTAATAAGGGTAATACTCTTAAACTGTTATACTTTTCTTTTGTACGTTCAATCCTTGATTTTTGCAGCACTGTATGAAGCCCATCTTATCAAATACATATTGAGAGGACAGAAAAAGTACAAAAAAGTTTTTAAAATCCCTTAACTATCGTTATGGTATTGAGAACGAATCATATAATGAGCTTTGTGCAGACACAAAATGCTAAGACTTTTTAACAGACGTATAATATTTGTCATTATTTTTCTAAATAAAATTCTAAATTTATTAATAGACTCACCGACTCTTTTGTGTATGTTTCCATTTCCAGCAAGCGTTCGTTTTCCAGTGCGCACCTCACGTTCGTTACCACTATTCATACCTCCTCGGCAAAGAATATATACACTACGCGAATCCTCGGTTTCATAAAAACTATACACGTAACTCTTTTATATGTCGTTCCACCAACATGTACAAAATTTTTCAGAAATAGATACTTTTAGCACTAGTTCTAATCTTATTAAAACAAATTTAAAAAAAGTTCTTGCTATAAAATTTGTTGCCCGACAATGTTGTCTCACAAAGTAAAAAATATGGTTTTTAACGTAGTTTATTGGCACCGTTTGGTCTTTTTTTTTGTCATGTGTAAATGTAAAATGTAAACCATATATTAAGAAATATGACTGTTTGATGCCAAAATAAATGAAAAAGAATCCTTTCGCGTTAATTTTAAAGCTTAAAATATATTAAATAGCTCATGATTATACGAAACAAAAAAATAAAATAATTTTTAAAAACCCAAGGGAAACATTTACTAAAAAATATGTTTTGATTTAGGTTGTGTACATTAGAAATTTTGCTTGGCTCTACCACTGTTAAAAAACATTTTTTATATTGGCTCTACCACTGTTAAAAAAACATTTTTAACAGTGGTAGAGCCAAGCGGCAGCTTTTGCTGTCGCACGGATGGGCCACCTCGAACCGGGGTGGTACTACGACCTCACAGAATACCAGCGTGAAGTAGAGGTTTACCTCTGCGTTGCGCTTGGTGAGTGCAGGTGGCCGGAGGCCCAATTAAGGTCTCCGTCGATGCCCCTCTAGGCTCTTCGGACCATTGTCTGATCCGGAGTACGGTGCCACTCACGCTTCAATTGCAGGTACGGGATGCGGTCTTTTTTGCATCCTACCCTTGGGGGCGGGTTTGCTTCTCGCCAGATGATCCCAGCGTTGTTGTTGATTCTGTTGCTGATATGGTACTTCAGGGTATGGAAATTTTTATTCTAACTTCTTTGGTGCCCATCAGAGGCAGATCTCAGTCTTGGTTTGGTCGCTCCTGTAAGACTGCATTACGCAGTAAGCAGGAGTATTATCAAGCCTGGGCTGCGGCTTCGGCAATTCGGGATGTAAACATGTCCCCGCATGATCGGTTAAACGTGAACCGAGCCATTCGGCGTGGTGGGCGTTAAAATTGCCAAGGATCACGATCTCTGCGGATGGGACCTGTTGTAGCAAGGAATCTGTAGCCATTTGGACGTGGTCGATGAGTCGGTCTGTTTCGGCATTAACGCTATGGGACCTATAGAGGCACCCGTAGACGCGGGGATGGTCGTTGCTGTCTACGCGTAGCCAAAGGTTGGACAGGTCCGAACCTTCAAGACTGCCGAGGCGTCGAGAACAGATGTCCTCTCTGACATACACCAGCCCGAGGCACAAAGGAGTGCTCCAATTTGTACCCCGGCAGGAGAAAGATATACGAAGTAAGTAAGATATACGTTTAGGTTCGAGTGAAGTCCCCTGATGTTGCAGAAATTCACGGATAGCGTGGCAGGGGTCGCCTTGGTATTGTTGCTCAGTTTGCCCCGAGCATTTATGTTTTTGAGCTGAATTCCCCCCCCCCCCACCCCCCAGAATACGCGGGGCAGCCTGAGCACCCACGCTCAGGAGTGGAATAACATGTCTTTGGTGTAATTGCGCTACCATGTTGATGGGGGGGAAGGATTGGGCCTCCGGCCACCTGCACTCACCAGACGAAACGCAGAAGCAAAAAGCTTCTACTTCACGCCGGAATTTGTGGTACCAAACCGGCTCGAGCCGACCCATACGTGCAACAGCAAAAACTGCCGCGTGGCTCTACCACCGTTAAAAGTCATACAGCACAAGCTACGATACTTCCTCTAACGCTGCAACCATTGGTGACCAGCACAGTAAAGAAGTCCTGCACTGTGGGGTGAAAAATTTACTAAAAAATTAAAACAAATATTCTGCCACATGTTCCCGATCAGAAAACAAAGGAATTGAACCAAAAGGTTCAACAGGTAAAAGGTCTTTGTCTTCGACTATTCTTATAAATACTTGACCATATATTACAGTCTGTGAAGTCCCCAGAACAGAAAAACTATACTGAAAGGAGCACTGTTTTACAGAGTGCAAACTCGCTAAGGAAGTCCTGCACTGTGGTGTGAAAAATTTACTAAAAAATAAAAACAAATATTCTGCCATATGTTTCCGATCAGAAAACAAAGGAATTGAACCAAAAGGTTCAACAGGTCTTTGTCAGACTTCAGAACTATCCTTTTAAATATTTGACCATATATTACATTAGCTGAAGTCCCCAGAACAGAAAAACTATACTGACTGTTTACAGAGTGGAAACTCGCTCTTGAAAACTAGAAGAAAAGTTAACAGCTTCATGGTTTACCAGAGTTTGCAAGGGGCTTGAAAATACCAACTGCGCTCTCATTGTTAAGCAACTACTAAGTGGTTACGATTTAAGCAATGTGCCATCAATAAAAATAGCAAGAACAACGAGCGAAAAGCGTCCCGAGAATTAGAAAGCGCTTTAAATGTTAAAATACATGACTGCAATTTACATACATACCACAAATTTTCATTTCTGGGTACTAGTCCAGACGGCAAATATGAACCTGGCTATTCAGTAGTGAAATGCTCATTGATTGATTGATGAGTGGTAATTAAACAAAAGAGTGACTTTCAATAAGTATTATTTATAATCTATATTGAATTTAAAAAAATCTATTTCTTCTGATCCGATTATAACATGCAACTCGAAGAAGTCATCAAACAAAATAAAATTGAATTTTGATTGTATAAATCTGACGTTTTCACAGTCAACACAAAAATCAAATGGTACTACCAAGTTCAGGGCCAATTACGAACTGGTCGAAATATGTGTACGAGTATATTTGCCTGTGAATAGGCGACTGTAAAATTAAGTTTGAATTCATAAAAAGAGACGACTTGTTCAGGAGAGAAAACGTGGAGGAACATTTAGTAAAATTCTACGAGTACAATAACTGCTTACCTTCAGAGCTAGTTGATACGCGAGATATATGAGTCCAACATATCAAATCTCATATACGAAAAAAAACATATCCATGAAATAACGTGTAAAAGCAAACATTATACGTGGTAAAGGCATACTGCAGCTATATTAATTGTATAGTTGTAGCACGAATGGGTTGGCTCGACCGGGGAAGGACCACGCTCTCACAGAATACCAGCGTAAAATAGCAGCTTTACGCTGCTGTGTTTCGTATAGTGAGTGTACAGAACCGGAGACCTTTTTTACAGGAAACGAGGCATTCTATCTTAGTCCTCAAAGGTGACAACGCATCTGTATTTTGATTCTTAATTGAGGATAGATGTAGATGTCTATGGACTGCAGCAATCACTTACCCTCAGGTGGACTGTGTGCTCGTTTGTCACGCTTATCCTATATAAAAAAATTACCAGTTTTATTATTGATTAAATAACATAGGTTCCTCACTCACACATGCACATACAATTGGTATATGTACTGTATGTAATACAGATGCAAGCCGACTCATGCTCGTGGTGTCCTATACAATATTATTTTGTAATAATGCTGAACACACACCCCACTCTCAAATTTATAAATAATGTGAACATTATTATCATGCCAGATAACAAATGCGATTGCAAAGTTTCGCCAACTAACTTTACTTGATACTTGTAAAATTAATAATACTTCAAGTATCCTTATACCAACTAATAAAATAAAACGGAGCGCTTCGTACATTTCAAGGGATGGAAAATTCAAGCCAAAACGATTCACACCTTATTGCAAGAACACGCACTCACGTAAATGTATGCGTCAAAAATCTTTTGCAACCAATTAACATGATTTTAGATGTGCATCAATCAGTAAAATTTTACGGGCTGATAAAGAAAAAAATAAAAAAAGATGTATATGAGAGTGCGTCTCAAGAAGTTAAGCATGGTTTCAGTTTCACTTAAAATGCAAGCAGCGCTCCGTCTTTCTTTCTATGTTGGTCTAAGCCAGTATCAAATTTAGTTAGGTATAATATATAAAATATAGCGTAAAACTGTTTCATTATTGTGCTTAAGTCAGCTTGCAATTCGAATATCTAAATTTGAGCACGTCAAAAACATAATTACGTCCTTAAGAAATATCTTTGTATTCATGTACAATCGAAAGAGGAATACAGCTTACTATTATACAAACTTAAAAATTAAATTAATTACGGTGGAATTTCAACCACTTGCGAACCACTAATACTTTAATAATGGCGTGTGCAGCTTGACCAAGATACACGATGACCCCAATTACTAGACCTCATATAAGTTTGACAATTAGCTTTTTTATATAGTAAAGGGTGACAAACGAGCACAAAGTCCACCTGATGGCAAGTGGTTGCGACGGCCCAAAGACATCTACATCTATCCTCTATTACAAATCAAAATGCAGATGCGTTGTCACCCGTGAGGACTAGATACAATGCCTCATTTCCAGAAAAAAGGGTCTCTGGTTCTCTACACTCACCATACGAAACACAGCAGCGTCAAGCTGCTATTTCACGCTGGTATTCTGTGAGAGCGTGGTCCATCCGACCCATTCGTGCTACAACTATACTACTAATATAGCTGTAGCATGGCTCTACCACGTATAAAAGCTTCAGAGGAAATCAGCAATAAAAATGCCTCTTAATTAGGTATGAAAGGCAAAATGAAAAATTAATTTTTCGAAATATTACAATAAATATTTTTTGTTATTTTAGTTTAGTATTAACTTATTACCTTTTTATTACACCTACTCTATTATATCTCTGCATCATCCCAAGGTAGACTGGTAGAGAATGCCTTAGGCATTAAGTCCGCCTATATACCACATGTGTATATAAAGTTTTAAATAAATAAATAAATAAGCATAAGGAAAATTTCTTACTTATTTTTAATCACTTTAATGATACATTTTGTTTCGATTTATGTCTAGCGATCCACCCCGGCTTCGCACGGGTGATTTCTGGAGCTCTACAACAGCGCCACCTACCGGTTCTAATTGTGAATCTAAGCCATTTTCAAATCAACTTAATTATACACACGCTTTTTTTTAAATCCTTTACTGTAACTACTATGCATTTGTGGAACACTTTACCTCTCCACAGTCGTCGCGCTAAATCTTTTCACTCTGTCAAGTCTTGTTAAATCGTATTACTTAGAACGCTATTAGATAAATTATTTTTCCTTTTACGTACTCTTTTCATTTAATCTATTATATGATATTATATATAATCCCCACTTATATTTATTTGTATATAAAACATGAAAATACATTTTTATTTTTATTTTGTACACCCCCCTCTATTTTAACTATTGTTTGCATCAGTTCTCTACGCTAACAAAATATTCGTTTATGTTTCACGGAACAGGGAAAGGGTTAAATTGAAATAACCACAGGTATAAAGAAATATCAATCATCAAATACCATAAAAGTCAATTATGTTGTAATTATAATGTAGGTACATTAAGACAACGTTAACAAACGTTGATCTACCCTTTACGGTAAGTGGCGAGACGAGTTTCCACCATAATTCACTCCGGACAGTGTAAAAGTAAAAATTATTAATTACTCGACCACAGTGCCACCTATCGGTTTCCAATTTTATGATTTTATTTTTGGCCACTAAACCGACATAATATTTGTGTATTGCGAACATTTTGTTCCATAAATATCGAATTAAATATTAACATGACTGCAATGTCAGAGCTTAGCTATGAAATAGCGAGACAAGTCAAAATTTAAACGATCACTAACAAACACACCAAATATATACTAGATATCCGGCCCGGCTTCGTCTGTGGGGGAGGATTTATTAATGTAGCTTTATATGGATTTAAGATCATCTCAAAATATAATTTATTGATTTCTCTGAAATAATTTCAAGTTATTCTGATAAAATATAGCCTACGTAACTATATATCGGATTTTGTAATGGCTTGATATGTTTATATATTGTGCACAAATATAAATATGTGACATATAATAGAAATAAATAATAATAAATAAAATACTTGAAACAGACGAAAGCCTCTTGAAGGGGATACTAAAGCCGAGCCGAGCGTTAAAAGGGGAAAGGGTCTGGGATTAACCCGTTAACAGAAAGGACTACTGAAATAATTAATAAATTTGGCTGGCAGACCACCCCACATGTCATTCAACTTGTGAGAAAGGTCTACATATTATATTTTGTCTTTTTCTCTGTTTCAGCTTTCGTGTATTTGTCAGCATTTTGAATTGTAGTAACGATTATCCTACATTGTAACTCAGTCAACAATATATCAGGATTATTCGCAAGAATAGTTCTGACCGTGGTGTTGGTTTGGTCTCAGTACCCGGAAGTCATTTGTAAGCACAGCTTCAGGCAAACTAATATTAAACAGTCTTGGATCCACGAAATACTGTATCAAATGAGCTTCTGATAAAGAAACCAGGCTAACCAAAATCCAAAAAAGACATTTAAGCCATTAGGTACATTGTTATTACCACAATAATTACAGTCTTGATTTATTTAGTTAATTTTTAAGTTAAAAAAGAGGTGGTTCCATATTTGACGCGTATGTTTTGTATTATGTATGTTCACCGAGAACTGAGATAAATAATATGTTTTTCTACTAAACAGGATTCATTTTCAAAATTTCTATCTATGAAAATAGGGGATATAATTTTTAAAATAACCGCATTCTAGTTGTTACTTTGAACTTGTGATGTTCTTTAGTCCGCTCAAAAGAATAAAGAGTTTAGTTCATTTAAATTTTGTCAAATAATTAAACTTTATATTAATAAAAGCTGACTTCAAAAAACTAAGAAGAATAAAATAATGTACACATTATTTAACAGCTTATAAATTCGGTACTAAGACACCGGTGCAGCAAAGAATTAAAGCCTGGGCTTCTGAAGCTATTGTGTTATGTAGCACTTATTTAGTCTTTTTAGCTTATTGAAGTCGGCTTTTTTAAAGTTTAGCTATAAACGAATTTAGAAAAAATCCTCCATCCGAAATGATATGAAGCTTGATTTTCTTCGATGTACTTACTCGTAAAAGATATCCCGTCACACTTAAAACGTGTTATTAGAAGAAAGTATGATCACCTACGACAGACTAAAATGATGAAAGGTAGGATTATTATAACCATGAAAGTCAAAAACTTTAAGGGCGAAGAGAGAATCGAATCAAAGCATAATTTGTGTGCAAAATTAAACCTTATTAATTAGATTACTGCAGATATAAATATATTGAACATGGTGGCAAAATATGTTCTGAGTATGTGAAAACGGTATAACATTACAAGTTAGAACCCATATCTTTCATTGTAAAATGTTACAATGAAACCTCCCGCTGGGCTTCTTGTTGGTCTGGACAGACATTTTTCCTTTTTATGTGGAATAAAAATTATTCTCTTTTATTCTTTTATGGTGAGGCTAGGGGAAAATATACTGCTTTCTTTAAAGAGTAATCTTTATAAATATATACATATAATAAGAATGAATTTAAAAAAAATAGAGATTATTATAATTAACTTGACCTTCGTTTATAACCACAACTTAAATAACTAGTTTTTGGTATTCATCACCATAGCTTTTACAGTTACCTCATTTGTCGATAATGCTCATACTGATCGTGTTTACTATTTTCATTTAAAACTAGCGATACGCCCCAGCTTCACACGAATTATTTCTGGATCTCGACAACAGCGCCACCTACTGGGTCCAATTGTGAATCATACAAAATCATACAGCTACATAATACAACTAGATCGGGTTCTTTGTTTAAATGAATTACTTGCTTGTTTACTATTAATTTTAGTAACTTTATATCAACAATTACACGTTGCAAGAAACTTATATTAATGATCTTAACGATTCCCTTAGGATATTTTTAATTAAATGTAATCCTTCCAACATAACAACTAATTCAATATCATTTGTGATCTAAACAAAACATGTTAACAAACCTTGTGAATAACTAATTGTAGTTGCAGACTAAAGTCCTTATCGCTCCAACAAACCCTTTGGGGGTCCATTAGCATTAAATATTCATGTAACTACTCAGGAATTTACTCATTATGTTTCGTGTTCGCTTAACAATATTTATGTTACAATCTCTGGATGTATAATTGAAAATTAAAAGTAAATATTTAGTAAATAGTTCATAAAACATCCAAACTAACATCTTACCTAAGCTAGAATGTTTTCTCGTTCAATCATCAACTCGCCGCGTCCTGGGCTAGGATTACAGCCATAGCAAATATTTATGTATTGTAAAAAGTTGCGTATTTTGAGTCATGAGGTATTAAGATATATATACACTGTACCATATCTTCCCGTGGGTGTCGTAAAAGGCGACAAATGGAAACAGGCAGGAGATAGGCAGCAGCATCTTCCTGATAACAGCAAAAATTAGAATAAAAAAACTGCGGTTGCCAACCCGCTCGCCAAGCGTGGCAACTATGGCAATATACCCCCCATGAGCAATGACAATAATTAACGGCCCATAGTCCCCGGCGACCCCGCTAGTCCTGGCTACGGTGGCGACCATGGTAACGGCGGGGCAAGGAGTGCTAAGTATCTCTGGTGGAGGTTCGGTTGCCACCTAAGACGACTCGACCTGGCAACATACAAAGCACGCACCTTGAGGACTGACGAGAAGATCGTGGAGCTGGAAGAAGAGATAGACAAGTTACGTTGGCATATTATAGGATTATCCAAAGTCCGAAGAGAGGGGGATGACACGGTAATCCTCGAATCCGGCAACTTGCTCTATCACCGCGAGGGCGACCATCTGTCCCAAGGAGGTGTCGGATTTATCGTCCACAAGTCTCTCGTTAACAACGTTGTACAGATTGAGAGTGTGTCGACGAGGGTTGCTTACCTTATACTCAGAATCACCAAACGGTATTCGCTGAAGGTCATACAGGTTTACGCACCAACCTCGACACATCCCGATGAGGAGGTGGAAGAAATGTATGAGGATATCTCTAGAGCCATGCATTCCTCCAAAACCCACTATACGGTATTAATGGAAGACTTCAATGCAAAACTAGGCACAAGAGAGAACGGTGAGCTGAAAGTAGGGAAATTAGGAATGGGGCAACGGAACCCAAGGGGCCAGCAGCTGGCTGACTTCATGTGGAAAGAGGGACTCTTTATGATGAACTCTTTCTTCCAGAAGCGGCCCCACAGAAAGTGGACCTGGTCGAGCCCCGACGGTTCCACGTAAAATGAGATCATTATGAAGACCAGACGACAACTGTTTAGGAGGGAGGTAAATGTTAAGTTTGAGAGGTCTCGTCTAATGTAGACAACACTCCGTCCCCATCGTGCTCTGTTCCAAGGTGCAGAAACCTTTCAGCTCGAGTTACAAAACCGTTTTGAGTGCCTAGAAGAATGCAATGAAGTGGACGATATGAATGACAAGCTCGTGGAAACTGTCCATGCGGTCGGAGCAAAGTTCTACAAGACCCGCCGCAGAAGAACACAAAAACTCTACGATCACTCTCGCAATCTCATGGCTGTTAGACGGGAGATGAAGCTACATTCTTCAACAGATTTGACAGCATACAGGCAACTGAACTGACAGATCTCCAAATGCATGCGGCGGGACTTACACAACTTCAATACAGCTTGTATTGAAGTTGCGTAAGTATATATATAAGTATATATATCTCAAAACTCCTTCTCATTTCACAAGCCGATGTGGTGGATCCTTTACTATAAGGGCGGTCAAGCTATGGAACTCATTTCCACATGACATACGTGCTAGCTCTTCTCTTGATATATTTCGGAGCAGAGTAAAGAAATATTATCTGTCAACTTAGAATTACAAATATTTACACATTTTATGTATTTATATATATGATTGTATATGTATATATATATATATATATATATATATATATATATATATAAGTATATATGTATATATTTATTTTTTTGGGTGTAAGGGGTTCCGCTAATATCTTGGAGCCCAAGCCAACCCCGCCTGCACGTGGCGCACCTGCTGGATAACGGAAAGGGCTCTGGCGATGCCACTCCTCTGGGATTCGTCCTAGGGGTTCGGGGGTCAGACGGCAGTCGCCCTGGTAATTGGCACTAAGCCACTCAAAAATAGACGGTAAAAGAAAGATAAATACGTTTAGGACTAGGGCGTTGCCGCATAACGACGCGCATGGGGATCGCCTTAACCCTGCGACAAGTATGCGAGGGCTACCGGGCCCCGTGCGAGCCCGGCTAAAGACATTAGCACGAACTACGAAGATTCGCTTTGCAAACTGGAACATTGGCACGCTTACGGGACGCTCCGCAGAACTTGCGGCCATACTTGCCAGGCGTAAAGTGGCAGTGGCATTCCTGCAGGAGACACGGTGGAAGGCCAACAGGAGCCGGAATATTGGGCACGGCTACAAGCTGATATATACAGGCTCCTCTGGTGGAGAGAACGGTGTGGCAGTGGTGCTCGCCGAGCATTTCCACGATAGCGTCTTGGAAGTTAGACGCATATGCGACCGACTTATGGTAGTAAGGTTGCTTATTGAGGGGGTCTTGACCCACTTAATAAGTGCCTACGCCCCACAGGTCGGCTGCAGCGACGCGGATAAAACGCTGTTTTGGGATCGGCTCGGAGATGTACTACGCGGCATACCGTTGTACCACGATGTCGTTTTGGGTGGCGACCTGAATGGTCATGTGGGCGAGGTGCAGGGGGAGTATGAACGTGTCCACGGCGGCTATGGTTACGGCCGAAGAAACGCAGAGGGGGAAACCATTCTCAGAACCTGCACTGCAGCTGACCTGGCCGTGGTGAACACGTTCTTCAAAAAGAAAACCGAGCACCTGATTACCTACAGGAGCGGTCGGAACGCCACTCAAATCGACTATCTACTGACCAGGAGAAGTCATATCAGTCGCGTGGCCAACTGTAAGGTCATACCCGGTGAGTGTCTCACTGCCCAACACCGACTTCTTGTCATGGACCTCTGCGTAAAACCCCGTCGCAGACACGCCGAACGTTGCCGCCGTCAAATCAAGTGGTGGCTGCTGGATCAAACCAGATACTCAGAGTTTGACTCTGCCGCTGGAGATATTAGTCTCGACACAGCAGGCAAGTCCGTCCAAGAGTGCTGGAAAACCATTCAGACAGCAATCACAAAGACGGCAAAGCAAGTTCTCGGCGTGGCGAAAGGGGGCCGCAAAATCGACAAGGAGACCTGGTGGTGGGACGCCACAGTCCAGGGTTCATTACGGGAGAAGAAAGCGCTCTTCAAGACGTGGCAAGTGACCAAATCTCCTGAAGATCGCGCATCTTACAAGACTGCGAAAAGAGCTGCCAAGAAAGCTGTAGCCAGAGCCAGGCGTGACCACTTGCAACCATTATATGCTAAGTTGGACACTCCTGAGGGGCACAAGCTCATATATAAACTGGCGCGCTCTAGGGCCAAAGCAGCGCAAGATATTACTCGCTGCTGCAGCGTCAACGGCCCTAATGGCGAGCTCCTGTACGATGATCGTGCGGTGAAGGAGAGATGGCGCTCTTATTTCCACGTTTTGCTGAATACTCAGCACCGGGAAGTGCACCCTCCCGAACAACTCCCGAACCATGGACTCGTGCCACCGATTACACCTGACGAGGTCCTCGCATCTCTTCGTCACATGGAGAATCTGAAAACTGTCGGACCGGACGAGGTGCCAATTGAAGCGTGGAAAGCGCTGGGGGCTCGTGGTGTGTGCATTCTTACTAACCTTTATAATAGAATCCTGAGCGACCGAATAATGCCCGATCAGTGGCGGCTTAGTATAATAACGCCGGTCCACAAGGGTAAAGGGTCCGTTCAGGATTGCGGTAATTACCGCGGTATAAAGGTAATGTCACACACCATGAAGCTCTTCGAGCGCATTATTGACACCAGGATCCGACAGGAGTGTACAGTGTCGGACTTCCAGTACGGTTTCCAACCAGGACGCGGTACCATGGACCCTATATTCGCCCTAAGGATCCTCATGGAGAAGCACAGAGAAAAGAATATGCCTCTGCATTTTTTATTCCTAGACCTGCAGAAGGCCTTTGACTGTGTTCCTAGGGAGATGATCTGGTGGGCGTTGCGGTCGAAGTTGGTACCAGAGACCTACGTGGAAATTGTACGTGACATGTACCGCAACTCCGATTCAATAGTTAAGACCGCTGTTGGTGATACCACCCCCTTCCCCATAACCATAGGCGTGCATCAGGGCTCCGCCTTAAGCCCCTATCTTTTCAGTGTGATATTAGACGAACTGTCAGCCAGCGTACAGAAACTGCCGCAGCCTTGGCTGCTTATGTACGCTGATGATATCGCACTGGTAGATGGGGACAAAGGACGGCTCACCAGACGCGTGCACGCATGGAGGGAGGCGCTTGAGAACGGCGGGCTGAAGCTAAACGTGGCGAAGACGGAGTATATGGCCTGCAACAGCACAGATCTGACGTCTCTCCGTATAGGCGACGACACCGTTGAGCGCACGGACTACTTCAGGTACCTCGGATCTGTGCTTGATGCGTCCGGTGACATCGATCGCGACATCAAGGCCCGTATATCAGCGGCTTGGGCGAAATGGCGCGAGGTGACGGGTATCATTTGTGACCCCAAAATGCCGGTCAAGCTGAAGGGACAGGTCTATAAGGCCATCATAAGGCCTGTCCTTACGTACGGCAGTGAGGCGTGGCCGGTGCTGGAGCGACACCGGCAGTTGTTGCATGTCACGGAGATGAACATGCTGCGGTGGATGTGTGGCGTCACGCGGAAAGACCGTGTACGGAATACATACATCCGCGGCAGCCTCCATGTCCGTGACATTGCTGACAAGCTGCAGGAAAGTCGCCTCCGCTGGTACGGCCACGTCTTACGACGACTAGCAAGCTACGTGGGAAACAAATGCCTGGACATGACCTTACCTGGTACCAGGAGTAGAGGACGGCCCAAGAAACGCTGGCTTGATGTCGTGCAGGATGACATGCGCGCCAATGGGCTAGTTGTGAGGGACGCCGAAGACCGAGCAAAGTGGAGGAGGAAGTGTTGGAAAGCGGACCCTGGGTTCTCCCGCGCTGGGCGGGATGAGCAACCGGGATAAACGCTAGGTAGAAGAAGATATATGTATATATTTATTGCATTTATTAATATATATGTATGTAAATCAATAGAAATAAGAAAATAAATTATACTTATATTTTATACACTTATATGTTAATTGTTAACTGTTACTTATAGCAAATTTCTATTAACTAGTGTTATCTTAATTATTAAGTACGCACGCTGCTACCTACTTGCTTTAAATAAAACTATTTCTCTTTCCCAATAGGTTTGCTGGAAGAGAACTCTTATTAGGGTTAAGCTCGCCTTTGTACATTTTATTTAAATATATAATAATTGTTACCAACGTATAGTGTGTACAATAAAGAATAAAGAATAAAGAAGCGATCGAGCGGAACCAAGGCTCCAAAGTCTTTGCCAGAGATCTGACTGCCAGAAAGAGCAAACTGTCAAAACTGAAGGCCGAGTGTGGCAGCATCGTTTCCGGGGCACCTGAGATTTTAAGTGAGATTGAGAGGTTTTATGGGCAGCTGTACACGTCATCGTTGGAGCCACACGCAAGTGTGAGTAACGACCCAAGAGCGAGTCTCATCCGACACTATTCCGAAGATATCCCGGACGTCAGTCTGAGCGAGATTAGAATGGCTCTCCAGCACCTTAAAAACGGTAAGGCCCCAGGCGAGGATGGAATTACAGCGGAGCTTCTGAAAGCGGGTGGAAGACCGGTACTTGAAGTCCTTCAGAAGCTCTTTAATTCCGTTCTCCATGGTGGCGTTACACCGGAGGCGTGGAGCAGAAGTGCGGTGGTCTTGTTCTTCAAGAAAGGCGACAACGCTCTCTTGAAGAACTACAGACAGATTTCCCTTCTGAGCCGCTTCTACGTGCTGTTTTCGAGAGTC